>OZ038488.1:43791534-43809034 GCA_964036315.1 Acanthosepion esculentum
CTGGTCTAAAAGTTTTGCATGCTAGTATATATATATATATATATATATATATATATATGCAAGTTTCGCTGACAAGGTGTGGTGTTTGAGTTTTTTTATATAATTTCTCATGTCTTCGTATAATTCTTTTTTTCTTTTCAGGACATAGATTATATAAAAATTGTCCGAATTTTTTCCAAGCGCTTTCGGCTAAACTCGGCTATTATCAAGGATAGGTTTTATTTTACTTTGAACTGGATATGTGCGTTGTTTTATGTATATACCTACAGTAATAGGAATATTTTATTTTCGAAATAGTGTCAGCATTTTGTGGCAGTATTCATAGTTGATATTATTGAGATTTGACTTTTTCTTTTTTGTTAATAATGCTTCCATTATTTTTTTGCCTTTTTGTTCATGATGCTATTATATTTGTATTATCAACAATTATGTTACGGATAGGAGTGGTAAGTCTCCATATGTATTTAAATGAAACCTAATTGAACTATGGTCAGAAAGATATACCGTGAGTCTTCTTGTTAAACATGTAGTATATTCAATATATTTATTTTCCAATTTTTCATTGGTCAGGAATACAGCCCCTAAAGGGACATGTAAGTTCGTAAATTGTATGGGTCCTCTGTAATGTAGATCTTGCAGGTGAATTATCAAGTTTTGTAATTAATAATTAAATAATTTTCTTGTTTTTGTCGACTGGTGGTGTGTTTTTCATTATAAGGTTTATATATATATATATATATATATATATATATATATATATATATGTATATATATATAAATTATGTGGTGCATGTTCAATTTATATTACGCGAATCATTCATACGAAAAGCTGCTTTTCGTATGAATGATTCGCGTAATATATATATATATATATATTCTTTTGCACGATTGCACTAGCATGAAACAGACTGTCGCCTCTAAGTGCTGACTTCCATGTCCACTTTTATATTTACACACGCTCTATCTCTGATATTGAGCACTTTATCCCATAAATATAGCACACTTTAACACTATATTTCTTCATATATATATATATATATATATATATATATATATATATATATATATATATATATATATATATATATATATATATATAAATATATATATATAATAGAAATATATGATAAAAATATAGTTTTATGTTATGCTATATTTATGGGATAAATGTTCAATATCAGGGATAGAGCAAATGTAAATATGAAAAAAGACATTGAAATCAACGGCCAGCGGCAACAGTCTTTTTTATGCTTAATCTTTAGGCCATGTATATATGATTGTATTCATAACAATAAGTTTTGCCTCTTTCCAATTATTCTTTTTTATTGGTTCAGTTGAGATTTTGTAATCGGCCATCATATGGCAGAACGTTTATAGCGTTCAATGATACATCTATTTCTTATTTACTTTGCTAAGTGTAATGTTGTCGTCGTAGGATATATATATATATATATATATATATATATATATATATATATATATGTTGTCATTTACAATATATATATATATATATATATATATATATATATATATATATATATATATATATATATATATATTGTCATCCACAGACAGCTGTTTCACAGGTAATCATATATCGTAATCACGATCCAATTCATCAGACCTACAACTTCAAAAAGAAAACAGAAAATATTTTCGGGTTGACCTGCAAGAGGGCACCATTCTCACTTAGTTAACATAGTATCAATCAGCATATCCTATATACTTTCTCTTTGACCAAACAAATTCTCTTTTGGAACATTCTATATTCTTCCCTATTTCTTCTTGTCAGAATCACAGTAGGTTCATTTATCTTACCGCCATTTTCTTTCTCAATCTCATCAGAAATCTTTAGCTGAAACAACACTTACTCGCTGCAAGATCTATCTTCAGCCAATCAATATCAATCTTTTGCACTTTATGACTTCTCAGAACCCAGCCATGATCTTCCGATCGTGTGCACTCAAATGACGATTTCTCTACTGGTTTTGTTGCAAACACGAGGTACCCTTTTTAATCATTTCATCCCAAGCAAGTCAATAAAAACACAAGGCCAGTTATGTTAGAGAATATGAGAACATTTTTCTTTCTCCCTCATCTATGGGTTAATTAGTAAGATTTGCCTCCTTAAATCATTATTTAATCATTTCACACCAAGCAAGTCAATAAAAACTCAAGGCCAGTTATGTTAGAGAATATGAGAAAATTTTTTTGTCTCCCTCAGGTATGGGTTAATTAGTAAGATTTGTCTCCTTAAATCATTATTATCTAAAATTATTCTTATAATGTAAAAATATTTTCTGGCTTTAAATAACCTGCAACAAGTTGATAAGCCGTAAAAATGGATCAATCTATCACTCAAAGTTTTTCTTGCTAACGACCGTACGATATCTTCTTAATATTTTCCTTTGCTGCTTTATGTACTTCTCCCATAAACACAGTGTCATCTACCTACCGTATGCTGTTAAGCTTGTATCTAGCAATAATAAATCCTGGTAGGACTTCTAGTTCTGTTAGGATCGTCTCGCTTCGTAGATTAAATAAATGCGACGAGAAGACTTTTTTTACGCTCCGTTCTATTTTTGTGTACATGCTCAGTACAGCTTAATACCTGTCTGGATTTCTGGGGTTATCATTCTTTACACTGTTTACATTCGAACATTTGTCCCCGTCATTATTGTTGTTATCACAACGTTTCGACTGACATGCTCTCCTTCATCAAGTGTATATCGATCCAGATAACCTACAATGGGATTCTTGACTGAATCCTGTATTTAATCTACGGGTTAGCCTGTTCTCATTTCTCTGCCCATATCTAGGGATATCTCGTCAAACCTTATTTTTAGTGATGCTCAGTTATTGCTGGCTCTGTTTTCACTGAGTCCAAGTACACACTACTCGATCCAGGGATTGAACTTAAGCTTTCTACCATATTCACGAAACAACGCTTTAATCTACAGGTCAGTAGCCTAGTAGAAGCGGGCGAGTAATAACTGAGCAGTACTAAAATTAAGAACTAGACGAGATATCCGTAGGCATGGACAACTGAAACGAAAACAGTCTTTCCCTCCCGTAGACTAAATAAAGGCTTCAATTCCCTGTAGGTTAATCAGATTTTTATAAACCTGATGAAGGCCGGAAGTCACGAATACCGAAACGTTGTTATAACGACAAGAAAGATGACAACAATAGTCCAAATATAAATAGTGTAATGAAAAAAGGCAGTTTAATTTTCTGGATTATTCAAGCGTCTGCAAAATAAAGTTTTCCACGCAGTTCAAATAGGTTTTTGTGTCGCACCTTATCAAATACTTATATGTAGTCTAAAAACACATAGGTATACATCTTTTGCAGTTGTATTGTTCGCTTTAATATTCTGATTATAAATATTACATTTTATGTTTTAGTATCTTTAATGAAATTATATTGTTCTTGTCCGATTTCTGGTATAATTCTGCTTCGCGCTCTATTCATTAGAACCCGGATGATGAAACTCATTAGGTTGATTGTCCGATGGAGCTCGCGTTTATTTGCACATGTCGTGTGAGGCAATGCTATGAAGATGGATCTACTAAAGTCAGTTGGCACTATTTAATATTTCTCCAATCTTGTCGATACCGAAATCGTCCAAAGCCGTCTTCATGGCCATTACAATCACACATTGTCCTACTGCTTCATTCTTTTTAATCCTGCCCAGACTTTAATCTGATCAAAACATTTGTTTTAATTCCTTCTTGTCCAGACTTTTCAGTAGGGCGTCGTATAATATCCCGAGATTGAAAGAAATAAAAACATCTTCCATTTTCATTTGCAGCAAGATTTCTTTGTAGGTAAAACGATATCGAAAATTATATTCTGCATAATTTTATTAAAGCGTCGAATTAATAAAACGAAAAATAGATTTAGAAGCAGGGTAGAAAATTAGTTCAAATATTCCAGGCTAAATTTGATTTCCTCTATGGAAGGCGTTGAATGCAGCATAGTCATTGTATCATTTGATAAGACGTTAACGCTGAGGAAAAATTCAGTATCGGCTTCATCAAAAATAATATGAAAAATATCGTAACTTCGTTCTTATCTGTAAGCCACTTGTTATCTGATATTCATAATTGCGAAGGGTTAGAGTTTGGTTTAATCCTAACTCTGCAGATGGAGAAGAAGGTCGTTGCCTTGGTATCCACATAGAAAAATAAATTAGCATTCATCATAATTATGCTTTCATAGAAATTATAATCGATCTGCATATCTTTCCCAAACTAAGTGTCTTTGAATATGGAAATCACATTATTAAAAACTGAGACATTGCTCTAGTTATTGAACTGTTTAGTTCATGCCACATTGACTGATAAACATCTACCACAAAACATTCTTAAATTGCCATATTAGTAAAAAAAAAAAACGTTCTCACTTAAATTTTCAAAGATTCAACCTCAGTGTTGCGACTGCACGCTTCACAAATTTATATCAGTTATCAATAACACACTTAAAAAAAAACATATTTTTTCGTCTCTGATACTACCTGAATATTACCAAAAAAGAAAATAGTCATGAAGACCGGAGAAGCTGTCGAAAGTACTTGCATATTTAAGGAAGACCTAATACAGTTTATAATTTAAAAAAACAAGAATCATCACATTCATCGAGTGGTTAGTTGGTTAATGCATTTATTAAAATTTAGTTAGTGAAGTGAATTCGCCATTTTATCTCATTAACTTTACTAATTTAATTTTTGTATGAATGATTCATTGTAATATCTATCTATCTATTTATCTACCTATCTATCTACCTATCTATCTATCTATCTATCTATCTATCTATCTATCTATCTAGTATAAATAAGACCTATGCAATTGTTGATCTATGTGTACCTTTTGAACTCCAGTGTAAACAAGACCTATGTCATTCCTGAGATTTTTAAATAAACCAGATATATGTCTGCTTTTTGAACTCCAATATAAACAAGACCTATGCAATTCTTGAGACTTTTATGTAAACCGGATCTATGTCTATTTTTTCAGTTCTAGTGTAATCAAGACCTATGCAATTCTTGGAACTTACATGCAAACCGGATCTATGTGTACCTTTTTAACTCCAATGTAAACAAGACCGATGTCATTCTAGAGTCTTTTATCAAAACCGGATCTATGTCCAGCTTTTCAGCTGTAGTATAAATCGGTCTTCTGTCTACGGTTTTGACTATAAAACGGTGTTATAACTTTCTATCCGTGAATTCCGTTTGATGTTATTCTCATATTCCAATTTAAACCAAAACAGGTCTTCGAGAATTACGCATGGAGACACAGCAAAAGAAGGAACATTTTGATTTATTCAAGATAAAAAAAAAGCAAAGAAAATCTTTAAAATATTTGATAATTTATTCTAATGGTAACATTAGACGTTTCCTTTTAAGGAAACATTGGGCATTCTTTGATCGAGTAGCCACTACTGTTTTTTTGTTTGTGTTTCACTTTTTTTAAAAATTTCTCTTGAAACATTCTTTTTAAAAAAACGTAAACTAGTTTTCTCATGTCTAGGAGCTGTTATCGCTCTTTCCAATATAGATTGTGGTTTCCTTTCTAAACTTTGATTTGAAAATAGAGTGGAATGTTAAAATCTTGGCTATGTCACTAATTTCACTTCGAATTACATGGGCTGTCCATTTTAGTTCTTGCTGATGTTGGTAGTCCTTAAGTAATGCAGTTTCTGTTATTTGGCACGGTTCTTTAAGAAAACACAAGCAACAAGGCAAACAAATATTAAGTAAGAATATAAGACCTATTTTTTATTTTTGCTTCAATTAGAAAAAAAGATTATGGTTTAAGAATGATCCTAACATAAGAATGATGAAAACTAAAGTTATTAAAATCTTAGACGATAAAATGACAGACACACCTGCCTTGAATTAGTAAACAGTAGATTTGTCAAAAAAAATCAAACTTTAAACAGCGGGAATTTCGAATTTCATTGTAGATCAGTGGATAATATCAATTAATGAGTGAAACGTTTTCCAACGATATGTGCATCATTCATTCATTATACGAATCTAAATGACTAATTGAAAACAATAGGACTTAAAACGTCTTTTCCTGGACTGATTACATTTAAATAAAACTGGGAGAGCAACCAAAAACTAATGCTTTGTCTGACTATTTGTTGAAGGAAAAGAGTGTAAAATGGTGACAATTTTGTACAAAAAATACAGAATAACCACTTTTGCCTTGAATTAGTAAACAGTAGATTTGTAAAAAAAAAATTAAAAAAAAAAGCCTTAAGCAGCGGATATTTAGAATTTCATTGTAGATCAGCGGATAATATCAATTGATGAGTGAAACGTTTTCCAACGATATGTGCATCATTCATTCATTATACGAATCTAAATGACTAATTGAAAACAATAGGACTTAAAACGTCTTTTTTGCTGGACTTATTGCCGTAAAATAAAGCTGGAAGAGCAAACCAAAACCAATGCTTTGTCTACCTATTTATTGCAGAAAAGAGTTTAAAATGGTGACAATTCGGTACCAAAAACACACAATAATTCCAGTATCATATTTTATTGAAAATATTAAATTTACGACATTGATATTTGATTTATTTCTATTTTTCTTAATTTCTATATATAATCTAAGAGTTAAAAATATTTTTATATCTCTTGTATATAATTAAACCAACTTCGAAAAATGAATTTTCGATCATTTTACCTGTTTATCGGGCCCGTTGCTGCAATATTTTTTCCGGCGTTTATGCTTTCAATCCAGAAAGATTATTTTCATATCGTTGGGTTAATATTATAAAGAATTAAATTTGCGAAAGCATTTCTTTATATCTATTATACACGTTTCATAGTTCTTTGAGGCATCGGAAACATGTGGAATTATCCCAACTTGTCTGATAGTGTATTCCCTAAACACCCACTAACTGGCTTGGTAATAACCTGTATAAAAGAAAAGGACGTAAACACCCTCTTTATGTGTTCTCAACGATAGAATATAGCAGGTAGAAGACGTGCCGAATCTCCCTCTCTGGGAAGACAATAGCAGGAAATTCAATTTTATAATTTCAACTAAACCACGCAGATTTGCCTGCGAGCGGATAAACATGCACACACACGCACACACACACACACACACACACCACCGATGATTACATAGAAGTATTTTTTGTTTTTTTCAGATCTATGTTTATCTGTATTCACGCAAGTATATATTTCTCTCTCCGAACTATGTTGTTTCTCTGTATAAAATAAATATAAAAATCAGTCCACATTTCGATTTCGTTAATTTTGAAAGTTGCAACTGCTTTCCTTCGCAACTACTCACTCGCATCTTCTCCGTATACGTCATGTATTATTAATACTTCCGGATTACTAAATTTGTTATTAATAATTTCCATAATAATATTTTAAACATATTCTATTATTGATGTATTAAAGATATGCCCGTAGCAAAAATAGTCGTCTTTGAAGATAGTAATCTTGGCTAACGTTACATATATACTTTATATTCCTCTATTCTGAAAGAAAAGAAACCATTTTGTATTTCTCGTTCCATGGCCGCGTATTCTCGTAACGACGAGAAGTGATGTTAATTTTCATTTTTTGTTATGGCATAAATTCTGTTTACAAAGTCAGAAACTCTTTCAATAAAAGGATAAATGAAAAGATGTAAATTATATATAACGCTAATAACTATGAAACGTTATAATTTTGACCCAGTTCAAAGTTGAAACTGCAGTTCTTCAACCACTTTTACATTTAGTGATAGTTTATGAAAACGAGTGCTGCATATGCTCCTTAAAATTCAGAGTAACTTTAACGTAATTAGGTCTTGCATAATTCATATCACTGAATGTAGCAACCTCCACATTAAGGAAAGAAAAAAAAAACAACTCTTGTCTCTTTTTCGACGGATATAGACGTTTCCATAGATTATTTATAATATAATGTTCCGACGAAGCCGCCATAATGGTGTCACAAAAACCGAGTGACAAGCAATACTTTTCTCTTCAATTGTCCAATATTCGCGTGCACAAAGCAGGCATCATTTTCTTGACTTTTTGCAGTCTGAAAAGTTCCATTGCTGCCATGACGAAATCGTGACGGACACTAATGTTTCGGAATACGGAGTTATTTCACGATTTGTGGTCAAATGATCAACTTGCATAATTCTTTCTGGTGCCATAAAATGTCCGCTTTAAATCACATCACGTTTGACGGTTACGTGGTGTTTCTGCGTTTCTATATTAACTATAAATCTCTCTCTCTCTCTATCTATCTATCTCTTTCTATATCTATCTATCTATCTATCTATCTATCTATCTATCTATCTATCTATCTATCTATCTATCTATCTATCTAAATCTGTTTATCTCTCCATGAACGAGATTTACACGCTCAGTGTATATTTGTGCTTCGTATATGCTTAGCTACTCCAAATACGCCTGTAGCCTCGTGATGAAAAAAAATTACATTATTTACATTGTTCGGGATGTAGTATTCATCTTTAGTGTCATATTTACGACGTTTCGGCCGTAGTTCTCCCCGGCCTTAATATATGTTGGAATTTCGAACCGAATTCTTTATTTCGTCCACAGGGGTAGATTGTTCTAGTTCCCGACCTTTTTCTGGATATCTCAGTTTTGGCTATTTCCCTTTGATAACTCAAGTTCTTTAGTTCAGATCTGGTTAAAAATATGGTTACTGAGAAACTAGGTTTATAGGTTTCCAAAATTCATACACTGATATTCTCAAGGACAGATGACCCATTGCATAAAAGCGTTGGTTGAAGTAATCCAGTGATTTGACTCAAAGAGTTGTGTTCAATACCTGGCCACAGCAGAGGTGAAAAAAATTGGAGAGTTGAATTAAGGGAAATAATTTAAACTGTGATATCCAGAAAAGACATGGCACGTAGAACTGGAACAATCTACCTCGTTGGAAAAATAAAGGATTCGGTTCGAAATTCCAACGTATATCACCCGAAGAAGGGCGGAGCGTACAACGACCGAAACGTCTGAATATTATAATAACGATGAAGAAAACAGTCTGAACAATGTAAATAGTGCAAATAGTTACAATACCTCATTTCAAGGTACTGTGTTGAACAAAAGTTCTTAGGCTTTTTCAATAGATGGTGTTTGTACATAGGATTTCGTTTCACACATGACTGAAATTTATAATAATTTTTTCTGAGAAGCAATATGACATTTGTTACTCTTGCTCAACTGCTGATATATTAAAGATTATTGCGTAAAGCGTTTTTCAAGGTTTAGATAAGAATGTTGCTTTGGACATCTCGGAAGCCTTTAACAGGGTTTAGCATGACGGTCTTCTTCACAAGTTGAGAAGTTATGGTGTCTTCTGATGAATGTTTGAACTGATTCAGTCTTTCATATCAAATCGGGAAATGAAAGTAGTCTTGAACGGCCACTCGTCTAGATCCTCTTGTACTAATGCAGGTGTTTCCCAGCTCTCTATCCTTGGTCCTACTTTATTTTTAATTTTCATTAACGACATTACTGATGACATCAGATCTCAAGATGGTATTGACACAATCATTTACTCCTGTCTCGATACTAAGTCTGATCAGCTCGATATGGTCAAATTGGTGCCTGATGTCAAAAACAACCTACAGTCTGTTGTTAACTGAGGCAAAGAATGGATTGTTAATTTTAACGCTTCTAAAACAAAACTGTTCTTTCGTAATCATCTGAGAGATCCCTTTCTACCTTCCATCAGCACGGCTGATGATAACTTCCAAGAGAGTGATTTGTTGCGTTTTCTCAGGTTAACATTCTCGGCTGATATGAAGTGGAAAGACTATATTGAATCTATTGCTAGGTCAGCTGCTAAGAAAGTTAGTTCACTGAATCTATCTTACATATCTATAAGTATATCATTGACCCATGCTACCACGTTTGGACCGGTACTCCTGCTATTTATTTAGAGATTCTTGATAAACTCCAAAGAAGAATCAAGAATATTATTGGTCTCGACCTGGAATCTCAGCGTCAATCACTTTTCCACGACCGTATATTTGTACTTCTACTGCTAATACAATCTTTCTTGATTGGATCACTCACTATTGTTTAGAATGTTATTGACAATAGGTTCTGTCCTCATTATACGACCCAGTCTTGTGCCTTTTTACTGACTAAATATTTGTCCTAAGGATGCAGAGAATTTCGTAGGAGGTGGCAACCATTTAACATTTACGCGGAGAATCAAACAAAACAGAAACTAATATAAGGTTACTGAAGAATAAGACGGGCAAATTCAGTATCAACCTGGCATTTCCTTCCTGAACATTTAACATAGAGAATGTTACAATCTTATAAACTTCGGTATTTCTGTTCTTGCTAGGTATTCTACTATTTTAGAACTGTACTTGACCAGATGACCTTTTTTAAATGTCATAACTCCACATGCTTTTCCGTGCCTTTCCTATAAATACTTTCATGGTAATTGTTTTTGATGGGCGCTTGGATATGGTAACTAGACTTTATGAATTTAAGCGTTGTACTAGATTGGCAACAAGGTGTCTTCAGTTCAAATCCTGCAGTTGAATTGGCTATACGTAACCGTAAGTTCTATGCTAGCAGTTTCTTTTCTCGTGCTTGTGGAACCCTCTCCCAGCTTCATGTTTTCCGGACAAGTTTGATCATCAAAAATGTAAATGCAATGTCAATCGTTATCTACTGTCTTCTTGATTACTCTTCTATCGTTCTCGCTCCTTCATAATGTTTTCTGTTTTCTATTACTTTCACAGCCAATAACCTTTTTGTGGCTTTAGTGACTTGCTTAGGGTAAATTCAAGTAATATAAATCGGGTTACAGTTCCAGTTAAGATAACAGCTCAAACATTGATATTTTGAAGGCACACGTAAAACCAATTGTCATGAAAAGGCCGAACGCTTTGAGAAGCATATTATTTATACACTATAATTTCCTTCAGGGTGAAGTAAATTCATAAATATATGAATAAATTAGGTTTAAATTTACTGGTTTGGTTATGTGACTGGCTTGTTAGCAAAGATATTTGCTACTTTCCTGCGAGCCTCTTACCTTCAATATATCTTGTATTTAATTCTTCAAAACCTCTTTCCTCATTATGTGTCTTAGAAACTTTATCTTTTTCTGATTTTAAGTGTCATTTTCTGATCCTTTCCCTTGAAAAAATTCCCGTTTTTTCACATGTTCCGTCTATGGTATTCTCTGTGCGCGCCTTTAGAACCATATATCTGTTGACTCAAGTAATCTTTCCATTTTTGTGAAAATTATCCAGTATTATTTTCCATACAGGAGGATTGATATTACATAGCAGTTTAGCGCATTTTTTTCTTTTTTATTGAAGAACTCTTCCTATTTGAAAGATAGATCGAAAGTATTATATATATAGATAGAGAACGCCGCTCTTTTAACAAATGTATTTTCTAGTTATGCTGAAAGTGAAAACTTGAGCAACAACGACGATTTCAGGAAAATGGAAACAAAATAGACACGTATACATAGAATCAGAAAGAGAAAGTTAAACATTTTAGGGAACATAATCAGGAAAGAGGGTTTAGAAAATTTGAGACTCACAGGACATACTAAAGGCAAGAGAAATGCAGCGTATTATCTACCTGACGTGCTTGTGCAAATAGTTTGCAGAACATGGACTGTGAGAGATAGGAAAAAGAGAAACCATATCAAGAGCTACAAATGACAAAAGCTTGTGACAAACAATGATCGCCCACGTCCTGAAAGGACACGACAACATAAAAAAATCCCTGCTAACAATGGACTCTTTTGATCTTTTTCGTCTTGTCTGTGGTTTCAAGCCGAAGCAGTTATAAATCTTTAGCATCTAACCTCGACGATTTAACACGACTGAAACGCAGCGAGACATAATGATCAAAGTGATTATGTGTCGAACCAGTTTAAGAAACTTGCGAGTCAATGTAGAATTAAATTTATGCCGAAGTGATAAGAGTAAGTTCATTTTTTCATAGACCAAAAAATGTACATAGTTTCCATACATATAACTTTTTTTAAAAACCTGTAGTTTCAGATTATTGGTAATTTCTAATAAAATCTCATATATATATATATATATATATATATATATATATATATATATATATATATATATATATATATATATATATATATATATATATATATATTTATATCCACATGAAACTTTTATATATATATATATACAAGTTTCATGTAGATGAGGCTATTATATTTATATGCTGTATATAATAGCGACATTCACATGTAAAAAAAGACTAAAAAGTAATGGAAACACTAATAATAAAAGACGTAAAAGCCAAAATTTGGACACGGCCACTATGTGCAGACCATACCTGGAAAATAATCTATATATAAAATTCTGTGACTTCTGTTAGTCCGTCCATCCGTCCGTCACACACTCTAAAATAGCCATACATTGACCGATTGAAACCAAATTTTAGGAAGTAGTGCAAACAGGTAAGGGGGTAAAAGTGAAGTGGGTTTTAATAGAATGCGTAGCTTAGTACGATAAATTTTCATTTTTAAAATATAAAATAATCCCACTATTTTAAAACCAATTTAATGATTAAAATAACAAATACTTATTTAATAAAAATTCAATATTGTTTTTACATATCTTTCTTTAAGTTTTTATATACAAGAATCCAGTTTAATGTTCACCCCGCATTTGCAAGAACTATGAACGAATTATAAGACCAAACGCTTCAAAAAGTAGTTCCAGAAATAAATATTTACGCATGCCCAATTAGTTCTTGCATGCTCAAGAGTAAGTAATCCTAAGAATATATTCTTCGCTGCTAAAAAGGAAAAAGAAGTTTTTAAAAAGGTATTGTTTACCATGAAGTCCTATTATATTAAATTAAATTAAAGAAATTATCAAACCGCGAAGTAGGGTTTTGGTCAGAGTATTTTCCCAAACAAATTAGCTTATTCTCGTCAATTAGTTTGCGAAATTGAATTAAACGTAGAGTTTGTAAATCTCGACAAATAAATGTTAGCGATAACTTCGACAATACTAAATACTGTGAGGATTTCAACACACATCAGCGTGTTGCCAAAAAAAAAATAATAGTAATAAAACAAATCCCATCACTGCTGACACATAAAGAAATATCTACACATACAGGTAACAACATCCTTGATAATGGTTAATTGAACATCCGAAAGCGCTCGGATATATAAAGCATTCAGACTGTTTTAACGTACTTTACACACAGAAAAGCATCACTTATATGAACATAAGAAAAATTGACTAAAATGCTTAAATGCGGTATCCTGTCAGGCATTTTTAAGTAAATTTGTATAAAAGAGATATTACTGGCCAAATACACTCACTCACCCCCGCAAACAAACACACACACACACACACATATATATATATATATATATATATATATATATATATATATATATATATATATATATATACACTACAGTTCAAAAGTTTGAGGATCCCAGGGAAAATTTTTTAAAGTAGTTATTTTCTATTTTAAATAAGAGAACATTATCATAGATAGTCAAAAAAAAGTGAGAAATGATTTTTATTAGATATTTTATTATGATAAGGGAGAAAAGCAATTTATGATTAAAATTTGCTCTCGTTAAAATAACCTCCTTTAGCCTTGATTACTGCAGCACAAATTTTAGGCATTCGTTACAAAAGCTTCTGAAAATATAAATTTGATAATTGGTCCGATTCTTTTTCAGAGAGCTCTTTTACATTTTGGGGATGGAGCAGTTTTACTCTTCTGTCAAGTTTATCCCATGCTAATTCTGATGGTGGCTTCAAACTTTTGAACTGTAGTTTTGTTTTAATTATTTCACACTGAAGAAAGGCAAGAAAGCTACTATGGCGCAAGGAATTACTTGAATGTGGGAGAATATGAGAGAAAAACACTATCACGGAGAAAGAACACTAAATAGACAAGAAATTAGGAAGAAGGAAGACGATGATTAAAATTTGCATTTAACCGTTTGATCCCTGCGTTCCTGGGCAATTTTAACAATTTTACCTGAGGTCTTGAGTTAAAATTCGCAAATAATTGGTATGTAATATTTCATCGTAGATATAAAAATAGTTACAAGTGTTTACTCTCCGTTTAACCGGTAGCTGACCATTAAGTCTTTTTTTTCTACCACTATTCAACGGGTAACTGGGAATTAAGAGTTTTTTTCTCTATCACCGGTAAAGCGGTGGTCAGAGCTCAAAGGGTTAAATTTTTGAAGATCAATATTGGCTGGAAAGCAAAAAACCGGAAGAGAGTTCCACAAGCGAGAAGTGCGAGTAAAGAAACTGTCAGTATAGAACTTACGGTGCATCTAGCCATTTCAATTGTAAAATGATGAAAACTTGCCGCCAATCTAGTACTGCGCTTAAACTCATAAAGTCTAGGTACCAGAGAGAAAAGTTAATTAGAACAATTACCATAAAAATATTTCTAGAAAAAATACAGGGAAGCTACGTTACGGCGGTGTGAAAGTGACTGAATCCGAGATGCCAGTTTAGGACCAATAATATTGCAGATTCTTATTTGAATTTCTAAATACATAGCAGATGCCCCAGACCAAATGTTACACACAGACACACACAGACGGACAGACAGACAGACAGACACACACACACACACACATATATATATATATATATATATATATATATATATATATATGTGTGTGTATGTATGTATATATTTAATCGGTATTACTTCACGCCATTCATGGCAGTAATGTCAGTAAAATACAAGCGGTGACAGGGTATGGAAGAATGAGAAACAGAAAAACTAATGATGAGCTGAAAGAGAAGAGAGTCGTCAGGTGGACCGTAGATAGCGATTGACATTGCATTGCATTTAAATTTTGTAGATTGATGTGGCTGGAAAATACGGAGCCGGAAGAGATTTTCATAAACCAGAAGTGCGAGAGAAGAAAGTGTTAGCATGGAATTGACAGTTACATCTAGCCAGCTCAACAGTAAATTGATGAGATCTCGACGCCAGTCTTGTGCTGCATTTAAATTAAAAAAAAACTATAGCTACCATAGCGAAGACCTCCTCCGAAGAATTACCATGAAAGTGTCTGTAGGAAAGACATAGGGAGGTAACCTTACAGCGGTGCGAAACTAACTGCAGGCGAGCAGCCAGAGCAGAACCAGTAATATTCCTGGATTTTATCAAGGAGGTTAAGGTAAACAACAGGGGCACCGGACCATATGTGGCAGCAATATACAAAGCATGGGCGAATGGTAGACTTATAGATATATAACATAGATTCAGGAGAGCAAAATTGTCTCGCTCGGAATAGTGAACCGACTTCCTTAGCAGTTGACCAATAATGGATTCAATATAGTCTTTCCATTTCATATCTGCAGGGAATGTGGGCGCGAAAAGAGGCAACGAGTTACTTTCCTGATGGATTGCTTATATATATATATATATATATATATATATATATATATATATATATATATATATATATATATATATATATATATATATATATACAAGTACGGACATAAGAAAAACCGATATATATAGACTGATATCACAACCAAGTTTTATTTAATATTTTCAAACAATTTTTTTGTTTCAAAATATCGCATAATAATGTGGGTGGTTGATATTTTTCTAGACGCGAGATGTTCAGGTAATCTGTAATATCTCGGCGAAGGTTTATTGAATATTCTCAAACAAATATGCTTTGTTAGAAAATACAGATGAGAAAGTAAGTGTTATATATATATATATATATATATATATATATATATATATATATATATATATATATATATTACACTGCTAAACATAAAAAAATTGAAAATGCTACTGGAGTTTTTAACAATATTATAACTTTACCGGTTTCACAGTTCTGTAATTTCCAGAAGTTAGATTGTGGCTACGCCGTGATATGTCATCTGAGAGAAATGAGTCATACCACGGGATAGCTACATATGTTTCTATATCAATTTAACTTGTGAAAATACAGAACTGTGAAACCGGCAGAGTTGCTGTAAATAAATATTCTTAAACACTCCTGTTGGATTTTCAACCTCATTTTCTCATATATACAGAGTGCGATGGATAAAATCTCGTCTAAATAACGCTAAAATAAAAATAACACTGACATCTCATTTTAACAGATATATTTACCAAAAAGACACAAAAATATCTTGAAATAATAAAGAGTTAATTTATTTAATAAAATCGTCATTGGCTTCAACCACGGCTTCCAGACAACTTCAGAATCTCCTGCAACTCTTCTGGACAGATTCCTTTTATCGGGGAATGCTGCCAAAGTTTTACCTTCAGTTTATCTTTGGTGTCACAAAGCGATTTGTTGGTCTATCGCTCAACTTCATCCTGTACATAATAATCAAGAGATTTGCAGTCTGGGAAGTTAGGTGCAGGGTGTAATGTTGTCGCAGAATTTGCTTGACAGCCATGACAGGGTTCTCCTGCTTGTGTGGCATGGTGTATAGGGTCTTCCAGCAACCACCCTCTTGACCTAGGGTAGAACTACCTTCTCAAAGCACTTGATGTCATGCTCCATCTTGAGTCTGAGGCTCTGTGGGAAGGTGAATGGAGTCCTAACGTCACCATCACTAGTGATTACTCCAGACAACTTCGTAATCATCATTAGACTTATCGAACTCTTTCCGGATCTTCTCCACTGTCGTCAAATTAACACCCAAACACTCTGAAAGTTCGTATTGGAGCTTCTGGCGCGAATGCCAAGCAGTACAGCATGCCGTAACGAAATTTCTGGCGGAATGAATGGCATCATGGTGCTCTTTGTCTCACAGACGGTGTCCAACTGACCCTACTATACTTTGCAGTCAACAAAATTAAAAACAAACAACGCGCATATATATATATATATATATATATAAATATAATTCTGTGACTTCCGTTAATCCGTCCCTCCGCCCGTCAAATCCTCTAAAATAGTCATACATTGCTTGACCAATCGAAACCAAACAGGTAAGTGTTACAAAATGTAGTTAGTTTTATTAGAGTGCGTAGCTGAGTACAATACATTTTCATTAATTTTTTTGAAAAATTGAAATTTTTATTATTTAGCATACAAAATACTGCACTATTTTAAAAACAATTTAAAGATTAAAAGAACAAATACTTATTTAATAAAAATGCAATATTGGTTTTTGCATATCTTTTCTTAAAGTTTTTATATATATTTAATTCTGGTAAAATATAATGCACAGTCTTAGCATTGTAAATATAGACAAAGTATGGAGAATTTCAAATGGACAGATGAAGCAATAACTTCATTAATACTAAATACTATGAAGATTCCAACACGCGTCAGAGTAGCGAATAAAATTCTAGTAACTTAATATGTAAATTGACGAGAAAATTATGATATCCCCAAGATGGTGACATTTCATAACATTTAAACAAAAGTTTAGGAAGGAGGCCCTTATAAATACTGGAAACAGCACGAAGAACTATTGGAAATGAGAAAACC
>OZ038488.1:43816534-43849034 GCA_964036315.1 Acanthosepion esculentum
ATACTACATCCCTTTACTTTCCCACTAAATTCGGGAGACCTGTCGAAAAATACGGAAAGGAATTCCCAGACCTATATGAAATTTTCTATGGACCAATAAAAATCTCGCCTTCACGAGCTGAGAAGAAAACGGAAGTAAATTCCCAAACCTACCTGAAATTTCTTTTTGACCAATGAAAAACCTGTTTTCACAGCTGAAAGAAAAGAAAGTAGCAATCCTATGCGAAATTCTTTTTGATATAACACGAGGAGAAAAATTAATTTAATAAGAGTGTCTGAAGTCATATGAAGGGTTTTATTTCTGTTCACCGCGATCAGCGTTAAAGTTCTCGCCAATGTAAAATTACTCGCCAATTATATTATCGGCTTTTAACCAAGCAGCCGGCACTTCAAATAATTTTTCTTTTAACAATCTAAGAAAGCTAAGAAATTCCAGTTATCTCTCTTCGTCTACTTTTGAACGTATGCAACTGAATATTCCTTTGGTGAGCAACAAATTCCCTTACCTTTGTTTTTAAACATTTTTGAATATTTCTTTGTGTCAGATCATTTAATCTATTGTCTGAACATTTCTCCTTCATGACAATTCGTCAAAACTACGGACATTAAAAATTTCTGATTTATTTTCCTGAAACCATCTACTGACACGACTTGAAGGGTGTAAATTCGTAAATAAATTCCTTTTCTTTGTTAAAATTACCCATGTGTATCTTTGTTATTACCTTACAACATTAATTTTCTTGGTGTGGGTAGATCAATTGTACATTTTAACCCCTAAATATTACGCCACTATAGAAGCTTTACATAAAATGAATTTCCAGGGTTAAATTTTTGTGGTGACAAAATATTTCAGTGGCTAAATTTTCAGTTAAAAATTCTCAATGCATGAATACTACTCAGCTCTTCCAGAGCAGACATTAGATAGTAAACAACCCCAAAAAATAAAAATGAAAATTAATTTATTCCAAAGAAGTAATTAAAAATTCGCCTTTGCGAACTTCAGGATGAATCGTCACTTAACCTGTGCAACATTGCCAAAGGCGTTTTTGACGCTTCACTTTTAAAATATATCTAATTAATTCTTTTGAGTATGTTATAACAGACTGAACTCACCGAGTTAGAGGTCTAACATATATGATGGTTTTATAAAACACTTCAGGGTTAATTTAGATCAAATAAGAACTATCTTCTTTGCTTGTCAGCAATTCTGATTAAGAACTGTGCCGCGCCCCTTAATTACCTCCCTTTCATACCTAAACGAATTCGTGTGTGTTGGATTTTGCTTCGTTTGGGAAGTATTCTGGAGAAAATTCAGTATCTTGCAGAATATTAAAAGTTTGAGCTGACAGATGTGAAGAATTCTCAGAGTTAATTGTACATGTGTGTATCGGCAAACAAATTCAAATAAAGAATACACAAATAAAACGAGGAAACAAAAGAAGAAATATTGTAAGTGTATCGTCAGTAGCACGGACACAATCAAAGCATTAGACGACAACAAAATAAAATATTAGTTGTCAAAAACAGAAGAAAAGTTTCAGGTAATTTCATAATAAAATTAATCTCAGAAACTATATCAACTACAAGACGACCACAGTTTGACAATATATGAAAAAATCCATCTTAATATTAAGAGTCGCCGAGAATAACACCAAGTATAATTTTGTAAAAATTATTAATGTTTTATCAAGTAGGAGAAACGTGAGCTAATTTTAGGAGATATTGGTAGAAAATATTTCCGGACTTTTTTTTCTTCTCTTTTTCAGTGTTTGACATTTTTGCTTCAGGGGATATCACTATAACTTGTTAAAGTAGCGACTTATACATCTCGAGATTTCCTCCGTGTATTGTATACTGCTGCCATATCTGGTCTGGTGTTCCTGCTGTACATCTCAAGATTCTTGACAAAATCCAAAGAAGGATCTGCAATGTAATCGATCCTGACCTGGCATCTCGACTTCAGTCACTTTCTCGCCGATATGATGTGGCTTCCCTCTGTCTTTAATATTTTCATGGCTGCTGCCCCAACTGCATGAATTTAAGCGTGCTACTAGATTGGCATCTAGGTCCCACCCTTTTGTTGTTTATATAGCTAATTAAAACCACCACTTCTACTCTAACAGTTTCTTTTCTCGCACTAACCGCCTGTGAAACCCCCTTCTGTTTATCGTCTTCCCTGATAAATAAAATCTTCAACAATTTAAATGCAACATCAATCGACATCTTCTGTCTTGTTTGAACGCTGTACATCTTTTGTGCTTTCCTAAATCCCGTATTCACAATCTTCACTTTCGCGTTCACTTTCACTTTCACTTTCACTCCCTGCAGTCCGCCTTGTCACGGGTGAAATGACTAAAATGAAAGTTTATTAAAATACATCAATACATTCAGTCACTGCAATGAAGAAAGATATTTAATTCATGGTTCATAAAACATATATACAAAACTTTCTAATTATTACATATGTGACGTGTAGAATTTATTAGACACATGTATCAACACTTTTATTTACTGAAACTACTAAAGGCATGAAATGTAGGAATTATTAATTTAGTCAAATTATATAAAGAGTAGATAGCTTCGCCTACGTCCGGTTAACTTGCCTTCTCTGTCTTTTGAAGAGGGGTAGATTAATTGATTTGTTTGTTTAACGGCATATCAACACCTTTTCGGTCGTTGTACATTTCGGCCTTCTTCGAATCTGGAGTAGGTTGTTCTAGTTCCACGTGCCTCTTCCGGATATATCTGTTTCGGTTATTTCTTAGTAACTCTCCGAGATTTTATTCACTTCTGCTGTGGCCAGGTATCGAAATCACAACTCTTTGAGTCAAGTCACTGGATTACTTCAAACTTTTATCCATGGGTCACAGAGAGAATATATAGTTTTTGCATTAGGTTGGACTCCCAGGTGCCCAGCGGCTCTGCAACCACACCCGATTATGGACTGATGATGATGACATTGATTTCTCTGGACGTACAATGTTGCATACGTATAAATATGTATACAACACCATGAATTTTTACTACAATAGATAGGTACCCTCCTTTGCATTTACAAGTCAGATTAAAACAAAATGTTACCGTATCTGGGCTGGAGTTTCTCGATTCTCACTTCCCTGTCCTGTATGAGATGAGTGATTTCCCACTCTGCAACCTTTTTCCCCACAGACGCAACGTTTCTCGGCTGTATCTGCTCAGCTGCTACTTCCATGATAAGCTTCATTTTTTCGTTAAAATAGTGAAAATTATTTTATGCTAAGACCCTATGTGCCACTTCTCCGGAATCAAATGATGGTTTGGTTTTGTTGTTTTGTTTAACGGCATTCCAAACTTAGGGGTCATTTTATGCCGAAAATGATTTTGAGTCACTTTCATTTGGTTTTCAAAAATGTATTGCTGGAGACATTTGTTTTTCAAAAATGTATTGCTGGAAAGATTTGGTTTTCAAAATGTATTGCTGGCATAGCATGATAAAAGGTTGCTAGTTTACCCCTGTAGTAGGGGTCTGCTTACAGTGCCAGGTGTTCCCAAGCGGAACTCCATCTAAGTACTGACCTGGCTCTACGATGCTTAACTTCGGTGATCAAACGAGAACCGGTGTTTTCAGCGTGGTAATCAAATGAACTTCATTTCCTCTGTGCTCAAAATGTAAAAAGATAGTTAAACTCCACTTTTCCCCCAAAAGTTTCCGTTTGTGGAAAAAACTCCCGCGTGAGTGCTTTCCTGAATCTTCACAGTAAAGGAAAAATCGTTATATATCCTCATTATTCTTACACCCTTCACTTGCTACCACGATCTCTTGAATATATAATACACACCTCAATCATCATATCTATCGTGACTAAACACTGTATCTTGAATGGCTCTAAAGCGCTGAAGTTCAGTAAAAATTAGAGAACGAGATGAAACTGCTATTTTGGCACAACGAATAAATGAATTACCTAAATATTTCTGCCCTAGTGAAAGGGCGGAAAGGTGTATTGATACTGTAATAAAAGCCTCATCTTTCCGAAGAGGATACAGAAAGAAACGCCAGTATATTTTGACTTTGCCAAAGGAAATTACCTAAATTTGGAACTAAATATCACTTTTATAAAGAAAAATAAACATATCACTGACATCGTTATTTTTGTCGTATCTAATTGAATTTTAGTCCCCAAATTGTGCGACCCGAGTGAAAGTCACGCAAACAATTTATTTTCATAAAACCGTTTCTTCATGAACAAAGAACTCTTCGTAATATGTGCAAACACCATTCAAAGATTTGGCACTCCCTTCCTGGTCACGTTTCATTAATTTAGTCAATACAGTTGCCTTGCTAGATGGCGAAATAATGGTTTCTTCAGTCGAGTGAAGAGAAAACTGTCTTTAAGATTTATTGCTTTTAAAGCATTCTTGCTTTTCTAATATAATTACCCGGCAAAATATGGCCGACTAATCTTTTCTGCCAGTTATTGTTAGATGACGAAATGTGGTCATGCCTAATTGAGAGTATTTTCTGTTTCGAAGGTGTTGCTTGTAGTTATATGAATCGTGACTCTTTTAGTGAGACTTAAGTCATCCTTAACGTTAAGTTGCTTTTAGTTATTCCGTTCATGTAGATTTAACTTTCGACCCGTTTTAGATCAGGTTAAGTTTTCGCCGTAAATACGCTTTGATGGATTAGCTTTTGGGATTAGCGTATTCAAATACACTCGTTTCCTCGTGAATAAAGAGTAAAACTCGGAAAGATCAAGTCTAAATCGTCCCGTCGTTGCCTGTTCGGAATTCGTTATAATCTAATGTGTAAATCACAGTCTGTGTTTGAAATCACAAAGTCCTCGTTCGAAATCCTGAGAATCAATTAAATATATAAAAAGTTATTGTCTGTCTACGCGCGCGCGTGCGTGCGTGCATGCGTGCGTGTGTGTATGCGTTGATTTGATTTGTTTTTTAACGGCATATCAACGCCTTGTGGGTCATTTAACGCCGAAATATAATGTTTTGTGGAGCTTGGAATTAATAAAAATATATGTTATTTTCCTTTCACAATCGAATACATGGTATATATTACTCAGCTTTTGTGCATATAGAAGTTCGTAGGGACATTATTACTAGAGGCGGTGATAAGTGAGTTTTATGTTGTAGTTTTGTTGAAGTTGTATTTTAGAATACAGTTTGATTTCTTTAAAAAATTATAGAATATTATATGGATTAATGTCAAGAAAAAGATATTTCATGTTGGTTGTTTGGTTGATTTTGCTTAGTGGCATATCAACATTTCTAGGGGTTATTTAATGCCGGAATCTAAATATATTGAAAACACTTTTATGGATTTAACTAAATATATTTTAAACTTAATTGTATGCCTTCAAGTGAATATAAAATATATTGGTCATTTTGCTATAAATGCATAGGTCATTTTGCTACAAAATGTATTGTTGCTAATTCTATAACCATGTAGTTCTGGTCATTTTTCTATAAAATGTTGCTAATTCTATAAAAATGTAATACTGGTCATTTTCCTATAAAATGTATTGTTGCTAATTCTATAAAAATGTAATGCTGATCATTTTTTCTATAAAATGTATTGTTGCTAAGACTATAAAAATGTCGTTCTGGTCATTGTACTATAAAATATATTATTGCTAATTCTAAAACATGTAATATTGGTCATTTTTCTATAAAATGTATTGTTGCTAATTCTATAAAAATGTAATGCTGGTTATTTTTCTATAAAATTTATTGTTGCTAAGTCTATAAAAATGTCGTTCTGGTTATTTTGCTATAAAATGTTTTTTCATACCTTTAAAGAGTTTTGTTTTAGTTTGGGGTTTCAATATTTTCCCATAGTTGCGACCCTTACAGGTGCTACCACCCTATGTCAAGGTGGACCTGGAAACAAAAGCAGTTAAGAGCTGGTTACATGCTCCTGAAAACTTCTCATCTCCCGATCAGAGTTCGCTGGATGTAGTTTATCATCAGATTCATAAATTGTGTGTGTGTGTGTGTGTGTGTGTGTGTGTGTGTGTGTGTGTGTGTGTGTGTGTGTGTGTGTGTGTGTCTGTGCAAATGTCACGCAAAAATGTGAAATAAAAGAGATGTGGCTTGGTATTTAACATTTTTGGCTCGAAAGGAATATGACATCTGCATTGCTTTGTAGGCACTTCGCCATTGGGATGTCTCAAACCTCCGAAATTAATTCTAACCTTTCTCCTCTTAATTCAAATAGAGAGGTGCAGGCAGGCGATGCCCATCCCGGTTGTAGCAGTGCTTAATAGTAATCATGCACAAAAAGCCAGTTTTTGAATTTCATATCCGTGCTTAGAACCAGAGGCCAAAAATATTCCTGTCTCTTCGGCATTCCCTTTATGCAGATACCTCAGGCGTCATAGATCATCTTAAGCCATCTTCTAGTGGAAAAAACATTAACTGATTTATGAAAACGCCCATTTCGTTCCAAATGCAGCATAAAGACATTTCTTTTTTAACGTAGGAGTCGCACGCATAAATTAGACTAAAGACCAAAATAGTTCAGTAAATAATTCTTAATGGAGAAAATGAATTTACTTTAATTAAGGGAGATAATGTTTGAAAATTGAATTATAGAAAGTAATGTGCATTTATTTTCAGTTGGGTCTTTCGTGATCATTATAAATAAGCCATTGTTTTACTGATGGCTTTTATAATTAATTTGCTTAGATACTCAGTATCAACCCAAATTAGTGGAAAGTAGCTTAGTATTTCGATCACAGTTCATAAGTAAAAGGAAGTTAGAAATTATGACATTTTAATAATATCTATCTATATATAAAATGATTTAACTTCCGTTAGTCTATCCATCCGTCCGTTTGTCACACCCTCTAAAATAGCCATATATTGACCCATCGAAACTAAATTTTGGTGAGAAGTCCAAACATGTAAGAGGTCAAAATGCACAGTTGGTTTTACTAGGTTGCGGAACTTAGTACAATACATTTTCATTAACTGTTTTGGAAGAATTAAAAGTTTTATTATTTAACATAGAAAATACTTCCACTATATTAAACAGAATTTAATGATTAAAATAACAAATACTTATTAAATAAAAATGCAATATCGTTTTCTGTATATCCTTCCTTTAAGTCTTTATATGAAAGAATCCAGTTTCCAATTCGCCCTGCGTTTGCAAGAACTATATACGAATCACAAGGTCAAACGCGTCAACAAGTTGGAATTTGGCCCAAGAAAGAAATATTTACGCATGGCCAGTTGTATGTTGCATGCTCAAGAGTAAGAAATCCTAAGAATTTATTCTTCGCTGTTAAAAAGGAAAAAAAGAAGAAATTTTCTTTAAAATATTGTATAAAATTAAATTAAAGAAATTATTAAACAGCGAAGTAGGATTTTTTTCCAAATAAATCAACTTATTCAAATTTCGTCTATCGGTTTGTAAAAATGTTAACGATAACTTCAACAATATTAAATACCGTGAGTATTTCACCATGAGTCAACGTGTTGCAAAAAAAATCTAGTATTTTGAAAAAAGCAATAAATATAAACTAAAATAAACGGCTACCATAAACTTTGATTTATTGACAACAAATTCATTAATACCTTTTACGACATTATAAAATAATTCTCAAATTAATAAACGACCCTATATCGCGTTGAAAAGATAAAACATAATATAGCCCCGGCATCACCGGGTATCCCTGCTATTCTATTTTTCAAACAATATACTTGAAAGTATTGTGGAGTGTAACTTTATATGCGCGTAGATAATGTCCTTTGTGGCATGAGCTTGGAATTGGTTTTCCGTCACGATCAAGGATTATAGTTCCTATCTTGCATTCGTTCATCATCGATACTTACTTTGCTGAAAATTCCTCCGAGAAAGAGGAAACAAAGCGTGTCTATTCTTGAGGCGGTTCAAAAACTCCAAGATCGTCGGAATAGCGGATATATTTCAGAATGCAGGATCCGTATCAGTGAGATAATTCCGTTGATCTCTCGCCGAGAATTTCGTACGAATAAAATTGTTCTATTTTCCTGTCCTCAAGAAATCTGTCACGCAATGTTTTTCCCAAAGGAACATAGCGTTCTCAATGAACATTTTCATCAAATAGAAGCTTTCAGAGATACTTTGTCTCAACACTACTCTTATTCAAAAAAAGAGAAATCCGTTATTTTGGCTAGAGCATGAGAAAGTCGATGTGAGGTGTTTTGTAAGGAATCGGTTCGAGTTTTTGTCTTTATTAAAAAAAATGAGTAAATTGTCCTTTGGAATTTGATATAATAAAAACACCATTTATGTGACTATTTCACAAGGTACCATCAGAGTTATCTTTTGTAATTCTAGTTGAGTCTGAGGCCTTGTGGGAAGATGAATGTAGGCATAACATCACCATCACTAGTGATCACTCCAGACACCATGATGTTGGCTGGATATATCATCCAATTCTTTCCAAATCTTCTGCACTGTCGTCAGATTGAAAATGATCTTATTCAATCTTCCGGCGCGAATGCCAAGCAGTACAGTATTCCATTTCCAAATTTCTCGCAGAGTGAATTGCATCATGGTGCTCTTTTTCTCATAGACGCTACCCAATTGTCCTTACTATACTGTGCAGTCGACAAAATCAAAAAACAAACAAGTCATACTCTAAATTAAAAATATAAAATGAGTACAATTTACCATGTGCATCTCTGCCTATATAAGGAATGCACGACCGTAATTTTCGATGGATTTGCACCAAAATTTACATGCACATTCTCCAAGTTAACGGGAAGGCCAATACCGACTTTGCATTTCCCAACTCCCATCGATAGTGGAAATAATCGATTTTTTCATGCTTCTACGGCAGTTTTCATGTAGTTTGCTGGCATTTTCTACTGGCCAGAGTGAGAGCCTATAGCTGGCTGCCCCAAATAGGCAGGAAGATTCTATTGGCCAGCGTGAGAGCCAACAGCTGACTGACACGAATGTTAACTAGCATGCTAGCATGCAAAAAAAAAAAAAAATCGAAAGCTGCATTCGTCACAAGTGGGAAAAATTTAAATCTGCATGACATTTTACTCAATTGGCTCATTCGCATGCTTAAACTCAACGTTGATTCTGATACCGCAGAACTGGGTTGGGTGTGAAAAAGTATTTGTTGTTAACATTCTTTTTTCATTCGGTTTTTCCAGTTACGAGTCCTTTTTTAAAGCTGCTCGTTTTGTGTTCATTTTGTTTAGTTCTTTTTTCGTAACAGATTTAATGTTTAGTATAGAACTTAGAAGAAATTCGCAGTGTGAGATAGGCAAGAAGTAAGGTATGTAGTAACATCAGCACGGCAAAGGGCACTCCTTTAAAGGCAAGGAAGGGCAAAAATATTTTAAGTCAAGTGATAGCGATTGCTGTATGAGTCGTACGATTTTTTTAATCAAGCACGGGGCAACGCCGGGCCATGCTGCTAGTCTTGTATAATAGAGAACAATAGCTTGAATAGGTCAAACACATATTGAATCACATTGAACAAATATTAAATAAATTAAATTTGTTTTTACTGCTTATCAACCTTCTGTATGTTATATAATGCCAAAAAATATGTTTAGTTTAGAAGAATTTTTTACAGAAAATAATGATCTAATAATAAAAATCATACTTATTAACCCATAGCTTGGAGAGAAGCGGTGGATTCATGCCTTTCCCAAGGGTGTTGACGCATAATTGAATATAACAGACGTCAATGGCATTGGAACTCAGCGATACGATTTCCAGTTCCGAGCAGTTATTCATTACACCACCCTCACATTCAAGCTTACATCACCTGGTATTCCCAAGTGGTCATTCATCTGGGTACTGACCAAGCTCATCGTTGCTTAACCCCGGTGATATGCTTGTAAGCCTTATTGAATAAAAATAATGTTTGAAATCCATGAAAGATTCAACCTTAGGTACCTAACATTGCCACATCTTTTAGGTAATTAATATGGTTAGCGTAATACTGAAAACTTTCTTTTTCAGAATCTAAGTATTTTTTAAAGGAATTAACGAAAACATTTATTCAACTGATATAATTATCGCTTCTTAGTTTAGAATGTTCAATTCTTTATTTGTTTTGATGTAAGCTACTCTTGATTATATGTTAATGTTGATATTATCCGTTTCCTTATAAGGAAACATTTGCCATTCATTGCCCGAGCAACCAGTACTGCTTTCGGTTGAAATTTATAAAATCTTTTTCCACAATGAAATAGCTTTCTCAAAACCTGTAACTGTTATTGCTCTTTCCAGTACTGACGAGGGTTTCCTTCCTAACATTTTGTTTGAAGTCGTGTGGAACGTTAACATCTTGATTATGTCAGTATTCTCTCTTCGAGTGACATGTGCTTTCCATTTTACTTGCTGCTCCTGCTGCTGCTGCTGATGATGAGGTTTGTGTTATTTGGTCCATTACTTTGTTGGTTATGTATGTAGCACCATAATAAGTGAACATCAATATGAACAATTATTAACAATTGCTGTCGACGTATATATATGTTTTCTTTACATCGTGAGAAGTTTTCGGTACCTAGCACATGTGTTTTAGACTAAAGCAATAAAGAGGAATCAAATAATGTTATCATATCTTCATTAGCCGAATGATGCCTGTTAAACATATAAGTTAGCTGAATTTACATTCTGAAAAATAACTGTAAAGTCTAACCAAGGAACTCTTTTGAACGATCTTTCAGTAGTAGGTATCTGCCATTTTTCATTCTTATTTGAATTGGTAATTTGATTTTTTTCTTTCTTTGACTCTCCTCCCAGAAGTATTTACGTGGTATTTACGTGGTATCTGAGAGTTTAAATTTTAGATTGAATCGAGTTTGAATCGACCATAATTTTTTATTATAATTTAATCTTAATATTTAACCGCCATTGTATGTGTGTTTTTTTTACCCTGCTCCTATGTAGTTGGTGAATGGGTATACTTTCATGATTCTAAAGGGATAGATTACTATGCCCTCACAGACCCCCTAATCTCATTATAAACTAGATTGTCTGCTAAACATCTTATGCCTAAAAAGAACTTCTGTGGGTCGATCATTGACGCTCTAACCAAGTTAGTTGGATTTACATTCTGAGAAAATACTGAAATATCTAAACCATGAATGTTTTGAATAATCTTTCATCAGAAAGCTTTCTTCCATTTTATAAATTACTTTGAATTTTTAATGGATATCGCAACTTTAACTAAGTTAAAACAGTAATTTTTTCTTTCTATTTTTTTGGAATAGGGGTAGATACGCGTTCCTATCACTCGTTTCATGTCCCATCCCCTTTTCTTGGACAAGGAGTAGAGACTCGTCCCTTGTTTCCTGTTTCTTTTCTCTTTCCGAAGCCTTAATAGTGTTACTGTCATGAATCTTTTGTGATATGTGTAGATGGTGGCAACGTCTCTTCATACTGAGCGTACCGGGTTGGCGGTTTCTGTTTGCTGCTCCCGACTGGTAGATAGGAACCCCAACTCTTCCGTAACGTCTAGAGAGGCTTTTCTGATCGACAATTGAATAATATTGGTGTCCTTGCAGTGTCGCGCATGGACGTGTGTCCATGCAAGCACCTCCGTTGTACAACCCCGATGCCACACTATGTTCCCTTCCCGCACATGTTAATTAGACAACCAACTGCGATTACTACTCTTGGCCTTTTCCTCACCGAAATAACACACCATAACAATTCACAATCAACGATATAAAACTAAACTAGTTCAACAACAACAACAAAAACAAATAAATAAAATGAAATAAAACTCTCAACCTTTCTTTCTTTAATATTTACGATATACGTACCAACTTCTGCAGTGTGGTATTGGTTCCTCTCCAACAATCTCCAGACATCCTAGCTCTCTACGAACCTAATCTGAAATCTGCAATCTCCTCCTCTGAATTCTGGATTCCTGGTTATCTTCCTCTCTTTAAGAAGAACTCTAAAATTCACAAGCATAGCCTGGGAGTTTATCTCCACGAACATCTCCCGCTTGCCAGGGAACTCTCTATTGAATATCCTGATTATTCTTACATGTGTCTCCGTCTCTCTCTAATAAACTCATTCAGCTATCTCTTCTTTCTCTACTGTTTTCTTTCCTCCCATGGCTGTAGAGTTGTAGATAGTATTTATATGATAATATAGACAAGGCCATCTCTCTACACACATTTTGTGATCGGCCACATTAATGCTCACCATTTCAGGTAGATTAATCACTGACCTGACTGGCACCCAAACTCTGAACTTCTCAATCACTCAAACGCTCACGCAAGTGGTGGACTTTCTCATGCGTTTCTCCAGTAATCCCGAGGGATACTCTTCTCTTCTCGATCTCTTCCTCTGTCTCTGACTCATGTCGTGCTCTGTAGCTCTGCCCTCTGATCATGCGTTAGTGTCTGTTAACACCTCTTCCGCTCTCTCACCAGCCAACAACTTTCTTTCAAGAGAATATCCTGTTATCAACGACTTCCTTCGTAACTTCTCTAGGAATGAAGTCTTTAATCATCTTGTTCAAAATGCGCTTCTGAAGATTCATCTTGCGTGAAAGGCGGCATTGAAACTTTCATTCCATCACAAGCGAAATCACGTTCACCCCCTTGGTTCTCGCCCCCATTCTGCCTGCTATAATCCAATCACTGCTTTCGGTTCTACCAGAGCGACACGTCTTCTTGCAACAGACGTTTTCTTGTGTCTGCTTGTAATGTGTGCAAGCGTGTCCTCAAAGAAGCGAAGTTACTATTTGGTGATAGAATGAAACAACGCAGAGGATCTCGCAAATTCAGTACTAGAAATTATTAGCGGCTCTGCAAGAGTGTGCTGAACCACAGCAAATCTTCAATACCTCCTCTATTCAATGCAAACAAGATTTTTATTCTGGTAAGATATTTTTCCAAAAATGTATTTCTGGTAATAATTTTTACCTTCAAAAATCTATTGCTGTTATATTTTTCCAAAATATATTGCTGGTAACAACCCTTTCCAAAAAAAGTATTATTGGTATTAAACCTTTATTTACACCTTCACAATGTCCCGACCCCAGTCCGGGGGCCAATCAGCCGCTCACAGCTGGGACCCCAAGAGGTGCCACCACCACGGAAAAGGGCGGACACGGGAACACCATCAATCAAGAGGCGGATCCACGGTTCTAAAAAACTCCCTACCAGAGGCCTCGCCGCTGGATGCAGTTCATCGTCTTAACCACGACGGGGAAGTTAAGAAAACTAATCAAACAAAGGAATCAAAAAGCGTCCCTTGACAGTGAAACTTATTTGAGTGAATGAAAGTTGTAGGTCTGACCGAGGACTATCCTTTTTTGACCCTCATAGAATGAAGAACCCCCAAGAAGAATTGTGCCAAATAACAAAAGAAAAACAAAAGAAAAAGAAAAAAAGCATCACTTGAGGTTTTTCAACAGCAACAAAAACTAAAATGGATAGCACCACGTAATTCGAAGAGAAGAATAAAGAACGTATTAGGAAGGAAACCGTTAGAAGTAAAAACCCACCCTTCTCAGCAATGGAAATAGCGCTAACAATAACTGAACTTGAGAAAAATGGTTTGAATTTTATGCAATATCTGTTCCAACATCATACTACAATCCAATCATTATTGGAAAGAGCTGTAGTAGTTTGTGAACTACAGAAGAAAAACATTTAATAATTAAAAAGAAATATTCAACTGGACGTAATACTGTTTGGTCAATTAATACCGAATGTTTCCTGCAGAAATCGGTCATTTTCTCCGTTATTAACTGTTGAGCTATATAACCGCATCTCAGTCGTAAGTTGTCCTGGGTATGACAATAAACTACATTCGTCATCAAGGCATCTGATCGGGAGATTGGAGATTTTGAGGCACGGGGAATCACCTATTAATTGCTGTTGCTCCCAGGCCCACTCTGACTAAAATAAAAACAAAAATATGAAAGTATAACATTACATATTTATAGTAAAAATAGCAGCAACCCATTTTTATATAAAAAGGACCAACAATACATATTTATAGTAAAATGGCCAACAATACATTTTAAAGCAAAATAACCAGCAATAAATTTTATCTGTAGTTAAAGGAATAGAACTGCGTTCAAAATATGTTTCAATATATTGAGTACATAAAATCCATAAAAGGAAAGTGTTTGTTTCAATATAATTAATCAAAAAATATATAGAATGGTAGGGTTGTACCTTACAATGGTTAAAATCGCTTCGAGTAAATGAAAGGTGTAGGTCTTCGTGAGGAGCATCCATCTTCAGGTATTGTGTCGTCGTCAATCCGTCCGTCTCGAGAGACGATGGAGTAGCGTTTTTAGGTGCTAGGCGATGGAGTTACATCGCCTTTTGACCGGTAACTGTCACTTCCCGTGTTGTGACGATGTCTTGCGACGTCGCTGGAGTGTCCTCTCCAGTGCGCTACGAGCCTGGGCGGGTTGTATGGAGAACTAGGGCTGCTCGGACGTCTAGTTCCTCCTTTCGGCCTTGCTAGTAGACTCCAAAGGAGAGGATGAACCAATACAGTTTGGTACCAGCGCGGCTGCAGGAGTTGCCGGAAGGTAGTACAGAGTGCCGTCCATCCGCCTTAGGGGCTCCAATCCAGATTTGTGTAGGGTTCACTCCTTATGCTTTTCTTCTCCCGAAGATTTCCACAAGGCAGTGGAGCTATTTAACTAATAGCTGGGATTTGGTTCATGGGCACCAGGAAGTGTCTACACACCGGTGAGCCTGCATGCCGCATATTAAGAGGGCCAAACTCCTCCCCCGCCCCCCTGTAGTTTAGCCCAAATCCGCAAGGTGCTCGGTTGCAATGTGTTGCCACGATGAGGCACTACATAGGGCTTACTGATGGAGAGGCTATATACTGGCAGGAGAACACTTACACACTCGGCTCCCCTTTCCGCATTGCTGCTAGCCAGCGGCGGTAGCTGAAAGCGAGAAGCGACAAGCACTACCACTACAGACTAACACACTAGACGCATCACAACAGCCGTTGTGGCGTAGTTCTACAGAATCGCAAACAAATGTACTAAATAACAGAAATCACACCAGTTGAGGATTTTTAAAAGAGTCACAACTAAAATGGATCGCATATACGAGGATTGGCGGGAAAGTTCAGGCCGACCAAAGTATATCTCGAATTGAAAATAAAGACGTAAGATGTCGGAGTTCCACATTACTTCAAACAAAAGGTTAAGAGGAAGCCTCCGTCGACACTAAAAAGACGGATAATTGTTACTGAACTTGACAAACATATTTGTCTAAAAAATTGTTTTAAAAGTAAGATTTTATAAATTTCAGTTGAAAGTAACATTGGCCGCTCGGTTAATCCACACTGAATGCTTCCTTATAAGGAAACGGTTACTATTAGCTTTACCATTAGTCCTCTTTTCAAACTGGCATAGATACATCGTAGCGTATATTACAAGTTTTGTCACGTATTTTTAAAAATGTTCGGTGACATCTTTTAGCTTTGTTTTGTAACCGGTCGAAACCAAAGCAGCAGTGCCCATGAGTAATTGTTAACGATGCATTAAAATAGCACAAACATGCAGAGACTGAAGTGCAACACCAACAGAATGGATGGAAGAATGTGCGATTTTTCTTTTCATTTGGTCTTTTTTGCACGTCTCCGTTAATTAAAACAGAACATAATCGTCACTTTTGGAACGGACGTGGTTAAAAACAGCACGAAAGTGTCGCCAAAAGCCATGGTGATATAACAAGGTTTGTTGTGAATGCAGATGGCCGACGCGGAGCGACCGACTTGAACAGAGGCAAAAATGAAACATTTGGACGCACCTTAAGGACATCGAATCGTCTCGTAAAAGAAAATCCTCACAAAAAATATTTTAATCCAATTTTTCTGTGAATTAATTAAATTAACTCAATCGATTCTTATTTAATGAAAGCTTCGTCTTTTCGGTGGGAAGCACAAAATTCAACTCATAATATTATTACAAAGACTTCATCAGGATAGATTAATACAACAGCTTCGATAATACTTAAAAATACACTTCCTAAACCCAATTTCCTTTTCTATGTGCTATAATCTCATCAGGATGTGTCTGATCCTGGTTTTTCACAACTTCTTATTTTAGACGAGTAAGTATTCTGAAAGGTGATACTTCATTGCATCTTTCTATGCTATTCGTGTGGGCTTATCACATTTTAAATGTTTTTTTAAGTTAAATTTAAAAATGGAGGGAATTTAAAGTGCATTTTCAAAGGAAATGGGTCTTTTTAAAAAACAAAAACAAAAACAATCATGGTTTGCAAGTGAGAATTTTACAAATATTGCGAACGAGATCAGATTGGTTGTTTGGTTGTTTGGGGTTTTATGGCATATCAACCACTATGGGTTATTTAATGCCAGATCCAGTATTTACTACATATATCAAAAACGTATAGCTGGCAACATCATTGTTTCAAAAACTGGCAACATCATTGATTGAAAAACGCATAGTTAGCAACACCACCGCTTCAAATATGCGGATGTAGTTTATCATCATACCCAGTACGCGGATGTAGTTTGTCGTCATACTCAGGATGCGGATGTAGTTTGTCGTCATACCCAGGACGCGGATGTAGTTTGTCGTCATACCCAGAACGCAGATGTAGTTTTTCGTCAAACCCAGGACGCGGATGTAGTTTGTCGTCATACCCAGGACGCGGATGTAGTTTGTCGTCATACCCAGAACGCAGATGTAGTTTTTCGTCATACCCAGGACGCGGATGTAGTTTGTCGTCATACCCAGGACGCGGATGTAGTTTGTCGTCATACCCAGGACGTAACTAGATCAGAGTCAAATCTTCTAAAGACAATGAAACAATCTACTTAGAATATGGCACAAGATCTTGATTATGAAAGAAGGATGAAAACTTAATGGGTTAACTATTAATGAGTGATATTAAAACTGTGAAATTTTGCAAGCATTAATTTCATCTATTTTTTTAATTAATAACTATCAATACTTTTCACTTTCTCTCCAACTCTTTGTTCTTCCATATGTCTAGTCCGAGCACTTTTGGTAGGTTTCCCTCTGCTTCCCATTGTTCTTCTTTCCTTCCATATGTCTTGTAAGTGTTTCTCCAAGCCTTCTTTCCTCTTTATGAGTTCCAGAAATATCAAAACTCTCTTTCTGATTCTAGGTTGTTCTTGGAACCAGCTGTTTGTTAATATTTGGTCGTTTGCTGTGGAATCGGAATACGATGAATAGAGTTAATCACTGGCACCGGAAGAGAAACGGCGATTTAGAAAATCCTGTCTCCAGTTCTATGTCTATCTGGGATTCTAACTTTACGAAGTTGAGCTGTTCATAGGTTATCTATGAAGGAGTAATGCTATAGTTGTGGAATCTTGCATGCATTAATTTCAACCATTCTTATTAATAACTGCATTGTTTCTTTACAGGTAAAATGACGTCTTACCGTTCAGTGAAGCCTATACATATTGTTGGTAAAAAAAGTCATCAAGTGCAAATGAAGTCATCACTGCGATACTGGTTCCCAGTTAAATATGTTTTTTCATGTTGGGGAACTGATGATAGTCAAATTAGGGGAATAGGATGGTTCAAATCAACAATCATGTGCAACAGACATTGAAACCAAGACATTGTGTGCTGGAACATTGTCCTGGTGAAATAAGATCTCTTTCGTCAGTTTTTCTGGCCGTTTAGTCTTGATAGCCTTTCGTAAGTGCCACAAAAAGTTGGCATAGTACTCTCCATTGATGGTGTGGCCCTTTTGAATATAGTCAAAAAACATAATTCCTTGTACATCACTAAAAACTGAGGCTATCATCTTTCCTGCAGATGAAACGACTTTGGATTTCTTTGGAGAAGTTGAGGAGGGGTATTTCTACTGTACGGATTGTCATTTGAAGACTTCTCTAAACAGTCAGACATCAGTTTACCTGAACGTAATCAATCATTTATTAATAAGAAATGTTGAAATTAATGCAGGAAAGATTTTACAGCTCTACCATCACTCCTTTATAATCAGCCTATGAACTTTTCAGTCATTCCTCATATATGTAGGTAGTGAAAAGTTCTATGCCAAATTGCTAAGGTATTTATGAACAAAACACCTAGGAAAACCGATGAAAGAAAACTCTTGTTTCAGGAGAGCATTGCTCCAGACCACAAAACCTTGATTTCAATGGGTGGTATGCGTGACTGTGGCTTAAAAAGAGTTCATCTTCCTGTCTATTCTCCTGATTTGACGAACATTTCCCCCCAAATGAAAATAAAACAAAGGAACACTTGACTGGAAATTAGTGTCGGAGTGATGACGACGTTATATCTGCTGTTGATGTCTTTTTTAACTAAAAGAATAAACAGTCTTTTTTGAAGAATCAGACGCCAGTTTACCTGGAAATAAACAATGTAGTTATTAATAAAAAGAGATAAAATTAATGTTCTACCATCACTCATTAATAGTTAACCTATTAAGTTTTCAGCCTACCCTCATAATCAAGATCTTGTGCCATATTCTGAGTAGAATGTTTCATTGTCTTTAGAAGATTTGACTCTGATATAATATAAAAAGATGCAATGAAGTATAACTTTTCAGAATACTTTCTTGTTTATGTCATAATTTCTGCTCAGGCGTGAAATGAAATAACGTTGTTAAATGTCACCGATTGAAAAACGAATCTTTGTTCCAGCAGAAACTTACTTTAATTGAATTAGAATTATATTAATGCATGATGGGGAAAATTATATTATGCTAGTTATTATGAGATCAATTGTAAGAAGAGGGAATATATGATTGCCAGCAAAAAGACGAGTCCACCATACAAATTACAAATTGGAGTCTTACGGACACCAGTTCCCGTATGATCACCGAATTTAAGCAACGTCGAACATGATCAGTGTCTAGATGGGTGACTGCTTGGGATTAAGAGGTGCTGTAAGCTTGGACATGCAAATGATGTAATGGATAAGGGTTCGGAATTATTAATCGGAGCTATTGTCAGAAAGGTGTAGAGTTAGTCTCAATTAGATCTAGTTTAAATATTCATGGACACCTACCGGACACTATTCGGAACATACTTGTCAACAGCACTAATATAATAGCATCATCTATATGCAAAAAAGGCTAAAAATAATGGAAGCATTATTAATAAAAACAAACAAACCAACACTTAATAATATTAACTTTGAACATGGACATAATATCTTGACCGTGTCTTGAAACAAAAAAATGAAAACATTTTATAAAACATACATACAACAAACTATTTCTAATTTTAACAGTTAAAATATATTCCTTGAAAATGGCTAAACGTATAGCCGAAAGCGCTCGGATAAAAAGAACTTTCGGACAGTTTTTATATAATTTATCATCCGAAAAGAAAGAATTATTAGATCGCATGAGAAATTGTATAAAAAACTAAATAAAAGCACCTTGTCTGTTGGTTTTAATGAAATGTGCATGAAAGAAGGATTGCTGCCTGAATACACAAATATATATATATATATATATATATATATATATATATATATATATATATATATATATATATATATATATATATATATATATATATCATGCTGAACAAATTGCAAAGGAGAAATTGCTGCGTTTCCTGATAATGAAGCAAGGAGCCTCTAAAAGAATGAACTATTTACGAAATATTGATTCTAGTAGCACCACAAGCAAGAACAGAATTACGTCAACATTAATCACTTTCTTTTAAGAATTGTTGCACATACGAAATCTAAAATTAAATAAGACGGCTTGAAGCCGCTATGCTATTCTCAACAAATTATATTTATTAAACAAACACACCTGCCTCGGCGATTTCGAGATTCAAGCAAAATGAAGGTGAAGACACAACGATAATTGAAAAATGTTAATATGTTCTTGTACCTTTTCAGAACAGAAACGATGATTTGGAATTGCAATGAAACCAGAGATCGATCAATTTTTTAATCATTTCACTCCGAATCATGGCGCGTCCTTGGTGTGACAATAAACTACATCCAGCGGCAATGCCTCTGATCGGGAGGTTTTGCAGGAGCGTGGAACTATCTCTTAATTGCTGTCAGTGCCAGGTGCACCATAACCCGGTGTAGTAGCATCTGCTCGGGTCTCAGATATGGGTAAACAGTTAACCCCCAAAATGCTGTCAAAACACTATGAAAGTGTAAACATAGATTTTTATAGTGAATACGTTTTAAAAAGTAACCAGAATACATTTGACTCTCAACTAAAACCCTCTTTACAAAAATACGTTAATGAAACCTGATATAGAAACTGATTTCTTATAAAGAACACATACTCGTCATACGAATTTATTCTAGAAATCTTATCGGCATTAAATAAGCCATTAAGATGTTGATATACCGTAAAACAAAATAAACCAAACCAAAGCAAACCAAACACAATGAAGGCGATTTGGCAATCTTTTAATGTGGTTAAATCGAGTAACGATTAAAGAAACTGTTTGTCATAAAATTGTTTTGATGTTACGATTATTTTTTATTTTAAAAGATTTTTATTTTAATGATTTTTTAACCATTTCACCAAAAGTACGGCGATAATGCCACTAAGACGCAAGCGGTTGCTGTGAGTGAAAAAGACAAAGAGAAGATTTTAATGAAAGAATAATAAAAGAATACAATATAGGAAGACAGAAGATTCCGATTGGCATTACACTTAAATTTTTGAAGATTTTAGGTGACAGGGAAGTAAGAAACCAGATGAGAGTTCCACAAAAATTGCTGCAGCTTGGCCTGTATATCCCACAAAAAGTCTCACACTCAACTGGCCTTGCACGTTCGGATTACAACTTCAATCTTTGCATAATTCTCCTAGTTGAAAGTACTTCGATTCCCTGGAGGTTCGTAAAAAGCAATCCACATAAATCATTTTATTACGCAGAAAGATGTCAATTTCGCAAAAAATGGAGGGCTTACGGTCATAGCAAGTTGAAACACCGGTTCTCGTACGATCACCGAAGTTAAGCAACGTCAAACCTGGTTAGTAACTAAATGGGTGACTAAGCGCGGGAATACCACGTTTGTTGCCCTGGTAGTGCGGTGTGTAATGTATAACGACTCGTAATTAGAATTTGGAGAGCCGATTTCCAATTCAGTCGGGTTCTCTATATTCACTGAGGTGCAAATACCCTTGGTAAAGGTATGACCCCACATATTCACCCACCAGCTATGGGTAAATTAGTAGGAGTTTAGTTAATGAGTTACTGCTCTCTCATTAACTAAACTCCAATTGCATTTAAAATCTAAAATTAGCTTTATTTGTAGTACTTTTCCTTAATCAGCAGGAGTTGAGTGTTAAATTATTTTCAAACATATATGCTTAAAATTTAGATGATATTTTTCAATAAAATGTGGAATTACTTGTTTATTTACAGATATATATTCTATAACTAAATGCATAGTGTGACTTTATATAATTATTGGTCAGGCAACCTGACCTTCCCTAGTTGTGATAAATTATCGTTATGCTAAGAAATTGTTACTCTATAAACAAGGTGTTATCGTAATAACAAAACATTTATAATATTAACAGTACATTGCTACTCAGCTGATTCTTTTCGTAATAGCGTATTTTAAAAAACTTCTTTGTGACTTACAATGCAGAATTAATCTTCGATACTATCAGAGTTAAGTGCCTAGACAAAAGTTCTAGATGACTCATGCAAAAATATAACCAATGCAATTGTAAAATTACTTAAATATTGCTGTCATTTTTTTTCGCGTTGTCATATCAACCATCTAATATATCAACACAATCTAAAAAAAATCGACTAAAAAATCAAGACTTACACATGTCTTCAAATGAAAAATAGGAAGAAATGGACATCCAGTCAGTATCAAATGATTTTAGGGTGCATTCGATTTTAGAGGAATGTAAAAATGCAGGGAGTGCATCGACTTGCTAGTAATTCCTTTGCACATTTGGGATATAATTGATATTGGACTGGCCAAAAGGAGAATATGCAACATGGAATTGGGATTGCAATGAGTAAATTATCAGATATTGTAGTAGAAAATATCTTACACCTGTTAGAAGAACTGATAGCTGCTGACATTTCTGTAGTAATTGTAAGATCTGTGTGATATCAGTTTATATCGCAACTGGAAAATGTATTATTTCCGAAAAAGAGAAGTTCTACACAGGATTAACTAAACTTTGTGTACGAGAAAAAAATGAAGAAAAAAAAGGAGAAAACTGTACAATAATGGGGATCGTAATGCTGCCACAAGTATTTTTGTAAGCCACTACTTCTTTGAGGACAAGAAGACGTTACGCTTTGAATCAGATTCTGCAAAAAGCGATGGAGAACTCTTGTGAAATTTTTGTTATTCAAACACATGTTTCGACCGTCCGATGAAATACACGATCACGTGACTTAGCAGAGATAACGTAACATAAAAAGATTATTGAATTTATCGTATCGCACTGTTGGCTTTGGCAAAGCGTTAGAGTACAAAACTTGTATTTTCAATCTGAAAACAGTATACTTGTAACTAAACTGCTAACACTTTTATTTGCCACCCTCCAATCTATCTCTCACAGGCGGGTTGGGGCGAGCCTTTCACTGTTCTATCGCTACTTCCATGGAAAGTGCTCGGATGAACTACAATCCTTGGTCCCGTCAGGTCAGACCTTCACGGTTAGGACATACCATGCCACTTACATAGTAGCAAATCACCCACAATCTCTACGTATTCTATCGGTAAGAAGTAAGTGCCACTCGAACAGCTTCTTCTCGCAGACTACTGCCCTGAGGAACAGTCTACAATCTTAACCTGTTCAAGCTTAGCTTTAACCGTTATCTTCCCCTTCTATCCATATAAACTACCTCTTAACGTAATCCTCTACCTCGAGTGCCCCACAGTCCTTGTACAGAGTGAACCTTACTTTAAAAAAGCGAACAAAATAGAACACTTGAGCTCACATAAACCATAAAAGATACTAAGGTATAACATCCAAGCCCTTAAAAATGAATGTGTAATATTAGAGTTCTTTAATACACCAGGGTCCAAATTCATCTCCCTAAATCTTGATTAAGACAACGTAGAAAAATCAAATAATGTTATAACTTCAATAGCGGAGAGCACCCCAAGATTAGTAAGAAGGAAAAAGATATTCAAATTGGACGACAATATTGAGTGTAAAAGATTGGTCCAAAGTAGCAACGAAGAGAGACGAGGAAAATGAAAGAGAGAGAATACTAAACAATTAACGCAGAAGAAAAAGAACTGGTTAATGCACCGAGAAACAAATATCTTCGTATCATTGGAAACTAAATTAACGGAACTAAACAGCACGGACTGTGTTGAAATATAGAGGAAATCTAAAAATTACAATAAAATATCATACAACTGAAACCAACACAGAAGAAATGAAGAAATGCCCCTAGTTTTAAAAAGAACGTCACATTTCAACCTTGATCCCACTAAACAAAAGATACCAGCAGAAATAGACCAAATATCAATATACATCCAAACATTACAAAGCCCGTCTTCAAACATAAACAATGATGATCCTGCAGATGAGGAAATTAAGAAAACTATTAAAAAACTAACGAAATAATAAAGCATCACTTGACATTAAGGCTGAACTTTTGAAAATAGCTTAGCTTCTCTCAAAGTTCAGTGACACTTTTCTAAATTTCATGAAGGAAGTCTGGAAGCAGGAACGCATCCCAAAGCAATAAGGTTTATTGCGCATTGATGCTCGATGGAAAAGAATGGTAGGGTTCAACAACCACACATTATGATGAAAGTGCTAAATGAACTGATAACTCAGATTGGTTTACGTACTTATGAGAGCTGCAATGATGGCGATATATTATCAAACAACACCAGCAGATTGCATACGTCTCCAATTGAAAAATTGGGTATCTGTCAACCTCACAGCAGCATATGATCACATCATTTGAGACTTTCTCTTCTAATCCATTAGAAATCCCATTCCAAGCTCTGACTCAAATGAATGTTTAGACCTAATAGTGGAAAGATATTGATCAAAAAACAAAACATCATACACGTGTGACGAGGACTACAATGCAGAAACATTTCGAATCTTGTCAAGATTATTACAAAGAGGAAATAAGAGACTCAGTCTTTTTAATATTTTTCTAGGCTATGCCGACACATATACAAGGGATGGACACTGGTCATTTAAGCACACTCCATACCACATCCCAAACAGATCTACTAATAAAAAACAGCAGTCCTGAGACCCGGATGTATTGATGATGATAGGGGTTATGTTGATGTCATAAATATTCATCATTTGGATATAAATGACATTGAACAAAAGATAAACATCCCCTACCAAATATTCCAAGAAATCACTTGGAAACTCATTATCATCAACAGTGTCAACTAAAATGGATAGCACATGTAACTCGAAGGAAAAATACTGACGTAATCAAGATGTTGACATTCTATACTATTTCAAACAAAAACGTTAGGTAAAAAGCTTCAAACGATACTGTCGTGGCCTTGTTATGACCATAAATAAATACACAAACAGAGGAATTGAGTTAAACAAATATATTAACAGAAACAGTAATACAAACGAGAGTGTTACAGCAAGAATGTTCGGTCCGACTGTCAGAGTTGACTGCTGGAAATTCCCCCCATCAGAAAGGCAGTACCAGCTCCTATTTATAGTTGGGAGAGTCCATGCCTGCATGGGTAAATTATCATAAGAAATACCTGAAAGAGCAACTGAAATTATTAGACTTGACAAACCTATTTTCCTGAAAAATTGTTTGAAAGAAAGATTTTATAAATTTTAACTGAAAATAGCACAGACTGCTCAGTCAGTGAATGCCGAATGTTTCCTTAAAAGTAAATGGCTAATATCATAACTTTTAATGATTTTAAAAGCCTAATTCTTTTTTACAAGAGACAAAAGAGTTAATTGTAGAGCCCTCCGTATTTACATGAAGTGAAGAAATACACAGAAAATACTTTTAAGCGTCACCAATAACCTATTTCATATTTAATGCGAAACAAAAGGCTCATAAAATATTTCAAAATAGAAATGAAGCCATGAAGAGAAAATATATTGTTCTACCCACTAACTCTATCACAATTACAATTCAAAAGGATTTCTCTAAACTCAACATAAAATTTGTTATCACTACGTCTAAAACAATAAAATACTTAATTAATATATGAAGAGCTAAAATTCAAGTAAGAATTTACCGTATTATCTGTAATAATTGCCACAAGGAATACATCGGAGAAACCTCAAATAATTTAAATAATAGATTGTACGAACACAAAATGGATATTTTATACAACAACACATCAAATAGATTAGTTACTTACTGTAACGTGACTGACGAAAATTTTGATATAAAAATTCTACTCCAATTAAGAGAGAAGAATTTACTAACACGAAAATTTTTAGAAGATGCCTAAATCGCTAGATCATACGCAGTAAATTTGTGTCCAGGTTCATAGAACGTTTCTCTATTTTTTGCAGATCGTCTGTTATCACAATGTGGGATATTTAATAATAAAAGTGATCGAGGCATAAACAAAAAAAAAAAAAGAATCTAAATGACATCGGTTCGACTATAAAAATTAAATTTAAATTTCTCAGTGTCTCTCGTTTCTGCACATGTGTAGTCGCATCAACCTAAACATAAACTTAGTCTGATGAAGTGCTAAAGTGGTGAAATCCGAAACGCGTCACGCGAACACTTTTCCACTTTGTCATAATTCTATTACTTAAAACACACACACACACACACACACTCACACACACACACACACACACACACACACACACACACACACACACACACACATATATATATATATATATATATATTGCTTACTGACAGTATTGATCTCGAATTCACCCTCTGTGCTAATTTTCAAATGATTTTCCACTGTCTTTGTCAATTCCAGGGTGGAAGCCTACTGACAATCGTCCAACTCTCATGTCAGATAGGAAAGCCACTTCACACACTTCTACTCAAACTCCTTCTTTTAGTACGAGACTTTTCGCATTGTCTTTTAAGTTACAAGTCAATTAACAATTCCCAGATGGCCTCCTCCTCTATCAACAGTCATTGTCACTTTCCTCCAGTGCCGTGAAGCCAAACTCATATATTGGCTTCCATCCAAATACGCTGTAATTGAAATAGTTTCTTTATTTGTGTCTCATTAGTTTTATCGTGGTGAGACACACTTGCTTTGTTACCAGTAGCAAATAAAACAAACATTTTCAGTCTTTGAGTAGATGTATTTCTCTCTTTGTCTGTCTACATACGTATTTAATAATAATAATAATAATAATAATAATAATAATAATAATAATAATAATAATGATAATAATAATAATGATAATAATAATAATAACCCTTATTATAATTAGGCTTGTCCCTGCCTTCGTTAGTTAGTTCCTTAGCTTGCTCGCACGAACGTTACGCCCTGCCAATACCCCATAAATAATGGCCTATTCCGTTTTTACCGCATGAAAAGACGGAAGAGACATCAGGGAAAAAGGTTGATGAAGAGAAAAAGAAAAAGAATAAATATAAATTTGGATATATTCGAAAATAATTCCTTCAAAAATTTTGAAACTATCAGCGTCTCTCGTTTCGTGCGCATGTGTAGACGTGGCAACATTAACAAAACCCAGTCCGCTGAAATCCTAACGGAAGAAGCGCGTCACAAAACTTTTTTCCAATTTGTCATATTATTTATCTAAATTCTGCTTGTTGTATAAAATTATACAAAATTATATATCGATATATATATATATATTCATACATGTTTCATTAAATAATATAGACAAGTGTTGTCTATTTATTATATATATATATACACACACACACACACACATATATATATATATATATATATATATGTGTATGTGTGTGTGTGTGTGTGTGTGTGTCTGTGCGTGAGTGGCCGAGGGGTAAGAAAGTTCGTTTTCCGACCATTAGACATTCAACGTTACATTCAGCAAGTGTTTGAAAACCCTACCATTGGTTGACACAAGTCTTGTGAGGGAAATTGTGTAGGAGCGGAAGTAACCGTTCGAAAGCCGTCGATGGTTGCGCATGCGTAGTGGCGTTGTTCAAACTGCTGACCATGACAGATTATGCGATTATGCGCTCTATCCCAGAAACGTTAACTAAGACCCCAACGATGGCAGGATATTCATATCGTGAGCAGACATATGTGATTTTTACGTACGGCTGCGCGAATGGTAATGGATGAGAGGCTGAACGGCTTTATCTGATTGCGTTTCCAGAGAGAAAGCAGCCGAGTCATACAACTTTTGCTACTGTCTATCGTCGCGTTGCTGAGACAGGATGCGTGGTAACATAAACTATGAATCAAGGAATACCGATTGTACATTTAACAGCTGCTACCGTAAATTTGAAATTTAGTTAACTGAAAACAAGCGATTTGCAGAAATATGTTTATATGGACTTTTGCCCTTGTTTTGATGTGAGGAACCCGCCCCCAACTTTTGTAAAAGTAATTTTGACACACACACACACACACACACACACACACACACACACACACACACACACACACACACACTATATATATATATATTGAAAATTTTTAGTGCCACATCAAATAAATAGTATTTTTAAAACAGGAAAATTTTTATTAATCAAAAAAGTGGGATACCAAAGTATCAGCTCGATTGAAAATAGACATTTTAAGGTACCATTCTTCCGACTATGTGGGTAAAACTATTCACCGACAGGAGGTGCGGATTGTACAGCACGTGCCTGGCTTTATACGGAAACATGTTCCTTTAGCGTCCAGACACTCAGATGCTCATGAGTCTGCCAGCGGGAAGTATTTATTGAGTTCAATCACTTGTGGTTCCAATTATTCCGCGGCGTTCGTCGCTGTGCTGCAGTAGACACGGACGAAACACCATCTTAACATCTTGGAGGCGGTTGATATCAACACGTCTTGTCCGACTCTGTAGGTACAGGTGTCTGAAAAATAAACGGGAACTCTTCGGCGAGTCTTTGCCTTGTTCTGGGAAACTTTATTTTTTTTTACCTTTCTCCTTACTTTTGTAAGGAGGTTTCTTCCTTTTCAGAAGTTTTCAGAAGTTTCTGGTAATTCTGACGAAGCGTCGTCTGACGAAAGCTACCTTAAAATTCCTTTTATGAGACGATACTTTTGTATCCGACCTTTTGATTAATATATATATATATATATATATATATATATATATTACTTAAACGTTATATATATATATTACTTAAACGATATATATATATATATATACATATATATATATATATTACTTAAACGTTATATATATATATATTACTTAAACGTTATATATATATATATATATATATTACTTAAACGTTATATATATATATTACTTAAACGTTATATATATATATATTACTTAAACGTTATATATATATAAATATAAAAGTGAACATAGAAGTCAACACTTAGAGGCGATAGTCTGTTTCATGCTAGATGCAATCGTGAGGCCACGAGTGCTGTTATTTTTCTCGGCTATTTATATATACGGGTCAATGGTGCATTGTGGGTTGTCTATTTTTGTGGTTATTTTAGCGGAAGTCGTTTATTTCTTTCTTTATTTATTTGGGTTAAATTATTTTGCTTGTTTTTATTTATTTTTATTTTTTATCTTATATATTTTTTTATTTTTATGTTTTTATTAACGTAGTAAAAATTTGTTTAGTTTTGATTTTATTTGGGAAGATAATTAAAGCTTTTTGTTCAATTTTGGGGATGATTGTTGTAGTTTGTTCTAACTATTATTTTGGCGGGAACAGGTTTTAATTTGTTTATTACTTCATGTATTTATTTGGATTATCTTTATATATATTTTTCTAACGGCTAGTTTATCGATATAGTTTGTTAGTTTATTTATATATTTGGATGTATTTAGATCAATTTATTTTACTTGTTATTTATTTGTTACACTGTATATTTTCTCTTTTTGGTTTTCGATTTTTAAGTAACGCAGTATATTATTTTTTTACATTTTTTATCGTTATATAACAGTCATAGCGATTATTTGTTTTGATTTTTATAGATCAATACTGAACATGGCACAAATAATAAAAAAATCACAACAAGAAAATTATCAAAAAACCACACGAACAAATTAAACCCACGTGCAACTGCAGAATAAAAAACGAATGTCCCTTAAACGGTAATTGTTTACAAAACAACGTAATATACCAAGCCACGATAAAATCACCAGATAATAACGAAAAAGTATACATAGGAGTAACTGAAGGACCCTGGAAACAAAGAAATTATATACACAAAAGATCTTTCACAAATAGTAAATATGCGAACAGCACAATGCTTTCTAAATCAAGATTAAAGCTATAATTTAAAATTTGAAGTTTAAAATTTTAAATAATTTCAAATAGTATAGAAAAATAATGTCGAAAATCCTATCCAAAAGAATAATATCAAACGTAATAATAATAATAAAATATTTATAAAAAATAATAATGAGTAATGCTGTTTAGTAATATCGTAAGTAATGAGTAATGCTGTTTAGTAATGTCGTTTGTAAACTTATAATAGGAAATTACGCGAGGTAAATGAAAGGTTCGCACACACACATACGCACACACATATATATAGGTACCTACCTACATACATACATAAACGCACACATATATACATGCATGTAAAGACATCAAGTAAAGCATACAAATATAGACACATATACATATATATACACATATACACACGTACGCACATATATACATAAATATATACTTATATACATATATACACAAAATATACATGAATACAGATACATACATTCGTACACATACACATAACTACATATATACATATATATACACCTACATATATGCACCTATTTACAAACACACATGCAACACACACACACATATATATATATATATATATATATTTATGCATACGCCTAAACACATGCACCCATACATACATACACACACATACTAATATATATATATATATATATATATATATATATATATATATATATATATATATACACATAACAGAGACACATCCCCTCATCCAGGAACCAATAAACTGCCAAACTGACCAAGGGAATTCAAAGCAGCATGAATCCATCCAGCTCTTATCTCAAATAACAACTTAAAAGAGACTGTTTGACCAACACAAGGAATGTTAAAAAATTCATGTTAAAAAATAAAAAACAAATACAAAAACAAATGAAAACTACAGACAAAAGTTCATTTTCTCCATCAAAACATTCATTTCTGTAGTTCACTGCTACCAGCAAGCAGAAATATTTTTTCTCCTGATGATGGCCATGTTGGCCGAAACTAGTAGAAGAATCTAAATGAAATGATAATAAAAAAATTAAAGAATATTAATCTACAACCCAGTGTGTCTGAAGATTTCAATTTTTTTAATAATTTTTATTGTTCAATATATATATATATATATATATATATATATATATATATATATATATATATATATATATATATATATATATATTCAAGTATAGGATTGGTGTATACGGAATAAATTCCAATAACCAAAAAATACTATTCTTAAAAGAGTGTTCAATACAGAGTAGAGCAAATATAATTTATTCGAAAATTATAACATAAATATTTTATAAAATCACTACACAAATAGCCATTTTGTTTCAACGCTTCTGTGTCATATCAAGTGATTGTGCTGCATATATATACATATACATCCATTTATACATTCTTTAATTTTACATCACTATTAAATTAACAAAAATCTGTAAACGGTAAAATTATATAAAAATGTGTGTATGTATACACACGCATACACACACACATATTTATATATTCACATTTAGATATATATCCATACACATACATATAAACATACATATAAACATACATATAAACATACATACACATATACATATACGTACCCAGACATACGAATAAATACACATATATAAACACATATGTAAACACACATGCGTATACTTATAAATACCAGATACCACCAACAAATGTCAACACATTTAATTATATGAACATATATCAACACAAATATACACATACACAAATACCTTTACACATATACAGTTTAACCAAAGTAATTAATCCTACATATAGACATATAGAAATATAGGTATTATTGCATGTCTAGATAATTTAAAATTCCGGAGATTCTATGGACAGGCCTCCCAAGATTAGATGTATTTTGTCATTGTGAGTGGATGTTTGTGCCTGCATTTGAAGATAATTTCATTGCGATGATTTAGTAATTCCTTTTTTTAATTTTTACTATTAGTTGTTATTAATAATATTAATAGTTTTTATTTTGTTTTATATTCACATTCTTTTTCTTTTCTACTATTTTATTCTATTTTGGTGTTAATCTTTAAAATAATGTCAAAGGTTAACTGTAAATTCTATTAATCTATTTTTGAATTAGCCACAATATGCCTATATTTCATACTTTATTCTTCCTCTTCTTTCTTCCCCATTTGTTTTCTTTTATATCTTATCTCTTTTCTTCACCTTTCTCTTTGCTTTTTCTTTCCTGTGAAAGGATTTATTAAATAGGTCAAATGTATGGCACCTTACCGTAGTACTCTTAATTATCTTAATAAAGATAGATTTAAACATATTCCTATCCCTCCCTTCTTCCTCTGATTTCTATCATATCTGCCGTCCTCTTCCTCCTTCTCTATATAACCTTACATCAACTTAAAACTGCCCCTTAAAAACTTGTATAAAAATAATAAGTAAATTTTTAGACCATTTTCTTTTATGTTTGTAAATGTGATCTGAGGAACCAGGAAAAAATCCATTTCCTGGGAAAATAAAATATAATCAATAGACCCTTAATGTTGTCTGTTTTAATTAAAGTAATATTCGCTTGTGTTTTTACATTGAGCTCTCTGAATTACATCTCCCTTGGTATTATCCATATTGATTACCGAACCTAACTAACTATATATATATATATATATATATATATATATATATATATATATATATGTCTGTGTGTGTGTGAGTTTTCGTTGAATTACGACTGACAATGAAAGTTTTGTAAGTATCATATTCTGTTTTTTTTCTCATTCCCTTTACATATTTTTGTAGAGGTTAAGAGTGTATAGAAACTCTCCGTAGGCATTATTAAGACACAAGCCATATAATAGAAACATCTGGCTATCTAATACCCAACACCAAATCTATAAACTACAAGATCTATCTAACTGATCCCTTAACAGAGTTCTTGAATTTGGCTCCAAACTGTCATCTCCATTCTTTATTTGATCCCATTAAAAAGAAAACAGAAATTGTGTTATTCGACCAATCGCTCCAGTAATTGGAAATTATTAAATTCCTCAACGTGCACCCAAATTTAAAAGACATCTTAAAATCTGAAGGTTTACAAAACAACGTTCTCCTTACAAATAACAGCATTCTCATATTTTTTACAATTATGTTCACTTTGTACAAGGCTAGAGAGCCACTCGAAGTAAGAGATATCATGCCAAGCAAGTTGATAAAGCCAGCA
>OZ038488.1:43851534-43859034 GCA_964036315.1 Acanthosepion esculentum
TGTGATATGCTTATAAGCCATCTCTATATGATATCTTTACGTACGTCTACTGAGTTTTATGTCTAAACATATCCAACTCTTTATTTTTGATTCTAATTTTAGACTTTTATTTACAAGTAAGATAATGCAACGTGATATGCCCGTAAGCCTATAATGTACCGAGTTGGTCTTGTTCTCTTCTACACCATAGATGTGCGTAAGTACTACTCAATTGTTCAAACATAAAGCGTTACAATAATACATCGTCTGTATGATACTAAGTATTGTACTTGAGCCTGTGTACGACGATCTTACAAAGGTCACTGTCCACAGTAGGCAGCGGTAAAAACTCATACTTCAATCGCTTCGTATTTTTAGTTCAAATTCTCTTAACTCTGGAGAGTAACTCCTATATGGGTAAAAATATAAAAATTATAAAGTTATTTTAATGTTCAGAAAGTTTGGGTAATTATAAAAAGAAGAAGAAAAAAGATAACGAGAGGAAAACAAAAGAAAAGTGAGAGAGAGAGAGAGAGAGAGAGAGAGATTGGTTGATTTTGCATGAGAACACCTGTTGGATAAATTAATGTCCAAATTTGTATGGGGCGCCCAGTGAGGATCGAATTTTGTAGTAATTATTAACTTGACTATATTTTCTAGGCATTAGTCAACGCTGAAGCATCAGTGTGTGTGTGTTTGTGTGTGTGTCTCTGTGTGTGTGTGTGTGTGAGAGAGAGAGAGAAAGTGAAAGGAAGGAAGAGAGAAAAAGGAAAGAATAAAGAGTTAGAGAAGAAAACAAAGCAAAAGAATGAAAGAACAATAAAGAGAGAGGAAAAAAACAAAGAACGTAAGAAATGAAAGAAACGAATTAAAGGAAAAAGAAACATGATGATGATGATGATGATGATGATGATGACAACTGTTTTGTAGGAATTTTAAAGTTGAAGAGTTACCATTATTATATGTTTGTGTCATTCGGACCAGCATGCTGATCAGATATGTTCTGTTCACAACATAGCTGGCCTTCTTCAAGTGCTGGATGACATACTCGATAATCTTGCAATTTCGTGAAAGCTTATTGTTGAAACTTGACTAATGCATGGAATAATAATGCAACACAAAATGTACTTAGAACAAAATGTATTGAAACAAGAAAGTGTACACAATATTTACATATAGTATTTTGTATATTCCTGGGAAGACCGTTCCTGGAGAATGTGTTGACTAAGTCGTAGTCGGGCAGAGTCTCTAGTTGAATCTCTTGATTCGCCTCTCTTGTCTTCTCGGTACCAACCATATTTATATAGTCGGTACTCCACTATGCAAATTAGGTGGATCCAACCTCAACACCCCACTCCCAAGCCTTGGAATCCCTATTGGATTTCAAACTGGCTTCCTATATGGGATGATGATTATGGCTATTTCTTTGTAGATCCCATTTGCATACTTCATATGTATATGTCAATCCGCTTAATTTTAATATCTTTTCCATTTTGGATTCACGTCCAATGGGTCCGTGAACTTTCGTTTCCTACCGGATCTTCTCGGTTCAGGAGTATTCTGCGGAGGTTCTACTTGAAAAATATCACACATTACATCAATGGGATCTTCCTCCTCATCCGGTATACTTTCTTCATGCTCTAGAAGGTAACATTTTTTAAGTTGGTTCTGGTGCCTTTTATGAGTATTCTTCGGCCCTTTAATTATGTAAATCAGGTCACCGATTCTCTTGTCCACTATGCCTCGCTCCCAGAACTCAACGTTGTTTCTGTAGAACTTGAAAAACACCTTCTCTCCGGCGGTGTATCTTTTTCTAGCTGTATACATAGAATTCTTTACTCTACTTTTTCCTGGCAAAAGCTTGTCAAACACTGACTTAATTTTCCTAGCGAACATTAGTTCAGCTGGTGCCATGTTTGATTGTGTTCTCTGGTTTGGCGTGATTCTGTATACTTGTAGGAATTCTGTATACTTGTTGGAACTCCTGAGGCTTTCTTCAGAGCGCGCTTTAACGTATCGACAAATCTTTCTGCGAGTCCATTGGATCTCGGATGATACGGCGGCGTCGTTATGTGGTTAATTTGATATAACTCACAAAATTCCTTAAATTCTTCAGAAGTGAATTGTGTACCATTGTCACTCACAATACACTCTGGCACACGGAACCGTGCAAATAGTTCATGCAAAAAAGTTGTTGTGGTATTGGACGTAGGCTTTTTGCAGCGTAGTACTTCCGGCCATTTTGTAAAACTATCTACCACTATTAAGTAGTAATAATCTTCTCCTGGACCAGCGAAATCAATGTGTAATCTTGTCCACGGATGATCCGTCTTGGGCCATGGTTTATGTACTATAGGTGCTGCCTTAGCTGCTAACGCACACCCTTTACATCGATGAACCATGTTTTCGATATCCAAATCCATTCCTTTCCAATATACAAAGCTTCCCATTAATCTTTTTGTTCTATTAATCCCCGGGTGACCCATATGAAAGTCCCGTAGGATTCTTTTCTGCAACTTTTTTGGTACTACTACTCTCTCACCATATAATAAAATTCCGTCACATATTGAATAAATCTCCTGCACTTTTTGGTCATTTGCTACCATTTTGCTTTTTATTTCTAAAATGAAATCATCGCTTTCAGCTTCTTTTTTATTTCCTTTGATGTAACCGGTAGCTCTCTTACCATGCTTTTCACCTCATAATCTGCTCTGATATTTGCAATAATTGATTCTTCGAATCTTTCTTCTTGACTCGGTACGAGTCTTGATAAAGTATCCGCATGAATTATATTTTTGGATGATAGGTGCTTTATGTGAAAATCATAATTGAGAAGAATGGTTCCCCATCTTAACAGTCGATTTGCCGTATAAACGGGTAACCCTTTCTTTGAACCAAAAATAGTGATCAGAGGTTTATGATCCGTTTCTAACATAAAAAGTCTGCCGTATATGTATCTATGAAATTTTGTTATGGCAAAAATGATACTCAGCGCCTATTTTTCTATCTGTGAGTAACTTCGTTCTCCTGGGAGTAATGCTCTCAAAGCATGTGCAGTTGGTTTTCTAGAACCATCTGGCATTATGTGTTGAATACACGCTCCTACCCCGTATGAACTAGCGTCACTTGCCACTACAATATCAAGTTTTGGATTGTAATAGGTTAAAAAGAGGTCGGACGTAAGCATTTTCTTTATTTCATCAAAGGCTTTCTGACATTCTACCGTCCATTCCCATGCCTTGTCTTTTTTCAGTAGTTCATTCAACGGAGCTCTTAGATTGTACATTCCTTTAATGAACGCTTGATAATAGTTTGCGAGCCCCAGAAAACTCTGTAGTGTCGCCACGTTAGTGGGCGTCGGCATGTCTCTAATCGCAATGGACCTTTCCGGATCTGGAAATCTGCCATTTTTGTTGATTATGTGACCTAAATACTTAATTTCCTCCAAACCAAATTCGCACTTTGATTCTTTGACTTTAAATCCCAAATCCTGCATCTTTTTAAATACTTGATTGAGGTGCTCTCGATGTTCGTGGACGTTTGCACTCCTTACTATGATGTCATCTAAGTAGGCACACGCAAAGTCTAAATCATTCAACATGACGTCCATAGCTTGTTGAAAAATGGCTGGTGCCACTTTAATACCAAAAGAAAGCCTGTTGTACTTGAATAAACCTCTATGCGTGTTTATCCCTAGTAACTTCGAACATTCCTCTTCGACGGGAATTTGGAGATAGGCATCTGATAAGTCGATTTTTGAAAATATAACTCCGCCATTTAGCTTGTTAAAAATCTCCTCAGTTTGATTCAACGTTTTAATTAAAAAAGTCTTAATTTATATCATAAGTAAGAATGGCTATCCGAAGTAGCTCATTCAAGAAATATTTATTTGGATTTAAGAAAGACCTTTCAGATAAAAACGAAAATAAATCTTATACGCCTAATGATCTGAACAAATGAATGGAGGCTGAAAAAAACAAAATATGGATTGTACCAAGCTGACCGACAAAGAATGTACTGTGACCGAAAACTGCCAAATTTCTAAAGAAAAGACCAAAAATCCAAGATGTATGGTGGCCGAGGAAAGCAAAAATTCAGCAGAGACAAGAAATACTTCAGAAGAAAAAAAATAAAAACGACAAGTTAGCGGTCGAGGAGGTACATACTCAACATTACGGAGTTCCTGGAGAAAGCCAAGAGCTACGCGCATTTTGTTACAGAAGATGGCCTCTTGGCAAATCCAGAGGAACTACAGAAAGCTGAATAAAGCATTGTGTCAGTTTTTGTGGTGGACAAGTGTTCGGGCAAAACACCTCTTACGTACGTCCAAGCGTTGTCTTGAAGGGCATTATAACATGTGTTAGCGGATCCGTACAAGATAATCTGATTGATAAGCTTAGCCTTATGAAGCAGGAGGATCGCTCTATATGGCCTTGGACGCCAGGGTTAAAATGCCTCAATAATAATGAGGCATCACTTACCTGGCTGGTGATTCGTAGGGCCCACTGGGTCGGCAAAAACTTTGTTCGGCGGGTTTGGAGAAATCTTCAAACTGCGTTCGCTGTGATGGGAAGGTGGAGAACCTAGATCACGGTTTCTTCCATTGCAGGGTCCTAGTCCCGTTGTGCAAGTTTGTTGAAGGCATCATGGTTCGAATGCTGCATGGAACGTTTTTCCTGTTTGAGGCGAGTTCTCTCTGTAGCAATGTGGTACCGCCGATGACGAATGCTGAACTCTGTGTTCTTTTGTTTGCTAGTTGTTATGAGATATCAGAAGGGATTCTATTGGGGTGAGTAGTTCACTTCTTCCCAACTGATCTTGTTCTTTAAGCATCAGCTTCAAGTGAAGATTAGGACGAAAAGGCGGCGTTTCCCTCCATCAGAATTTGACAAAAGGTGGGTGAGTCTTGCGCGTCTGTGTCGAGTAAGAGGGGCCGACTTAGAGTAGTATTTTGATGTCAGTTAGGCATTAGGAGATTGCTGTGTTGAACAATGGCAACCCTGCCGAAAATTAGCTTAGTTTAGGATTGTTTTATTGGTCTTTTGGTTTCTTTCGTTAAGTTGTGGATGTATGCTCTGGTGGTTGTATGCTCATTGGCCAGCTTTTATTTCTGTTCCCACTTACTTTAGTTTAATTCCTCCTCCCCACCCCTGTTAGATGTCAAGAGACGTCAGTTCTCTGGTGAATACGGGTCGCCTATCGTTTTCGGGTGTGTGTTTCGTAATTATTTTAGTGTTTGTGTGTGTGTTTGAGTGAATGATTTGGACGAATGAGTGTTGTATATTATTAAAGTTACGCAATGATTTCATCCATTTAACTGATGTTTCTGCCACATTTAAAGACTGGAGGTTATTACTAACACTATTTTATTTAGTTTCTTGTAAATAGTTTTTTATTCATATTGTAAATACACAGGGCTTAGATTTTAAATTGTAATTTTCCCCTACTCCTACAGACAATCATTGTATATGTGGGGACTAGTTAGGACTCCATAGAGACACCGAGGCAATATGGCGATTGTAGCAAGAATGGTAAGTAAGTAAGTTGTTTTGGTGTTAGGAATATTGTGGTATATTTGTGTCAGTGATTGTGGCTAGCTAAGTTTAAATATTAAGACAGAAGAAGACCGACCTTTTCCCTAGTTTCCATTGTGACCTTGTGTCACCTTTTGTATATATTTTACAAATAAGTATTGATTTGAGTAGTATTTGATTTACTCAAGTAATGTGTGAGTATATAATACACCTTTGTTTCTGCTACTTCTGTTCCTTCGATGCTCGCTCTATGTCCTTCCCAATTCTCGGCTATCTTGATCCACGATAACTATACAACTTTCATAATATTTAAAACAAATTCGTCCGAAGCAAGATAGCAAGAGATAAGTTGTTAATGTTATCAGTGCTACTATTTCAATTTTGTCGACTCTCTGGTGATTGGCTCAAAACGAGAGCTAGGATATTTAACCTGTTATCTCTAAACGTCAAGTGGTCTGGATTAAGATAAAAATCGTCTTGTTCTTAGCTTAACGGCATTCCCATTCAATCTTAGGATAAAATGACTAGATTATTTCTTATTTATTTTCCTTGTCGTATTTCTTTGGTTCTTTCCTTTTATTCCACAATGAACTTTCATTTTCTTTCTTTAATGATGTTCATTTCTTTTCACATCTATTTGTCAAAATAATCTCTTTATTTTCTCCCAGAGATAAAATTTTTTCGGTCTCCTCGCTCACTGTATTTCGTTTAAAATATTAAGAAATAGGAATATTTCGTGAGAAACGGGAAACAGACCCTACTGAATAGCTACGTAATGATAATCCTTCAATATGGCAGTGAATCTTGGACAGTTCCCTCACAGATAAAGAGACCTATGTCAACAGAAACGTGGTTCAACAGAAGGATACTAGAAATAACATAGACGGAACATATGTGCAATGAGGAAGTTTTAAGGAAAATGGGAACGAAAAGGACAGTTATAATAAGAAAGAAACAGTTTGAATTTCTGGAACATATAATGAGAAAAGAAGGTTTTGAGAATTAAAGACATATTGGTTATATTGAAGGCAAGAGGAATACGGAATAACAGCAAGCATCTTGCCTAATGAATTTATCTAAAGAGATGAAAAATTAAGGAATGGTAGAGGTGTTAAAAGATGACTTAATTACTATGTAATGTTAATCGTCGTATATAACAGTGGATAATGGACGAGATGAAGACGAGACTTGAAGCGATTGGTATATGGTTCTATAGAAGGATGTTAAGAATACGATGGACGGAGTACATCAGCAACGAGAAACTTATGAGAAAAATGGAAAGAAAAAGACACTTATACTTTGAATCAGAAAGTGTTGAAAGTTTGTAACACATAATTAAAAAGAATCTTTTGAAGAATTTGACACTCACAGGACACATTGAGCGTAACAGGGTCTCAGGGAAACGCGATTAATCTCCCTAAAAAATTTTTGTATATGAATGAAAGTTCGGAGACTGGGTGGAAGTTGCGTTAAACCCTCCTACAGTAGAATGAGCTCTTCCTCCTCTAACTGCGAGACTTCCTAGGGGAGAGTCGTAGAGCAGCGGAGAAACAGTGTTAACCTGCCGTTCGGGCGTACACTTCTAACCGCTTATTACTAACACTCTTGCTTTGTATATGTCTGTTATTTCAATACACTTTTTCAAAATACCTTCGTCTTCCGTGTCTTTCTTTCTGGCCTCAAAACAGACCACAGCAGTGGAGTACTTAGGGGAAAAATTTACTTAGCATTGTGAAAGATAGGAAGTTATGGAGAGTCATGATTCCATAAGTCTTGAAGTGACACAGCGCATAAAATAGATAGGATCACTTTATAAATACAGTGAGTTAAACAACACATGGGCTTCAGCCATTATGGATAGCTTTCGTAGAATCTGAAGAAAATGTGTGCTGAATTACTATACACTGTTAATCGTCCGATATGGCAGTGAATGCAGGACAATAGCTTCAAAGATTAATAAGCAACGCAGCAGAAATTAATTTATATA
>OZ038488.1:43864034-44126534 GCA_964036315.1 Acanthosepion esculentum
ATGGTTACAAACACACTGAAAAAGCATCAGCATAGATTTTAAGGGACCTCTTCCTTCTAACACGCAGAACCGTTATGCGTTAACGGTAATAGACAAGTACTGTCGGTTTCCTTTTGCTTGCGCCATTGTAGCAATTAAATTCTTAACTCTGATTTTTACCGTTTTCGAGATTCCTTCCTCTATCTGTTCCGGCCTGGGTTCCATTTTCTATCTAAGCAATTGCTTAAGTACATCACTGATTTGGGTATCGCTTCTAGTCGAACAAACCCTTACAACCCTCAAGCTAATATCAGTGTGAACGTTACAATGGAATTATCTTGAAGCACGTCACACTGGCCTTGGCTTCGAAAAATCTATAGGTGATACCTTACATGATAAACAAAACAAACTAGATGTCTTAATAAAATTTCCCCCGTACGTCTACGACAATATTACTGAGAATGCTACTTTTGAATCTGCTGTAAATCGCCTGAAAGAATTATATTTCAAACGCATATTCTAACAACTTATAAGCAAAGAGAGACCAAGATATTGATGGGTATGTTCAGGGATTACAACGACTAGCTAAAGAATGCGGTTTCAAAATAATTAACGCTACTCAAACCCGAAACAATTCCGTTAGAAATGCATTCATTACCGGCTTGAGCTTTAATTCCATCCGACGGCGTCTATTAGAAAAGAAAACCTTTGATCTACACACGGCAGTTAATCAAGCCAGAGCTTTATACTTAGCAGAGAAAAACTCCCAATTGTATTCACAACCGCCATCACTGGCTGTAGGAGCCATAGCATCAGAAAACATAGCATTTGTCAGCGATGCATGTGCCTTAACAAGGCGCTAAATGTTAATTTTGTGGTGGATCATGTCACAGCCGTAACGTATGCCCGGCCACAAGGGGCTAGGTGTCACAAATGCAGAAAAAAGGGACACTTTTCCAAAGTATGTCGGTCAGTTCGTACTTCGGCCACCTCACCTAGGCAATTTTATACAATGGCGACCAATACGCTATCCACTTTAGTAAATTGTAATAAGGAAGAGAACCAAAGAAATACTTTGACGAAAGCTTTAATAAACAGAATGGCCCACGACGGGGCTAAGAGCAAATAAGTATAGTTATTGCTGTTAAAAAGAACAAATGTGGCACAAGGCCATTAGGGTGGTAAGGCTGGTCAACATTAACACTCCTAGATATAGTTAATTAGATTCATGACCCATTCATTCTTTACAAGAACTCATTCATCACCATTTAATCCTACGTATACCACAATACCAAATATTCACAGGAAACCTACAAAAAGGTTTTTGTTTACAAATTGTCCACATCTATTCTCCTTTTTTCGGTCAGCCGTAACAATTAGAGGAGTGATGTTAGGGAAGAAGTCCCTAACACTCCCAAGATCGAATCCTCCGTCAACGAACGGCAAAGGAACGCCAACCCCAGGGCGTGTCGATGAATCACCAAGAGTAAAATTCTCAGTTACCCCCCTCCCGCCATGACACAGACTCTGAACACAGACCTCTCTGCAAACCTGATGCTTGCTAACACCCCACACGAGCGCCTTCTTATGGTTTATGCAGAGTAGGAGTACAGACAACTGGTAAGAGATGAGAGGAAAAAGATCCGTAGCGCACACCACAGCACTACCCTTCACGGATAAAAAAACTTCGGAACCAAATCTGAACCGCCGTTCCGACCTTTGCCTGTACTTCCGGCCGATTCTTCTTCAGCAGGAGCCCGGGTCCGAACCACGGGTCCATCAGTCCAACTAGAAGGCCTTGGGAGAGCAACGCTGAGACAGCACTGGGGGAGCGATACAAGAGGTTGTTCCACTTGAAGAAGTCGCATTTGAATCCGGGGACATGCAGGACAGGCAGCCAGATACTGATAGTTGACCCTATAGAAGGCTTGGAATGATCGAAATTAATCAACACGATTTCCCCGTAGTATTTTATACCATCTAGGTTCGTGCAGATTAGATGTAGGTTTCTTTGAATTGTTCGTTCCTTCACAGCACATATCTGCTTGGCTCCCAACACAATCTTGGCAACTGACTTCAAGGATCTTCGCAACATCTTTAGCTCTAGCAGAGTTATGGGCTTATAGTAAAAAAACAAAAAAACAAACTCCCACTACCCATGCACTTTTCCAATAGCGTGATCACATATATGGAGATCCGGTCGTTGTGAGAATGCTCCCGGCCAGGGACTTAGCTGCATCTTCAGTTGCCAGCAGGACGTCACACATGGCGTTGCTTCTTCAGACCAACACTCTCAGCTCAGTGTATTTCTTGTATATATATATATATATATATATATATATATATATATATATATATATATATATATATATATATATGGAGAGAGAGGGGGGGAGAGAGGGGGGAGAGAGAGAGAGAGTATGACATTAAAATTCAAATCCTTTCTACTGTGCCTAGGTTAAGATATCTGATTGATGTCAAATCAGTCCACTTTCGATCCCGGTTTGAAGCAATCGGGCGCCTAGCCACATTGAGGAGTTGCGAAACAGTCAGTCTTTGGATGAACATTTATTAATATAGATATATTTATAATATGATCATAAATATACAGGCCTGTTTCGCTATATCACAGCTAATCAGTGTGGCTAGACATTCGATTGATTCAAGCCGGGATCAAAACTCGACTGAATTGGCATCAGTCAGAGATTCTACCGCCAATTTATCGGCAGAGCGGACGGGAAATTTTAACGTTTTCACTATGCGAAAGACTTCAGTTGCTCGGAGAGATCGATTCGAGAAGAAGAACATTGCATTAGCAGCAACAGCCACTGTTTCTAAAATCACCCTTTCCTCTTCGAGAGCCCAACCAAATTTTTTCGAGATCATAGTGTGTGTGTATATATATATATATATATATATATATATATATATATATATATATATATATATATATATATCAATCGAAATATTTCGACAGCATAAGTAACATAAATAAACATATACATAATACAAACGCACACACACACACACACATATATATATATATAATTGTGTATTTAGGCACCAACACTTCTTTTATACATGGTACTATAATTAAGCTTTTTATTCATTTTCTCTTGCATTCGTATAAAAATAATGAAAGCATTAATAATGAAGAAGAAAAAGCCAACACTCAACAAATATCAATTAATTCTCATCACTACAGATAGACATTGTTATAAATGAAAAAAATCCTTGATAATGGCTAATAGAATGGCTGAAAGCGCTCAGATGTAGAGAATATTTTGGACAGTTTTTACACAGAAAAGAAAACGAACGCAAGAAAAACTGATTAATATGCTTAATCACAGTCCCTTGTCAGCCGCCTGTAATGAAATATATATATATATATATATATATATATATATATATATATATATATATATATGTGTGTGTGTGTGTGTGTGTGTGTGTGTGCATGTGTGCGTGTGTGCGTGTGTGTGTGTGTGTATGTGCGTGTGTGTATGATAGTATATCTTAATTTTTAAGAAATTATTTTTTTTTACTCCACCATCATTTCGTGCTGCTATGAATTTTTCTGTTAGGAATCGAACTTTTATACCCTTTCTAGAATCGGAAACCATTTTCAAGACAGATATGCTCTTTGCCATTAAGCTAAGCGGAGCCATTAATTAAGCCTTGATCTGCTGTTGCGGCTTCTTGTTGGCCGACATATTTTCTTTAATAAGAATTTTGATCTTTAGGCTAGTAGATATTCATTTCCTTATTGTCAGAACAACAAACAAATCACGTATAACTACTAAATGTAACGCTTATAGTAGTACAACATATATATATATATATATATATATATATATATATATATATATATATATATATATATATATATATATATATATATATATATATATATATATACATATATATATATATATATATATATATATATGTATTAGAAATTTAGGAGAGAAATATATTTTAAAATACTAATAGAAAACTTAATTGTGACACATGAGCAAATTAAGCGGCTAAATTAGTAACAAAAAGGAATTGTGGCCGGATGTTAATTAAGAAGATTTTCAGATTATAAGTTAACTCGCTGTGGAACAATGTATACTATTGATTTGTATCACCTCTGGGTGACCTATACATGTAGTCTTGTACTAAACTAAATTGTGCCTTACAAGAAAAATACTCCTAAGTTGTAAGGTTATCGTAATATAGTCTTCCACTTCTGATTACTTCTCCTTGGTCTTCTGCTGTACTAAGACCCCTTGTGATCTTTTAGTTCAACCATAACACAAACGGTAACAAAAGGAATAGTCATGTCGGTGGGAAGTTTTCAACGTATGAAATAATTGTTCTGGTCTAAAGGAAATTTTAAAGTCTGGCGAGATTTCATGTTTTTTTTTTAAAATTTTTAATACGAAACAAAGTTGTCAGAAATTATCAAATAATATTTTGATGATATTAATAATTGAAGAAAAAATATTGGATGTTGATCGCAGGACAAAAGAAGAATAAACGAAATTAAACGATTTTAACTAATAACTTAGAAAGTTATTAACAATGTGTGAAGAGTAGTGTCATAGTTAACAGATCGGAATGAGAAATCAGAGCATTGTTCGAATTCCAGTCGGGTTCATTGCACACCAATACTCTTGAGAAAGGTATCAGTTCATCTCTACTCATCCAGCTATGGTTTGAATAAAAGGATCTATATCTTTTATCCTTGGTTTGCAAAAATCTCAGAAAGAAATGATAATGTCATGAATCGAAGGAGATATGATTGCCCAAGCGTATATCACGTATGGCACTTAACTGACTGATTAACAATGGCCCTGAAAATTACTCGAATCTACAACCTTGTGCAAATTAATTGAAACAAAACGAATAATTCCGTTATTATTCATTTTTTCCGTATTTTCCCAATGAAACATGACCCAGTGCACATGTTAGTACTTCGTATGTCCAATTCCACGAAGTCGTTTCTTTCAGATTGACCATAGATTCTCGATTGGATTTAAATCAAGAGAGTTTCCGAACTAGTTGATAGTACTTTCATTTGCTCATTGTGTTCGTGCAGCGTTACAATTTTCGTACGCTTCCTTGGAGTAACGTCCATCGCAGACAATGGCAGTAGGACAACTAATCGAAAGTCGAGACAATAGGGTCTGGGCGTGATGAAAATCTGATGCAATCACGTCTGCTGATGCACAGGCATAATAACAATAAAGAGGAGAACAATATTAACAATTACAAATCACCAGTTAAGCAACGTCGATGTTGGTCAGTATGTTGATGTGTGACTGCTTGGGAATGGCAGGTACTGAAATCGGAGAACTGAGTTCCAAATTCAGTCGGATTCGTCATGGTCGCTTACGCGCAAATAACTTTGTGAATTCACTCTTCCTCTAGCTACGGGTTAATTAGTACGACTTGTATCAGTAAGTCATTATTATCTCCTAAGCAAATTCGTATGGTCTAAAAATATATTCTTGCCTTAAGTTGTCGTATTCTGTCGGAATTGGCACATTTTTTTTAAAGCAACCGGAAGAAGAAACTTCACCTTCTAAGACAAGCGACTGCTGCAAAACTGATTCAGTAGGAAAAACGACCCCCAAAATTGACAAAAAAACAAAAATAAAACAAAACAAAAAACCCCAACGAATCGGGACCAAGACGCCTAGGATTAAAGTATAGTATTTGTTCGAGCAGAAGACTGCCTCCAGTACCAGCCAGCAACAACGATATGCGACAAACTGTCCTTTTCGGGACAATACTACTTTTCAACGACTACGAAACTGTCCTCAGGACATTAATCTTCAATACTCTTCTTACCCTCTATATGCACATTCAGAGATATATTTTGCCTACTGAACTGTAATCTTATTTTTGTGGATGCATTTCTTGGCTAATATTTTCTAGTTAAGTTCCTTTTGTTTGTTAATGTTTTTCGTCATTCAATATCTGTTTTCGATCCCATATAACACCCGCAACAAAATGAGCTGCAAAAGGTTGATAAGCCGTAAAAAAAAACAAGTCCATCAACAATTATAAATAAAAAGCAAGTCTACAACAGATTTTCTTCTTTTCATGAGAGTACATTTAAATATTGATAAAAAAGACATTAATAAAATTTAAGGGAGAACTGCAACTGTTTTGTACAATATCCGAAATAAATATGGAAAAAACGAAAATTTATGAACAGTCATCATAGCGATGCTAATATGGGAGGTAGTACAATTTTAAACATGTTTTAAATAAAAATCAAAGAAATTATTGTAACGCTAATGCATGTGTATTTGAAAATGATGTCGTCAGAACTTTTTAAAAACAAGACCATAGTATTCTAACATTTTATGAAGCTATAAAAGGCAGAAAACGGATCTAACTTTGCAATACGTCGCCCGATTTAAACGAAACTCGTTTTAATTTGTTTCTATTCTCATTTGGAGTTGCGGTGCCTTAAAAATATGGCGCCATTGTACGCCATTTCGGCTCTATTTAATTACAAGCCAACAATCTCTTATTTTTAGTCAAACACAAAGTTTCAGATTCTCTTGTTTATAAATTAACAGCCGAGTTTTTGGCTTCGAAGGTTGTCGACTTAATTCATTAAAACAAGTCCCACTAAATATGTCAAAGAAATCATGACCTTCTTTCAAAAGCAGTTTGGTATTCAGATATAGGCTTCTGCTATGAAAATTCTTTTTCTGATATTTTTATTTAGATTTCTGCTTCAATTAGCATTCATTTACATTTATAACAGTTTCTTTTTCTCATAATACATTAAGAATGCCTAAAAACTGTCTGTTTATTATTAATTTAATGTGTAATTTAAGGAATTTAGCGGCTAAAACACGGGAATATTTAAAATCTTTCATTCAGACGCGCTTAATATGCAGGCTATGTTAGATTTAATTGTGCAAATTAATGTTTTAACTAATTAGTATTAATCAACTGATGTTGGGAAAATTTTGAAGAAATATTTATGTTCAATTTTAATACAAGTTTCTACTTGATATAAAGTTGGGTATCGGTTTTCTGTCGTTATAAAGTAATCGAACGATTTAACCCAGAATTATTACACGATGTCATATTGTATTATGCAAATCAAGGCTTTTATAGTAAAATTGCTATTAATCAACCGATTTATTACAACGTTTCAGCCGTTGTACACTCCGGCCTTCTTCAGATGGTTGGAATGTCGAACTGAACCCTTTATTTCGCTCACTGTGGTAGACTGTTCTAGGACACATGGCACAGTGGATAAAGGCGTTGTTTAGATCCAGTGACAGGACCCAAAGAGTGAGTTCAATACCGGGTTAAGGCAGTGGAGAACTTTCAGAGGGAAATTAACAGGAGATAACTGATAACTGACATCCATTAAACATGGCACGTGGAACTAGAACAGTCTACCCCAGTGAGCGAAATAAAGGGTTCAGTTCGACATTCCAACCAACTGAAGAATGCCAGAGTGTACAACGGCCGAAACGTTGTAATAAATATGGCGTCAAAGATGAGGACAATAGTCCGAATAATGTAAATAATTATGCCTCATCTCGGAAATATAGACAGATACCAAAATTCCTCTTGTATCCCCAAAATATGTGGCTATGAAAAAACCTTGGCCATCTCTGGAGCAGGTGAGGTGAGGTGTGTCCAATGCGTGTATTGTCTCTTTGTCTCTTGTTCACGATGACAAATTATCCTGAGTTAGGAAACATTCAAGGAAATCAGCTAGAATCTGCCTCAAACAATGCCAGGTTTTACCGTGATGTGATCAGCCTCGTTCCCATTTGATCAGGTGTTAGAAGACGTTGCACGCGCCGTACAGAAACAAGTTCATTTTGCAAAATATTCTCAACTCTCTCGCGGGAAATGCTAATAGCATTAGCTATTTGATTTATAGTCAACCGCCTGTCACCCATCACTATGTGGTCAATATGATCAAAGTCCTCCTTGATGGGGTGGCAGTTGCAGAACGTTCTCCTCACCTTTATATCCTATTCAAGACTGCCCCTTCTCCTAATATCTACAACTGCCCATATATGCACTTTCGAAAAAGCTGGTGAGTTATCACCTAATGTATCAACCATGTCAGCATGAATGTTCTTCTGGTCTAAAACTTTTTTTCGCAAGTACATGATAACATCACATTGACAAATTTTGTCTATTTTCTAAGAGTAGTCGCTTTGAAATGTCAGGTGTCAGTTTACCTGGAAAGAAACAATGCAGTTATTAATAAGAAGAGATGAAATTAATACATGCAAGATTTCATAGTTTTAGCATCATTCGTTCATAGTCAGCTTATGAACTTTTCAGCACCAATTCATGCATCCTTTCTACTCGATTTTAATTCGGTTAATATCTAGATAGGTTAGACAGCGACCATTCTGTGAATTTAATTTCTTTAAAACTTCAAATATTTTGGAAAGAAAAGAAATATACATTCTTTTACTATGATGTTCACCCTGTAGAAGGCCCGAGAGAGAAGTAGAGGATTACAGAGCAAGAGACACAGTTTATTTGGATATATGGTGAAGGTAAGAGTTAACACTTGATTTGAACAGATTATAATTGTAGTTATCAGGGAAGCCTCCTCTTGGGAGTCGGTTTCACAAATCAGAGGTGGAAAGTATATCTCACATATAGAATATTAAGAAACGTGAAGATGGTTCGCTACAATGTGCGTGGCATGGAGCGTCTTAGCTGTGGATGTCGGAACTGGTGAAACTATGTTGTCTAAGCACTGCTTTATAGAATTCTGAAAGAAAGTTATTTTTCTTAAAGATACTTTTTATCTAAAAGTTTCTTCGTTGTGACCATTTCCCCCCCAAAACAAAAAAAAACTAAAGGTCATGTCCAGCAACAATTTTGAAGGACCCTATAATTATAATGTCTAGCAGAAAAATACTCTACCTCTATGAATCATGTCTTGCAAGTCGTGTTAGGTCATTATTTCCATGAATGCCACATCCTCCAGTGACAAAAGTTGGTCTTTCTCTATATAGTTTTAAATTAATCATTAAACATGTTGATAAATCATATTTAATGCACAATGTCATGTCATATCGAGAGATCTGACTAGTTTTGTATCGGAACACCTCTATCCTGGTCAAATAGCATCGATTCCGAAACCATCTGGAGAGATGTTGATCTATGAAGTTTCCATAAACTGTTCATAATTCCCTGATATTTACAGGTGCAGGACCTTGCGTGCGATTTTATCTCTCGTCCACACACAATTGTTTGATTTTGTTCATGTTTACCGAACATGGTGGCTATACGATTCATCGGAATTGTACAGAATGCTCCTCAAACCAATTATATAGACGGTGCATAATCCTCTTGGAATAACCCATTATTTTCGGGGTAGATCATGACTGGGTGCAAGGGTTCATGAAGTAGCTAAAGGTCATTGCCGTCTTCACAAAGAATCAGCGACAAATCATAGAGCGTGAACACATCCCCCACTATTGTCGAGCTCCCAGCACCAAATTGCAGAGAACCCTGCTGACGACAAGTGAGACCTTGCCTTCGTTTCATCTGCATTTACACTGGAACCCTATCATCAATCTAAAATATATGCAACTCATCGCACCACACGGTCGCTGTCCTCCGAGGTTAAATTAGAAACGTTGCGAATATAGTTGAGGTGCAGTGTCGTGGCATTAACAGGCAAAACGGGTCTTCTGCTCACATATTCCAGAGAAATTAAAGAAGGTTTTTATTTCCTGCTGGATATACGTATGGTACGTCCTGCATGGATATGATTTGAGCTAGTCTCGCTTGACGCTATTACCACAATCAGTCCTAGCCAGATACCTCAAGGATACATTAAGGACAGTTGCAGGGTCAAGGGTCGCAGTTCACGGTGTGCGGTACTTTGTTCCATAAGGTATTTCCAGTGACATCGTAGAGCGGCTTATCAGATGTCTCTATAATTTCAGAAATAGAATTTTCCATCTCTCAGGAACCCGCTATCGTGCCTCATTCGAAGGCCGATAATTCACTTTGCTTTGCCATGAGAATTGCAGATGCCCAACACTGATTCAGCAATTGTCAGAGTTCAACTAGGTCTGAGAATTTTTATGATGACAAGAGATGGAAACGCCATCTAGTATTCATTTTAAAGACTGTGGATCCATGAGTTTTGGAACGGCAAAGTACTTATTCAGGTTATATACAATTTTTTAAATATTTTATTGTAATAATCTTCAAGATGGTAGTTTGATTGCTTTCATGTCATTAAGCAATGTTCTTAATATTGTGCATCTACTCTCTTCGTTTACATTAGCAAACACAACTTTTTCAAATATTTCCTTGCTGCTCAATAGACTTTTCATGTATCACTTCTTTAATATTTTCAAAATCCATTATTCTTCTTATTATTTTGCCAATTTCTTTTTTGAATGTTTTTTTTTATCAATGTTTTACTTTTTCAGAATGTACACTGTTGCATTTCTGTAACTCAAAAATTTACAATAAGTTATTTCTCTTTCAAAGCTGTTTCGTTCTTAATGCTCATGACAACCTTTATATATATAACATGACAAATAAATATCAATAACTATACAATTAAATATATTTATTTCCAAACTGATAACAACTTCAGAGTTGCGTAATAAAATCACATGTCATAAAATAAGTTGTAAATAGTTCTGATCAAAAATAGTTATTATAAGCGAGTATTCGTTCTTTTCTTTTTATGTGCCATGTCCTTTCGAGACGTAGGCGATCATGGCTACTCACCTCCTTCTATCCCTTTCAGCTCTCAACAAGTTCCTTCCCTCTGCTTCCTCCCTTCAGACCACTTTATGTCATCCACTTGCTTAAGTCCGCCAGGTATGTCACGGGTTGTTTTCCTTTGTTTCTCTTTCTCTCTGTTCAACCCGTGAGTATCAGATTCTCCAGGCACTCCTTCCTCATTATGTTTCCCAGGAACTTCAGCTGCCTCTTCCTGATATTAATTATAAGCCTCCTTTTTGTTTGCATCCTCTCTAAGACGTCATCATTGCTCAGACGCTCGGTCCATGATATCCTTAGCATCCTTCTGTACGTCTCTGTCGCCTCGAGTCTCTTCTTCATCTTTGAGGAAATCGTCCAGCATTCACTGCCGTAAAGAAGGACATATGTCACGTAACAGTTCAGTATTCTTTGCTTTGTTACCAAAGATATCCTCCTGTCTCGCAATACTCTGCTCAGCTTTTGGAATGTGTCTTTGGCCAAGTTGTAAAGTAATTTTCAACTGTATTTACATGGTCAATTCTTTTGTCATTTAAATTGTTTTGTAGAGCCAGGTCAGGAGAATACAGTGGGTGTTGCAGGGTTTCCCCTTTCAACTCTTAAAGCTTCTGCAAGCTCTAGTTTGCAACATGAAGTCTTGCATTGTCGTGGTGGAAAATGACGCCTACTTGCTTTGCAAACCTCGGTTGTTTCCCTTGAAAAAATAAACAGGTAGCGAAATGCATTTGAAATGGAGATATCGTTTTACAAAGTCTTACAATTTCTTCCGTTGAAGTCTTCAGTTTATTTTCTATGGTAAAAAGTAGAGCGTCGTCATCGACATTGGAAGTTTGATTGTTTAGAATAAATCACCCTGACGAAATCTGCCAAATCACTTTTTGACCGTCTGAAGAGCTGGAACATGATCCAAATAAACCTTCTAAATGTCATTTTGTTGCAGTTTTCCTTTCTGAAATTGAAAGCATAATATGACGAAAATGCATCTTTTCGTTCTCTAAGCCATTGATTTGTGATACAAAGCGTCAACATTCAAAAAGTCTGCAATGAACTAGTGTCAAAATGAAACTTAATAAAACTTTAAGAAATGTATAATAACCAAATGAAATATATAATTTTTGTTTTGTCATTTAAATTCTTCTGTAGAGACCGGAACTAATGAAAATCCGAAGGAGTCAATCAGGAGATTAGGTAGTGTGCTGGCGGGTGGGCACCCATTTCGATTCTTTTAGCTTCTGCGAGATCTGTTTTGCAACAAGCGGTCTTGCGTTGTGGTGGGGGAAAAAACTTCTTTTCAATTTAGCAAAATTCACCGTTTCTCTTGAAACCAAGTCTCTTCAAATGGCGAAAGACAGTCGAGATATAGATTTGAAAACACTTAGCAATCTCTTCCGTCGACATCTTCGGTTTATTTTCCACTATGTCAAGCAGAATGTTTCGGTTAGAATAACCCTGACGAAATCTGCCAGACCACTTTTTGACCGTACGAGAAGCTGAAACACGATCCAACTAAACGTTCTGAATGTCATTTTGTCGCAGTTCACACGATTACACTTTTCCAAAATTCAAAGCGTATAATAAAGAAAGTGCAACTTTTTGTTTTCTATCTTTAATTCATTCATTTGTGGACCAAACATCAACATTCAACGAAGTCTGTCTCACATCTGAACGATTCAAGGTTTCAATCTCGAACACACCAGAAATCGGCACCAACACAAACGCCAATTGTCAAGTTGCGATCATTTTATCTTTTTTTCTTACTTATTTACACTATTTACATACAGAAAATTGTTCCCATTTTGTGTTGTTACTATCACAACGTTTCGGACATTGTTCTCTCCGGCCTTCATCAGGTGTATGTTGATCACCACGGTCGATTTGTTACTGATGTGGCTTAGGCCTGGGGAGACGATTCCAGAGTACGGCACGGATGTTTCTGAAAATCATACCCACAAATTGACTATTTGGAAACCATCGATGGTTGTGCTGAACAAGCCTCGGTTTCAATCTAGAATACATAAAAAATCGGGACCAAAGCAAACACCAGTGTCAAGTTGTGGTCATCAATGATCTGATGTAAATGTAAGTATATACTGAAAATTTTATATCTTTTGCATAAAAAAAAAAATTGTATTTTAAACTCGTATACCTAATTTAATCAAATACAAGGCTCGAGAGGCAGTTAATATAGAGTTACTGTTAAAATAGTGATGATGAAAGATGCGTGATATGAATGAAAGAGAAAGTGATAGGAAGTGAATATTATGAGAAAGACGATAGATAACAATTATCTTAAAGAGGATTACACAAGAATTCGAGAAACGTGAGAGAAGAAACTGATGTATAGAAATCATAGTTACATATTAGAATTTCAACTGCAAAACGATGAGACCTAGCTGCCAATCTAGTACTGCCTTTAAATTCATAAAGTCGAGGTACCAAAGAGGAAAGTCGGTATTTACCCGACCTCCCCACGAGACAAGATGTGACAGAAGGCCGATTTTTATGTGGGGTAATCCGAGACCGTAGACTCGGGCAAAATATTCTCTGACGGATTTACCTTGGAGGATACCTGCGTTCATGTGAAATGATCTTACCGAAGTGAGATATGATGAAATCGGGAATATAGTTTTTGAATATTAGGACCAACGCAGGTCCTAGGAAAGATTGGTTTGGTTTGGTTTGTTTTACGGCGTATCAACCTCAATGGGTCATTTAATGCCGAAAAAGAATTTTTATTTCTGGTAATATTTTTTCTTCAAGAATGTATAGCTGGTAACGTCTTTTTTCCTCAAAAATGTATAGCTGGTAATATTACTTTTTTCAAAAACGTATAGTTGGTAATATTATTTTTCCAAAACATATAGCTGGTAATAATATTTTTCCAAAATGTATAGCTGGCAATATTATTTTTTTCCAAAAATGTATTGCTGGTAATATTATTTTTTTCAAAAATGTATTGCTGGTAATATTATTTTTTTCAAAAATGTATATCCGGCAACACTATTCTTTCAAAAAAAATATAGTCGGTAATATTTTTCCAAAATTGTACAGCTGGCAACATTATTTTTCCAAAAATGTATTATCAGAGGCCCTGCTGTTGGACGTAGTTTATCGTCATACCCAGGACGCGGATGTAGTTTATCGTCATACCCAGGACGTGGACACACCATGAAAGTTAACTATTTGCCCATAGCTGGGACCCTAACAGGTACTACCACCCCAAGCCAGGGTGAACCTGGGAACACCAGCAATTAAGAGGTGGTTCCACGCTCCTCAAAACCTCCTGATCAGAGGCCTTGCTGTTGGATGTAGTTTATCGTCATGCCCAGGACTCGGATGCAGTTTAACGTCATACCCAGGACGATCCTAAGAAAGAATGCCATTGCAAAACATATGATTACATCATGCACTACCACTTTTAAACTGGTAAAATTTAAATAATAAAATGTGCGACACATGCCCAAGAATTCTCTTTTCGAAACATCAAAAGGGTTAGATGATACAGCAACAAATGCGGTAGCAACAACGGACCACGACATTTGAAGGTCATTGACGTTTTGGATGAACAGCTGTATCTTTTCCTAATCTCGGTTAAAAGGGACAGGAATGTACCTTGTATCAGAGGAGGATAGGGAGGAGATATATCGATTACAAGAGAAAAAAAAACTAACCTCTATTTCTAAATCAATATGCTCCTAACATTAAGTGACACGAACAGAATTTACATTTTTATTCTCTGCATCGCTTTTCCGATAACCAAACATTGAGAGAATAAAACTTAATTTGATACGGTAGGCAACGGTAAACAGTAATATTTACTGACAGCATATCGTCACTCGCATTTATAGACACCGTAGCGCCAGTAAATTAAAGATAGCTACAAAATAACGCCTATCATCTTTGACATAAACAAGGGTGGCGATGCGTTGGAACGTACAAGTTTCTGGAGTCATTTCACTAGTAGATTTATCCAGACACCTATCAGGTTGAGTTATAAGTCATTTTCTTTTTAGTGAACCAATTCGTAGTAGTCAAGATGATACATTCGTCATTACACGAATGTATCCTCTTGACTACTCATCATACCTGGCAGTAAGAATGCATTTGAAGTATACTAACCTGACTGCGTAAAGTGTGAATTAAATAATAAAATTCTTAATTCCATTAATAAGGGAACTGAATCTGCATTTACATTATATAATTTTATCAAAGTTCAAGCAAAAGAATAAGGCTATGGAGATATATGGAAAAATACGTAGTGTTTTTAGCTACGGAAGACATCCAAATCTACTGCTAATGTATTAACGACTATCACTGAAAATGTATATCAGGCTCTTGATAATAATGACGAAGCTCGAGCTGTGACTCTAGATATCGCGAAGGCGTTTGGAAGGGTCTGGAACGCTGGACTTCTGCGCATGCTTCAGAACTACGGTATTACAGGACGATTGTTTGATTTAATCCAATCGTTCCTATTCGTGAAATGAAGATCGTTTTGAACCGTCTCGCTTTCAGATCCTTTCACAGAAATGCGGGTGTCTCCCAAAACAGATCCATCAGAGATGACAACGTAAACCTGACTGCTACTCGTGAAAAGGACCTCCAATCAGTGTTTAACTAGGGCAGAAAATGGCCGGTAAATTTTAACGCCTCCAAAACAATACTCTCATTTAACCACCATAGAGAAACATTTTTTGCCTGTAATCAGCATGACTGGCGCTAGGCTTCTGGGTAGTAACACCTTGCGGCTTCTTGGCCTCACGTTTTCAACTAACTTGAAGTTGGGCGACTACGTCGAATCAATTATTGCCTCTATTGCAAGGAAAGTTCTTGTACATTTACAAATCAACCATTCATCCGTGCATTGAATATTTTGCTACCAGACCTGGTTTGATGCTCCTGTTATATTTATATAAGGTTCTTGACCCAATCGAAAGAAGGATCTGTAATCTAATCGATCCTGGCTTGGCATCTCAACTTCATTCACTTTCTCACCGACATGACGTGGCTTCACTCTGTCCTTTTGTTATGGGTACTTACCTATAACTACAGAATGAACTCTTCCGAACACTATGTATACTACACCTCTCAAGAGAGAGAGAGAGAGAGAGAGAGAGAGAGAGAGAGAGAGAGAGGAATCGAGTCGAGCCAATAGTAGTTCACTCCAAACCAGACTGACAGTCATACTAACACCTTCCACATCTTGTATTATTATTTCGTGTAATATATCTTAGTTATTTCTACTCTTGTGTTCGTGTTGTTCTTCCTTGGTTCTAACCTGGACCATAACACCTTTCTACAAAGATTTTCGTATCAACTGCTCTGACGAACTTTTTTCTCTGGTGCCCCGACTACATGAGTTTAAGCTTGCTACAAGATTGGATCTAGGTGCTACCTGTTTACTACTCCAACAGTTTTTTTTTCGCACTGTCTATCTGTGGAATTCAACTTCTGTTTCCTTGCTTCCCTGATAACTACAATCTCCAAAAATATAAATGTAACATCAATCGCCATCTTCTAACTTAATGAATCCCGTTTATCTTTTGCGTTTTCCTCAACCAGCCCTAGACTCAGTCTTTTCTCTCACTCTTACTTCCTGTAACTCCCACCCTGCGAACTAGGGTGTTGCCGCTTTATTTCAGGTGAAATGATTAAAACAAATATTACTGGTGAGTACGAAATTTGTTTCCAAAGTTTCGTTCTGTAGAAAGAACCCAGACAGGGGCGTCAATCAGATTTGAAGATGGAATTCTAGCCATTATTGAAAAGCAATATACGGAAAAGTACTCGACCATTAGAAAAGAGTTTAAGCAAATAACAATTTGTCATATGTCGACGGGAAATACGATAGGGAAATTTAGCAAGTTGGGTGTTTTGGTTCCAGACGTTCTTAGCGAAAATCTCAAAGCGGATCATTGATAAACAAAAACGGAAATTAAACAAGTTGTATTTATTGGGTATGGGCTGCAGGGAATTCAGTGAGGTCTGTAACGTCTTTCATACATATTCACTGGGCACTGGGGTTTAAACCCGGCGAGCATGTGGGCCACTGAGTTTTCCTGCTATGTTACATACGCACAATATAGAGTCACATTAGTTTGCTGGAACAAACCATCACCACTAGCAAAAATGGTAAACACAAGTTGTTGCAAATGAACTGTGTATGGCACATCTGTCAAGAAAAACTCGAGTTTTTTTTACAGAATTCTCTCATACCATTAAAGAGACATTGACGACTGTTAAAAGTTATCACACTAAGTACGGTGGAAATGAAGTCTGAAATAAAAGTTGAATCCTTCCGAAAAATAGCGGAAAGAAATCTTTCTGTACAACCCCAGTGCATGAACTCTAGCGAAGGAAAAGGAAACTCTTTATTTTGTTGATAACAATATGTTAAGAGCTGTGAAAAATGTCCGTTGGCAGCAACATATGACTAACCGAATGCTTTATCGTGACTTGCCAATGGCGTTAAAACATTGCTGAGAGGAGAGTAAGATTTAGCGGACATTAGTGATGAAGCAAGAAGGAAATAATTCACAAATCTTTATTCTACGAATCTACACAAAGGAACAGATACCAGCAAGTACCTTCAGTGACAAAACCAGTGGTTCTCAACCTTTGTTTTTAGACATGGACAAGTTTACTCTTAAATTTATTTTTTAAGATCGTCATAATTATTCGATGAAAAAAAAAGCTTATTTTATTTTTTTACTAAGTTTTGGAATTGTATTATAGACATAGTAAATAGATATACTTTATTTTGAAATTAAACTGATTTGATGAAAATAAACTTGTATTTAACAACTAAATCCTATGGAACATTTATGTACACTAGTACATATATGGGCACTCAGAGTGTATGGTCTTGCCGGAAATTGCTCCTGCTGCTGTAGAGGTTAATACTGTTAATCCTTCCTTTATATATAATCCTTATAGAATTTATATATTAAATATATTTTATTATTTTTTATATTTTATATTAATATATCAATATTTTACTTTTGTCTATTAATATTTAAAACGTATATTATTATTTATTATTAATATATTACAGTAATTTGTATAATAAATTATAACCTTTCTATAATTTCCTTTTATATATAATCCTTCCTTTATATATCCTTTTCAGTTTTTATTCAAATTTTACAATCAAAACATCCCGTAGAGAAAAAGGGACGCTAACTTGCGTGGCTTGACTTAATTTTCTGCTAATTTTATAGTTGTTTTATTAATTTTTAGTACTTTGATATGGTGTAGATTACTGCAGAAATTCCAATTTTCAGTCGTAAAAACCGTTCCGAAGTGAAATTGCTCTATGGACAACTAAAATATTACCATGGATCTCCAATTTGCAATTTTTTACGTGGATCCCTAGTAATGCTACAGGGACTCCCATGGCCCATATGGACATCGGTTGAGAAACACTGCATTAAATGAAGTTAGCACTTTATTAAAGGAAAAACTTAAGACTGCAACGAAGACTTTAATGTATGGAGAAGACGCTCATAAGTGATCATCTGCGAACGATTTGATGATGATATTTTTTCTTTTAATGTTATATCGTTCTTATAATTCATGACAATCTCTCTATGTACTTGAGGTTTTAAAAAAGTAGGCTGATAACAAGGAAAACCCTTGGAATGCTGTGTACGTTAACGAATGTTTTGAGTTTTCATGTGTCGCTGATATCGCCATATATCGAGATAATCCTGGCTCACTTTTATTCCGGTTGCTGTGAAATATGATGATATCAGTTGCCACTGATTATAGAGTAATCCTTTTTTTTTCTGTACCCAACAATTATTCTGACACCGCTACGATACCTCTTTACCTATTATGTCACTCCTATATCATCCTGCTGGCTCTATTACTACAAGTGACGGAAGACAAAATACTTTATAAAAGTAGGTAATTTTGAGGAAATTTATGAAATGATTTTCTATTCATGTTCTTAAATAAACTCCTTAGAGAGTCGATTTAGTTGCATTCACTTTCATGCAAATAGCCTTGAGCAAGATAGTAATCCACCAGCTATGGATTAAATAGTTGAACTTGTATCAGGAAAAATCATTGTTATTCTCCATACATTGTTAATGCAATATTCCCTCGCAAAAATAAAGAATTATACCTATAATCCAAAATATAAGTTTCGGCATTAAATAACCCACAAAGGGTTGATAAGCCATAAAAATCGAATTAAATAAATTAAAATATTCTAGACTCTCATATGTATCATTTACATGATGTCCAACACATTTAAATAGGTTTAAACTATCGTCTACATACAACCGCTTTTTCATATCTTATTTTATGTGGCATGTTCCTTTAGGACGGGGGCGATCATGGTCCACCACAATGTCCTGTCCTTTGTAACTTTTAATAAGTATACCCCCCTAAACTTTTCTCTGCCATCCATTTACCTAAGAACGCTAGGCAGGTTATTCCCTATTCACTCTTACCTTCAGTCTTTCCTGTGAGTATCAAATTTTCCAAGCCCTCTTTCCTCATTATGTGCTCTAGAAATTTCAACTGCATCTTCCTGATGATAAGTATAAGTGGCCTTTTCTTTCTCTTTTCCGTTAAACTTCGTCGTTGCTCACATGTTCGGTCTATGGTATTCTCGTCATCCTTCTGTATTACTAGAAAAAAAGAAGGTTTCAAGCGAATGAATACGTTAGGTTTTTAAGGAGACAATTCCTCATTAGTTCCTATAGACTCTGTTCTGTTCTGTATCGGTTTTCACCCTGGTCGGGTTGAACCGGCTTCCTCCCGAGCAAGTACAGCATCACGGACCATCGCTGCCCACGCCCGCCGATCCTGAGCCAGGTCACACGAAACGGGGAGCCACTCGCGATTCCATCGTCGAAGACCAACTACTTGTGGACCCGATAGTACTGCTAGGTCTTCCTTGATTGTACTAGCCCACGTCTTCAGCTGCCCACCGACACGTCTTCGTCAGCCAGGGAGAGAAGGAGGGAGAAGTACATCGCAGATGAGCTCTCCCTCCGGGCGTCGTGCTGCGTGTCGAACCATCGGAGACGACGCTAAACAATCACAAACAAAGTGCTTTATTAAATAAGAAAAACCACTTCACTTGAATACTTCCAACAGACAGCATGAAAGACTAAAATGGGTTGCATATGTAAGTGGAAGAGGACATATAATTAAACTGTTAAACTTTTGAATACCGCCCACTGTGTCAAAGTGCATATACAGTACTCATCAGGGGTCAGAGGTCAGAGAATTAACTTTATACACTGCAAAAATAAATAAATAAAATAAAAAATCCAATTAATATTAGAATATTTGTAACAACGATAATCTCCTGAAAAACTGATTTAAGAAATAAATTTTTATCAATGTCATCCGACTGACGCTATATGCATGGTCGAATATTTCTTGTATGGAACCTAGATTCCCATTCCAACCAACATACTCATCTTGGGTGTTATACTCACAACGTTTCGACTGTTGTGACTGATGGCTTTCTTCAGGAGCCTGTCTCCGTACCGAGTAATCTTGTTGGAATTTCGAACCGAACCATTTATTCAACTCACGTCCAATATACACGGAACTTAGTGTATTGGAGTAGTAATGAACAACATATCTGGTTCCGTGACAGATTAGGGTTCAATTCCAGGGTCTGGCAGTACCGAAAATTTACATGCTCTTATAAATAAATGGACAAGTGACACAAAGCTGAAAAAATGGTGAGTATCGTCTTTACATATCTTCTAAACATAGTAATCGGAATTAGAATAATCAATCCTCATTGATTGGATAAAGGACGTAGTTCGAAATTCAAGGAATGTGACCGAATATAAAGACAACCACCTGAAGAAGTTCCGAGTATACAACAGCCGAAACGTTGTGAGTATAACAACCAAGATAAGGATGCTGTCTTGAATTGAAAGACCGACACCTGAAGCAGATCGGAGCATAGAACGGTCGAATGGTTGTGAATATAACAACCAAGATGAGCAGGGCCAGAAATATTAAAAGTTAATGTAAGATCAGCACTGGAGATGATGACAGGAACAGAAATGCTCTTAGCCTAAGACGACTTCGACATCGGCAGGATCACAGAAGTAATAAACAAAATATACAACAATGGCCCACACATCAGCGGACCTCACTAAATCCATCTTCGTAACATTACCTAAGAGAGCATAGGATCTGTATAAAACAACCTGTTTAATGAACCACGTAACCAAATTAATATTGCAAATTCTGATGAACAGAGCGCGTAGCAGAATTAGACCGGAAACAGGTCATAAAAAGTGCGGCTTTGTCAAGGAAACCAGAAGAAGAAATGAGATATTCATGATGAGAATAATATCAGCGAGATCAATACAGGTGCCGAAGGATGAGCATGTACATTTGATAACTTACGCAAAAGCGTTTGACAAGATACGACACAAGAGTCGATTCTAACGGCTGGGAAACTGTATACCGAATTTTTAATACCAGAGCCGGATTTTCATCTGCCGAGGCCGTAAGTTATATGAAATTTGAGTCTCTTTAAAAAGATTTTGGGTAAAAAGTGAAAATATTATACATGATTATTAGTTATTAATGAATATATATAATTTTTGTATAACTTAACAGTTAAGTTTAATGGTAAATATATATTTATAAAAACATGAGGCCTCCATGGGTGTGAGGACCTTGAGGATGTGAGGACTTCTACGGTTTGTGGTACGATGCTATAGCTTATTTAACTTATAGGTAAATATGGGAAAATCCAACACTAATTAATACACACGCGGGCGCGCTCGTGCCTATGCAATATATATATATATATATATATATATATATTAATTCATATATATATTATATATATATATATATTAATTCATATATATATTATATTAATTCATATATATATTATATATATATATATATTAATTCATATATATATATTATATATATATATATATATATATATATATTATTATATATATATATATATATATATATATATATATATATATATGGATAAAAAGAGACAAAAGGAAAGATTATACTTAGCCGACGCGTTTCGTCCTCTGAGGGACATTATGAAGGTAGTGTAAGATTTATTATGCCGCACGTGTTTATATGCAGAAGCGATGGGTGTTATTGTGGAGAACAAAGATGCATAATAACTATAGGGCTTGAACAATATGCATTCTCTGGTCTGTGACTGTTGTCTTCAGTGGGTGCACCTGAAGTGTATTGGCAAGAGAACCATACCCGAGGGCAAGTTTTGGATTTGCGGAGACTGAAATGCCTAAAGTACTTAAAATATTCAAAGACTTCTCTATTTCTTTTAATTGATGATGAATAAATGATTTCAACTTACGTTTTAGCAATTGATGGTGGAAAAGATTTTAAATAGTCTTACCATTGGTGGTGAAAATAAATAAACTTCTGTGTTAAATCTGTGTGCTGTTATTTTTAACATTACCCGCCTTCATAATAAAAAAGATATTTACTGGCAAAATAGCCTGGGGTGTCTATTTTACTGAAATCAGTAAAATAAGCTTAAAAGCTTTTACCAGTGCCAGTAAAATAGCCTCTTCCTTTATTTTTTGTATTGAACTATTTCAATATTCACATTTATTTGCATTTCAGCCATTTTTTCCCTTCAGCCTTTATCATGTATTTTTGTTACTTGATCATATTTTTAGATTTTTTTTGACCAAACCCTTTATTTTGATTAAGGCAGAAAGAAAGAAACAAGACTTAAAATGCTATCATCCGTATACAGATATTTAAGTCTCTAAAATGACACCACTTAATTATGTAGCCTTGATATGCCTAAAGTACTTAAAATATTCAAAGACTTCTTTATTTCTTTTAATAATTGATGATGAATAAATGATTTCAACTTATGTTTTAACAATTGATGGTGGAAAATATTTTAAATAGTCTTACCATTGGTGGTGAAAATAAATAAACTTCTGTGTTAAATCTGTGTGCTGTTATTTAAACGCTACGGGGAAAATACAGTGGGAATCCATTTTACCGAGACCAGTAAAATAAACTTAAATACGTGTTTGTCTGTCTTTGTGAAAAATGACTGGTGAGTACTGATGTGAGTTATCTCCCCTAAGCCTTAAAAGCAGAATGAGAACAGTCTACCTCCATAAACGCTTCGTTTCGAAATTTAAACATCTGAAGAAGATCGCATGCCAAAACTAATACCAGCATATTTGTCTGAACAGCAACGAGAAGATGTCGAAAAGTTCTCAGCCGAACAGAAAATTTTTTATGATAAATTCTAAAGATTTGGTCACATGTTGTAAAGTGGCTCGGTCCGAGAATTTTTCACTAACCCCTCGGATGTGATTTAGTTTTTCCAGCTTAACAATAATCTATGATCACAACCTATAATTGATTGGGTCATTAAGTAGGGCACAAGCGATGATGTTAGTAGGTGGGATATCGTTATTTTTTCAATGAAAAATGTTCAACAACACGGAAGAATTTTCCGGGTCTATTTTAACATCTACAAGCCAGTAAGAATTCTTGAACCAGTGAAGAATACAATGCAAAGATTGCTTGCTGGATCGATGGGGGTAGTGAACGGATCCACCTCTTTCGCGAATTCTTTCTTGAAAATGAGTTGTACAATGAATGTTCAGTGTTCTCAACCGAGCAGAATATAACTTCAGATGATATTGCAGAACCGAATAGCTATTAGACTTCGGACGAAACTACAAGACAGAATGCATGGTTATCAGCAAAAGGATAAACCCAAAATCCAAATGACAAATTTTAATACTAAAATCAAACAAATAGAGAAATTTAAATATCTAGGAAATGTTTTAACAGAGATGCGACATTAAGATCCGAAGACATATTGCAGTAGCCAAAGATGCATTCCATAAGTCAAACGGAGTATTAAGAGACAGAAAAATTGCATTAGAAACAAAGAAAAGAGTACTTGGTTGTTACATGATATCTGTCCTCCTATATGGTAGTGAATGCTGGAAAATCTCAAACACGAAGTAGAAACTTGAAGCAGTAGAAATGTAGTTCTACAGAAAGATGGACAGCACGTGAGCAACAACAAGGCTATGTAAAAATGGTAGGAAAAAGGAAACTTATACATAACAACAGGAAGTGGCGGTTGCTGTTTCCGGGTCATGTGACATTGTTACGTTATTATTGTTATCATAAATCTAACTTTTATTAAAGCTTCATCAGAGAATGAAATATGCAAAAAGAATGAAATCCTTATTTTTTTTATTTTGTTTTTATGTTTATCGGATTTGAACTGTATTTGATCTAAGTTCCCCAGCACACGCACAAGCACGCATGCATATATATATATATATATTCAACAACACCTTGATGATGACATTGCGCTAATATCGAATGTACTCGGAATGAATATGTATCAACATGGTAATTTTCTCTCTTCCTTTGATAATGATATCAAGAAGCTTGTCCGTGATTATGACAGGATCCTATTGAAAATAAGCAGATAAAACTTATATAAATTATTCAATAAGACCTGTCTTAATATATATATATATATATATATATATATATATATATATATATATATATATATATATATTTGGCAACAACCTTTCTTTTAAACATGTTTCATTAATATATGACAGACAAGGAAAATTTTATTAATTTTTTATTTATTTTTTCCAGCGTTCTTACATTTTTCTGTTTGGTAGGAGCGTGGGAGTACAAAAACTGTCCATACCATCCATTGTGTCAAGCGCTATATATATATATATATATATATATATATATATATATATATATATATATATATATATATATATATATGCATGCGTGTATTTTAATTCACACCCAGCAAAGCGATAACGCCACCAAGGCGCAAAGTGCTACTGGAAGTGAAAAAGAAGGAAAAAACTAGAAGAAAGCAGAAACCCAATAAGAGTATAAATTTAAGAGTTTAGGCGGAGACCTTAGAAGTGCAGGGGTGAAGTAGAATTTAGAAGGAACCGAAAAACTAATGTCAAACGGGAAAGAACGAGTAAACACCTATTCAAAAGACCGAACAGGAATGCACTTACCTATTTTTAAAGTTAACAAAAAAAGATAAAAAAAAATAGTAAAAATGTTAGAATTTAGGCGGAACTGTTAGAAATATAGAGTTGAAGTAGGCTTTAGAAGTGAGCAGAAACCGGAAACAAGGGATAAATATCTAGTGTGTGATTTTTTTAGATCGTTTATATATATATATATATATATATATATATATATATATATATATATATATATATATATATATATATATATATATATATATAAACACTTGTTCGCCGTTATACATTTAAAGAAAACAGATATTCAAAATTAATGTTTATTCTCAATAGTCGAACCCGTTTCATTCAGTTTCAATATGATTTTGCTTTTATCTTTTATCATTTTTTGTTTTTGTTATGGTCCAGGTTAGGACCAAGGAAGAACAACACGAACACAAGAGTAGAAATAACGAAGATATATTACACAGAATAATAATACGACATGTGGAAGGTGTTAGTATGACTGTCAGTCTGGTTTGGAGTGAACTACTATCGGCTGGACTCGATTCGTCTCTCTCTCTTGAGAGGCGTAGTATACATACTGTTAGGAAGAGTTCATTCTGTAGTTACAGGTTAGGACCCATAATAGTTTTTATGTATCCCTCAGTGTGATAACAGAAATACGCCAAGAAAGGAAAATGCTGCAAGAAACTGAACGCCAGTTTACCGTGGATGATTTAGCAACCGGTGAGGAGTAACCAGTGCAACGCGAACCACCTTAAATATATGAAGAAGGCTGTAGATTATAGCGGTTAAGACGTTGTAAATATCAAAACAACAAAGACGAGGTTTTGAAGCCGAACGGTTCAATATAAAGATGAGTTAGGGTCCTATCCCTTAAATAAAATAAGATACAGTTGGTCAAGCGATGAATTTCTCATCTTGTAAACAATGCTAAGTTTGACGTCCCCAGACGGACCTATTAAGACAGCGAGTGATTTAATTTAATTGGACTCTGTCATGTTAGATTTTGAATATAAGAGGCTTTAACTTCTACTGCCACGATAGATGTGGTAGTCATGGACGAACAGTTTCACCAAAGACCGGGTCAATCTTTTTACTATCAATCACTGAATCGTGCCAGGAAAGAAGGGAGAAGGCAGGCCGGGTGAAGGGGGGGGTCATGCTATTCCCAGGTGTTTCACTGGTAAGTCAACATAAACATCTTCCGGCAGAATTCGAAATCAAGTCGCCTTTTCTGTTCTCCGAACAGATAATTCTTGGTTCCACGTTTCTGAAAGACGTTCAGTCTAAAAACCACATTAAATTCTGTATCAAGTTCTTGTTGTGCATCCTTAATACAAGGATTGGGGAATGATCTCTGTCGACGAAGAATTCCTTAAAAATTGTGATGTCTTGTTGAATTTTGCGAAGTTGGCCGCGCCGCGAAATTTTCATCACCTGCTCGTACACACACACACACACACACACACACACACACACACACACACACACACACACATATATATATATATATATATATATATATATAGCGGGTGTAACAGCAAAATAGACTAAATCGTGTAACAGCAACATTATGCAAATATTAGATTAAGCTCTGAACCGTTGTACCTTAGAAATGATTAAAGATATCTTACTGAAATACTCTGAGGTTTTTATACCACTATTGGATTCTACCACGAGCAGTAAGAATGTATAATTACTTTCCAAGTTTAACTGAAGAATCCTGATGAAATCGATCATAAACGAAAATTACATGTTCATCACTAATTAATTATAGCTAAGGATCGATAGCTCATGAAGGATTGATATCAAGTTCATATATATATATATATATATATATATATATATATATATATATATATATATATATATATACATATATATATATATATCTATATTATTCCAGGATCATTTTCCACCTTATTCAAATGATCTTCTCCTCCTAACCTTCTACCTTGTCCTGGAGTAACACGTTGACTCATACGTTTCACGTACGATTTCATTTTCAAGTGTTTTTTCTTCACTGCTCTAGCTGAAAGTCTTCCCTCACGTGCCTAAATCTTATGGATTGAGTTGGATCTTTTCTAATTGATTTCTTTAGCTATAAGCTGAAATGATGATCCCTCTTCCTGTTATGACCACCTGATCCAGTTTTCCTCTCTACTGATCCCTCGTTTTAAACATCTTCACCGTTCTCTTGAATGGATTTTGAAGATAGAAGTCAAAATAACAATTTTTATATCATTACTGAAGGCCTGAATGATCTTTTTTCCTCTCACCATTGCTCAGTTGGGAAGACATAGTGAAGCTGACACAAAATGATTTTAACCTATTCTCTTTCTAGCCGAATAACTGACAGGGCTTTCCAGCGATTTGTACGTAGGAAACTCTCTCTTGAATCTCCGGGCCATTCGTATATGTGTCTTCACCTCTCTCTCCTTAATTCAGTCAGCAATCTCATCTTTTTCTACCGATCCCCTTCCTCTTATGACTGTTGCGTGCTTGATAATATTTCCGATAATGTCGACAAGGACTTCTACCTACACCCGTCTGCTAACATATTCGTGTTCGGTGACTTCTGCGCCCACCGTACCAGGTGGCTTAAACTCTCTGTAACTAACCCGGCTGGCATCCAAACCCTTGACCTTTCAATCATTCAATTCCTCACACAAATGGCTGACTTTCGTACGCGTTTTCCCATTAACCCTGACAGAACGCTTCACTCCTCAATCTCTGTTTTACCTATATCCCTAACCCTTGTCACGTTACGCAGCTCTTAGCAACTCTGATCACGCGGTTGTGTCCTGTGAAAATCGCCTTCCGTTCACCCACCTATCAGCAGTATATCTTTATCAACGAGCGGAATGGGACGTTCCGAGATTTCCTTCGTAATGTCCCCTTGAATGTAGCTTTTAATCATCCCGTTCAAAAATGTGCATCTGGGGTCTCCTACTGGGTAAATGCAGACATCGTTCTATTCATTCCAGCAAAAAAAACCTAGTTTTTTTTTTTAGCTTTTCACCCCAAGCAAGGCTGGAAGACACTAGCACGCAAGGGGTTACAGAAGGTTTGGAGGAAGAGCAGATAGGGGTGGTAAAGGAGAGGATGTGGAGAAAGATAGTGGAACGATCAAGGCAAGGGGGTTACAGAAGATTTGGAGCGAGAGCAGATAGGAATGAAAGGGGAAAGGATGTGGAGAAGGGAAGTGGATAAATCAAGGCAACTGGAGATGTCGATTGACGTTACACTTAAATAGTTGGAGATTGTATTTGTCAGGGAAACAGGAATAAGGAAGGGAGTTCCACAGGCGAGATGTGCGAGACATGAAGCTATTGGAGTAGAAGAGACGTCTACATCTAACAGTTTCAACGGTGGAGGGGTGGTAACGGGATGCCAGCCTCATAGGACGCTTAAATTCATGGGGCCTGGGAACCAGCAAAAGCAGCTCATCGGAGCAATTACCGTGAAAGTAGTTAAACCGCGTTCATCTCCTTGGTTCTCACCTGCTTGCTCAGCCGTTGTAGTCCACAGAGATCACTTCTTCCATCTGTACAAGAGGGACATGCCTGATTCTCTTTGTCCCTGCTCGTAACGAGTGCAAGTATGTGCTCAATGACGAAAAGTTACTGTTAGAAATAAACATCGTACAGCATCTCGCAACTTTGCTTTTAGAGATTATTGGTGGCATTGCAAGAGTGTGTTGAACAACGACAAATCCTTAATACCTCCCCTATTCCATCATTTCGAAATCCTTACGACAGATAAAACTGAATGCTTTGCTCGAAAATTCTCATCCAACTCATCTCTTGACTCATTCGGTATGTCCATACCCGATTTCTCCACTAGAACTGTGGCTCTACTGAGTGGTCTCGGATATCATTTCTAAAATAGACTCCCATAAGACAAGTGGAGGCAATAGGATACCAGCCATCATCCTAAAGAAATATCCTCCTGCGCTGTCTCCAGTTCTCTTCAAACTATACAACTATTGTCTCGCTGCTTCCTGCTTTATAGCCTGTTGGATGTCTTCCTTAGTCCTCCGTGGTTTTAAGAACTCTGGAGAACATTCCGACCCCTCTAACTACCGCCATATCAGTCTTTTACCTTGATAAAGAAGGTTTAATTAAGACGGATTATATATAAGGGTGTTTCATTAAAGCGGATCAAAGTCAGTAGTAAATAAATCAGTGTTATTGGTGAAAATTTATTTATTTCTCTATCGGAACATTTAATTTAAGTTATGGAATTATGTGGGAAAAATAATATCGCCAAAAGAGCCGCCAAATCTGAAGGAAAAAGAAAAAAAAACATTAGACGCTTAAACTTAATTCACATGAAAATCGGTCCAAGTTATTGGAATACACACACACACACACACACACACACACACACACACACACACACACACATATATATATATATATATATATATTGACATATATATCTCATATATATTGTAACACACACACTCACACACAGCACACACACAGACATATATATAAGCACAGTGGTGGTGGTATATCAATTTTTTTAATCCATTTTTTAACAATTTATTTATTTTATATATTTATCATATATATATATATATATATATATATATATATATATATATATATATATATATATATATGAAGAAATATAGTCTTAAAGTGTGCTATATTTATGGGATAAAGTGCTCAATATCAGAGATAGAGCGTGTGTAAATATAAAAGTGAACATAGAAGTCAACACTTAGAGGCGACAGTCTGTTTCATGCTAGTGCAATCGTCATATATATAAAGAATGTATAAACATAAAAATGTCTTAAAATATATATATGAAAAATTGGAGAATATATTGAACTCCTGTGGCTAGCATATAAGCAATGCATGCGTGTGAGAAATTGTATTGGAATCCTTATGTTTTCTTTTCGTACTGAATCCAATAATGTTTGCTGGATTCGAAACTTAGTCCCCTCCGTGAGTATCTTGGATTTTTTCTTTATGTCTTTGTGCCTTTAATAATTTTGCAGTGACGTGTGATATTAACTATGAGCTCCGGTCTGAGGTTGACTGTAGTGAGTAGGAAGATTAGTGTAGAGTTCGAATGCATTTTCTGGATAATTTCTCCCCCCTCTCTCTGTGTGTGTCTCTCTCTCTCTTTTAATAAGACTGGAAATTTTGGAGATGTTACAAAGAACTACAAGAACATTTAAACTGTTGTCCTGCAATAGATCTCCGAGACACACGTATAGTAATTTTTTGTAGATTTCCACACTTTTAACTTGTGTTTTGGGTATTTTGTGTTATTTTTTTATTTTATTTTTATTTCTGCCTTTATTTTATTGTTGTTGTTGCTGTCCCATTTAGTGTTGATCATATATTTTATTGTATGAGAGTTGGTGCTCACAAATTTTTTATCAAAATTGCATCATTTTTTTTCGATGGTACCTCTAGAAGGAGTTACTGGGTAGAATTATAAGCCTTGTTTTGTCAGGGTTATTGTTGTTTTTGTTATTATTATTATTATTATTATTATTATTATTATTGTTATTGTTATTATTGTTATTATTATTATTATTATGATTGTTATTGTTATTATTGTTATTATTATTATTGTTGTTGTTGTTATTATTATTGTTGTTATTATTTTTATTGTTATTATTAGTATTATTATTATTGTTGCTATTGTTATTATTATATTTTTATTGCTATTATTATTATTGTTATTGTTGTTATTGTTATTATTATTATTGTTATTATTATTATTGTTGCTATTGTTATTATTATTATTATTATTGTTGTTGCTATTGTTATTATTATTATTATTATTATTATTGTCATTATTATTATTGTTTTTATTTCCTTTGATATCTGGCGTTTACACATTTCTTTCCGGGTCCCGCCCAGGGACCTAAGGTTAGAAATGGCATCATGACACTTTCCACTGCAAAAAAAAATAAAAAATAATTACATAGATAAAGCCCTTCGTAAAGTGTGGGCTGTACTTGTCAGACCAATTTTTTGTATCTCTTTGAGGCATGGACTTCCAGGGATCCCTTCAATCAGCCTACTGGAATCTTTTCCAACCAGTCCAAGGGCTCCAACTGCAACAGGAATTGTTGATGTTCCCATGTGCCACATTTTTGAGATTTCTATTTCAAGGTCCTTGTATTTTGACAGTTTTTCGAATATCTTCCAAGACACATTGCAGTCTGCAGGGACTGCCATATCAATAAGGAGGCACTTATTTTGTTTGTGGTCTTTAATAACAATGTCTGGGCGGTTGGCTTTGATTGTTCTGTCAGTGTGTATTGTGTAGTCCCATAGAATTGTAACAGGTCCTATCTCCGTAACCGGGTCAGGGTGGTGTTCGTACCAATTTCTTCCAGTTTCCTTCCCATAGGAGTTGCAAATTTTCCAGTGCAGATATTGGCCCACTCTGTCATGCCGGGTTTTATATTCAGTGGGTGCCAATATCGTGCAACCTGATATAAGATGATCAATGGTTTCTGGATATTTGTCACAGAATCTGCATCTTGGGCTAACACAGTATTTTAGTATATGTGCTTGATAATTCCTAGTTAACAAGCATTGGTCTTGTGCAGCAATGATAAAACCCTCAGTTTCACCTTTCAACCCTGCACTACGTAGCCACTGATGGGTGCGGTTTATGTCTACGTTTGCTTGTTTGGTACGGGCAGAGTATTGGCCATGGAGCGGTTTATTTTGCCATTGTTTCTTTATCTGGTCGGTCGCATTTCTCTTTGCATTTTTTAAAAGTTTTTTGCAGCTTCAGCCGGTGTACAGTGATGTATTTGAATTTCTGTGCCCATTTGAAGCTCTTTTTTGAATTTTTCGGCTTCCTTTACTACAGAGTAGAGACACTTATTATTGTTATTATTATTATTATTATTATTATTATTATTATTATTGTTGCTATTATTATTATTATTGTTAATATTATTATTGTTGTTATTATTATTATTATTATTATTATTATTATTATTATTATTATTATTTGTGGACATTTCTATTTTGATTCTGGTGATTTTTAGGCAATGTGCTTTTCTTCGTCGCATAGGTTTCTTTTGGTCAGTGATTATACAAAGTTTTTTTCCACTAGACAATCAAATCCTATTGAAATGTCTGCCGAAAAGGAAAAGTGGGAAGAATAAACGATAATACAATCAGGGGTGGTAGCATGGGAAATTGTAATCTTTAAATTAAAACTTCCAGTTTGGCTTCAATCGGGATCTGCAAAATTTCCCTGTGGCCAAAAGTTTTTCGAAACAATTATCTGAACTTTGAGTCAAGATGTTTACAGTAAGACCTACTTATCAAGTCCTGACCTTTTCAACTGCTAAATCACCTCACATCTGCATCGGCTAATATTCATCTTACACTACCTTCAAAAATAATATGCATCATAAAATTTATGAAAATCTTTTTTATTCATAGACAAATATCTTCCTTCAAATCATAGGTCTCTAAAATTTCTGATCGTTTGTAGCTCTTAATAATTTTTTATGTTCTGCCAACCATTTACACAAGCTCTCTAGGTAGGTTACTCGTTGTACTCTCTATTTCTCTTACCTTCCATATGTGAGTGTCAGATTTTCTAAACCTCCTTTTCTCATTATGTACTCTATAAATTACAACTATCTTTTTATGATGTTAATGATGAGCTTACTTTTGTTTACATTTTTAAGACATCATCGTTGTAGACATATCCAGTTCGTGGTATTCTCAGTATCCTTCTGTAGAACAACATTTATGTTACCTCAAGTCACATTTTCATCTGTGATGAGATTGCCCGACATCATCTCCTATATAGGAGGATCGATATTACATAACAGTTAAGTAGACTTTTCTTTGTTTCTAATGAAATTTTCCTGTTTCATATTATTTTGCTTAACTTTTGGAAGGCATCTTTCGCTATTTCAATAGGCCTCCGGATTTCGGTGTCTCATATTTTGTGTTCTCTTAAAACAATACTTTGATATTATAGATCCCCGCTAGCTATTGTATCACATATTGAAAAGTTATTGCTTTGGGGTTGCTTTCAAAGAATAAAAATAAGCAAAAAACAAAACAAAAACAAAAACAAACATTCGTTTTAATACGAGTCCTTTAAAAAATAATCCGTGAAATAACGTTAGAATAATCTCAGCATCTTTAATAAAGATTTCAAAAAATCACCAGAATCAAAATAGCGGGAATGCCACTACTACGCAAGGAATTAAAATGGAGTGAAAAGGAGAGAAAAGACTGAGGAGGATTAAGGAAAGGAAAAAAAGATGAAAGAGATTCAATAAGTTAGAAGATGGCGATTGACGTTACATTTAAACTTTTGAAGATTGTAGTTATCAGAGATGCAGTAAACAGAAGGGAGTTCCGCAGGTGAGAAGTACGAGAAAACAAGCTGTTGGAGTAGAAGTGTCGATTTCATTTAGCTATTTCAACAGTAAACGGATGGGACCTAGATAATAATGTAATGACATACTTAAATTCATGTAGTCGGTGCACTAGCTAAAAAAAAGAAGCTCGTCAGAGATGTTACCATGAAGATATTTGTAGAAGACAGATGAAGGCCACATCACTTCGTGGAGAAAGTGACTGGAGTCGAGATGCCAAGTCAGGATCGATTATATTGCAGATCCTTTTTTGGATTTTGTCAAGAACTTGGAGATGAACAGCAGGAACAGGAGGCCAAATATGCAGCAGTATTCCATGCACGGTCGAATGGTAGATTTGTAAGTGTGCAAGGTGGACTGTGATGAGATAAATGCTATGGCACGATATACATTAAATTAACCATCTCTCAGTCTTGGGAGACTATTTGGTTGGTATCTAGATGATGTTTCAGTGGCAATACCTGTTGTAGTATGACAGACCTATTTTATATTCGCCCATTCACAAGATGTGTCTGGATCCTCGCAAGTATCTTTGGTTTAGGAGTGTGTACATGCTTGGAATCCCTGTCCTTTCTAGAACTTTGTAATGCCAAAAGAGGTCCAGTATGTGTGGTAGGCAGTGCATGAAGAAGGCGTTTAGCTTCTCTTCCTGTCCAATACGCTGTGTTCACGTTTCACTGCAGTAGAAGAGAGTGCTTACCACTCAAGCTTTGTCGGCCAGAACCTTCGTGTTTTCTGCCAGCTTGATGTAAGCCCAAGCTATCTTTGTCTGTCTGGACATGGGATTAGCTCTGCTAATACGCTTTTTAATTTCGAGAGATGATGGTGTCTGAAAGCGTTGAACACAGATACAGAAAGCCATGTACCACTTCCAGATTGTGATCAGAGATTCTGGCAGTGGGTGAACAATCCAGTTCCTGTACCGTAAATTTATTTCTTGTTTCTTGGAGATTGGTGGTTAAATCCTTAATCATGGCGAAGCTTTTCGAAGAGATCTAATATTAAACAAGGTATATCTAAAATGAATAAAGAAATAAATTTAAACATAAATAAAAAAATTATAAATCCATGAACGAGGTCCGAGGTCAGATAAATAACTTGAAAATATCTATAGATTTTTATTTTTAAAGTACAGTGTCAATATTGAATGTATGAATTTGGATCAAGGTGATAGCTATACCAGGCCTGAAAGCCATGCAATTGGGTTCCATGACTGGGGGCGTACATGTAGTGACCACGCACTATTAAAGAATAATTACTGAGAACAGCACTTTTTAGAAATATCCAGTGATTAGTTAATTAGCAACTATATATATATATTAGTATGAAATAACTGACTTATTTTCATAAATGCAAATATATAAAGAAAGAACATTACTAACCTCTCTAATAACTAAATGTACAAACAGCAATTTATTCATCACAATTCTTAGACAATATTTCAGAAATAATTTTAGATGATATTTCAGAAATAATGAGTCAGTTTGTATATATCAATTGATTAAAAGCATAGTTTGGATTGCTTTGGGGTATTTTATTTTACGGCATATCAACACCTCCGTGGGTTATTTAATGACGACAGAATTCCAAAGATAGGCTCGTATGAATAAAATATGTATTCTTTGTAAGAAATTCGTTTGTAGATCAGGTTCCATTGACGTATTTTTGTAAAGAGGGTTTTTGTCGAGAGTCAGTTTTATTGCTGCTAACATATTTTAAAAAGTTTATTGGTGGTATTTTTACTATAAAAACCTATTTTTAAACTTTCATAGTGTTTTGATCCCAGTATTTGGGGTTGCCTATTTGGTCATAGGTGGAAACTTAACTGGTGCTACCACCCGGAGTCAAGCTAGATCTTGGAACAACAACAATTAAGAGATGGTTCCACGTTCCTCAAAACCTCCTGGTCAGAGGCCTTGCTGTCAGATGTAGTTAATCGTCATACACAGGATGATTAAAAGCATAGAAAATATAATTGTATGACAGTCAAAATACAAGTTCAATATTTTACAAAAACAAAGTCTGAAAATAGTTTAAGAAAAACATAATAAATCTTTTGATGATTTTTGTAAATTTCATGGAGATTTTTGTCACATCAATATCTTGTTGCCTTTATTTTTACAGAATATGTTCTGTAAAAATAAAGTCAACAAGATAAAAAAAAAGCTTTTTATATGTATTATCATGTCATATTTATTTCACGATGACATGATAATACATATTACCTGTACATATATATTTTTTAATAATAATTAAAATCAATCTACATTAACAGGAACATAAAATTAACAGGAATAATTTAGTGAGTTTATCAATTTTTTGCACGTAAAAGTGGAAAATTGAAAATAAAAATTACCTCGTAGATAATTTTCTGAACAGGAACATATATTTAATAACTGAAAGAAATATAGATTCGATATTAAATCTTGATGGTTAATTATACACAAAAATTATATAAAAATTTTATAAATAATATTTCAAAATAATTTAAAAGCTTTTACTGCTGCTTCTTGAGTTTGACTTAGGAAAAGGAAGCAAACATTAATTAATGAAAAATATATTTGAGAAACCAATATTATCTTTTTCACCGATATGCTTTTCATAAACTAATATCAAGATCCTTGTCAAAGAATTCCTGCAATTTTTTTTTTATTTAGCATCATCAAATATTATAAAGCAGAAAAACACCCAGTGAACTGTAGCACCCAGTAGAATTATTAAGTTACCACAATCTTTTGTTTAAAAACATCTCCATAAATAAAAATTTGCGTAAGTATTAAATATTTCTTCTGTAGGAAAATCATTTCATGCAACATAAAGTTATATATTAATATCTATGGAAATCTTAGGTTTAATATCTAGTAAGTTATCAAATGTTTGAAATGATATTTCATCCAGTAAATATAATAATATTGAGAAATTATGGTTTGGATCAAAGTTGTATTCTTTAACATCAACATTCTGTTGAAGAAATAATTTAGCATTTTTAAATATGAAAATTTCCCGAAACATTTTGTACTGTTATGAAATATGCCCTGCCTGTCTTAATATTCCAAATACATTTTCTAAATATTCTGTGCCAAATTTACTATGCATAACAAAATTATACCCACTACTTAAAAAATATCTGCAAACATCAATTAATCAATTGTATGCGTATTCAATGGTTAAACAAGTGCCTCTTTTAACTCTTTTTCCTTATTTTGCTTCCAATATTTTTGCCACTTTTTAAAAATTATAAAGACATGTAAAATATGGGCATCATAAAAAATATCTGAATGATTTTCGATCACATAACAGTGAGATATTCATTGAAAACTGTTTTATTATCAATAAATGAAAGTAACAAACTGCTTTATTGATCTGTAACCAGGATATTATGTCTTTAAATTCCTTGAGTAACCTAGGGCCGCAAGATATCGTTGCGATTTTTAAGTGAGTAGATTGTTAGCCTGCTGCCCAACCCCAACCTGGAGGTCTGTAACCAATGCTAAACATTAATATTTGATTAAAAAAATGAAGCGTGTTTATAACGAACAAGTTAACATTCTAATATTAGGCTTACAAGAATGTTAATTAAAAAAAATTAGAATAGTTCCAGTGAGAAAATCAACAGACTGTATAAAATAATAATTGTTTGATTTATAGAATGTAACAAAATCCTGTTGTTCATTATTGTGACACAAATTTTCAAATCTGAAATTGTGTCAACTCATCATTTTGCACATTTCAGGCAGAAGCAGAATTTTTATTTGTAGTTCTTGATTATGGTTGATAACTAGATACTACACCCTTGTGTAAATTAATTGAAACAACGGCGTTAGTTTCCTTTCTTTCACCATGCCATCAGTTTTAGAGTGACAGTGTGTAATCGATTTCTATTTTTTCCTCAGATTATGTTATTTGCAGCAATGTACGGTAATAGGAATCTATTTTCGGAGAGTATAATGAAATTTGTTTGACCTTAAAAATATTGCCCCATCTATGATTGCATCAGATTTTTATCACACCCAGACACTATTATCTCGACTGTTGATTAATTGGCCTACTGCCATTGTCTGTGATGGACGTTACTCCAATTAAGAAAATTGTAACACTGCTCAAACACACTGGTAAGTTTTACCAACGAGCAAATCAAAGTACTAGAGACTGGCCCGGAAACTTTCCTGATTTAAATCCAATAGAGAATCTATGGTCACTCTGCAAGGAACGACCTCTTGGAATGGGTATACGAAGTACTAAAATGTGCACTGGGTCATGTTTCATTGGAAAAATACGAAAAAATAAATAACGTTTTGTTTCAATTAAATGGCACAAGGGTGTACTCTTGATGGCAAGTGATCAAATAATAATGATGGAATTTTCGTCTTACTTTTCCTCTAATAAACACAAAACAAACAACACGGTTTCTTATCATTTCACATCAAACAATTCAATAAATCCACTAAGACGCAAGGGGTTACTGAGTGTGAGAGAATATAAGAAAAATTACTATTAGGACACAGAACAAGAAAAAAAATTAAGAAGAGAGAAGATAACGATTGACATTGCATTTAAATTTTTGAAGATCAATGTTGACTGGAAACAAGAAGCCGGAAGAAAGTTTCACAAGTGAGAAGTGTGAGAGAAGAAACCGTCAGTATAGAACTTACGGCTACATCTAGATATTTCAGCTGTAAATGCCGAGACCTTGCTGCAAATCTAGTACTGTTCTTCAATTCATAAAGTCGATATGCCATAGATGAAAGTTCATCAGAACAATTACCATGAAAGTATTTATAGAAAAAACACAGTGAACCAACTTCACGGCGGTTGAAAATTGACTGAAGCCGAGATCCCAGGTCAAGACTAATGACATTGCAGATTCCTATTTGTATTTTATCAAAGATATGTAAATATATAGCAGGAGTACCAGACCATAAGTGGCAGAAATATTCAAAGCATGGGTGAAAGGTAGATATATAAATACGTAATTTGCCATGTAAGTTCATGATAAACGTTTTACAGTAAAAGGATTTGCCCGAAATGGGATTTGCAGGTCACGAACACTAGAATCAGACAGACGCAGAAGTTTAAATATCTAGGAAGCGTCTTGACAGAGGACGGTAAATGCGACACTGAAATCCGCAGGCGTATTGGGGTGGCTAAGGACGCATTCCAAAAGCTGGCCAGAGTATTGTGAGACAGGAGGATTTCTTTGGTAACGAAAAAAAAGAATACTGGGCTGTTACGTCACATCTGTCCTTTAAAGGTGAAGAAGAGAGTTTAAGCGACGGAGATGTGGTTCTACAGAAGGATGCTAAGGATGTCATGGACCGAGCATGTGAGCAATTATGAGGTCTTAGAGAAGATGCAAACAAGGATGAGGCTATATACTTAACACCAGAAAGGAAGGAGTTTTTCTTTTGATTCCTGGAAGAATTTTTGAATCAATTCATTATTTTGAAACCTCCAAGCCTGACGAAGCGAAATCGAATTCTCGATTTTGCGAAATCAAATCTTACCAAGGCTTTCTGAAGTCTCCGATTTGTTAATTATGACTTGCTCTGTTATTACATTGAGCTCTCAGGATTTATATCCTCCTTGGAATTATCCATACGGATTACCAATTAACTTTATCATCACCCCCCACACACATATATATATACATACATACATATATATATATATATATATATATATATATATATATATATATATATATATATATATATATATATATATATATATATTAATCGGTATCACCCCAGCCAAAGCAGTAAATCCACTAAAACAACACTGGTTATATGGTGTGGAAGAATTAGGAACAGAAACACTAGTAATCAGGAAAGACGTTGGAGTAATCAGGGGGATAGTAGATAGCGATTGACATTTTATGTAAAGTTTTGTCAAATATCTATATATTCTTTCATTTATTCGTGATCTGCATGTATATTTATCTGAAAAAATAATCGAAAAAATATTATTTTCGCTCGTAGTCATTATTGTAAAACTCCGCTGTTAAATTAATTGAATTGAATTATGACATTAACTTAAAGTGACAAAATTCTTAGTAAATGTCATTTTCATTAATTACACAGTGGGAAATAGTTTGTCGTGTCCATAAAATAAATAAATAAAAATTAGTTACTGTCAAAAATAATTATAATAAAATAATTAGAACAATTATAATTATCAATAGTTCACTCATTCTAAATCAATGAGAATCGATCCCGCTTTTCTCATCTACGCACACAAACACATGACATTCTCACTATCTGGCAAACAGTTCACACAGGCACGTCGTCAACACGTCCGTCAACGGAAATTTGTCTCCTTTTACTTTGACAGACTATAACAGTAACAATTATCTTTTAGCATTCAACAAAAGTTCGAGGTAAAATATGTCAGATTCTCCCTGCATTTTCTAACTAAATTATCTGAACACTCATTGCATACATCTGTAAAAAATATACGAGAAAGACTGTAAATATTTTACTTATTCTTTATCTTATCCTTCTGATAACAGCAAAATCACAGTTTTACTAAATACAAGGTAACCAAAAAAGTTCTGTCCGTTTTTAAAGGAAAAAAAGAGAACGCTTCACAGTATGTGTAACTTATATTTAGTCTTCGAAGTAATCGCCATCGGCATCCAGCACCTTCTGCCAAGGTGTCTCCAGCTGTTCAATGCCCTTGCGGTAGAACTCGGGGGGCTTTGACGTAAAGAAGTCCGTGAGGTCTTTGCGCAAGTCTGCTTCATTGGTGAAGGATTTCCCACGAAGATGATTATCTAGGGAGTGGAAGAGGTGGTAAAAGGATGGCGCAATGTCAGGTGAATAAGGTGGATGGCACAAAGTCTCCCACCCAAGTTGCTGTATGGTATCCCTGACCACTCGAACGACATGCGGCCTGGCGTTGTCATGGAGGAAAAGCACAACTTTGTGATTCACCAGTGCTGGCTCCTTCTGGCGCAATGCCTGTTGCACACGTTTCAATTGCTGCGACTATAGGTCTCCAGTGACCGTTTGGTCCGTTGGTAGCAGTTCATAATGAACCACTTGACGACCTGTCCACCAGACACAAAGCATAATCTTGCGTGGATGCATAGGCGGTCTTGCGGTGTGAGGGACAGCATCCTGAGGAGACAACCAATGTCTGGAACGCTTGGGAGTTTCGTACAGAACCCATTTTACATCACCGGTAAGCATTCGATTGAATAAGGATGCGGTACGGTGGCGAGAAAGCAGCGATACGCAGGCTGCCACTCGTTGTCCCTTGTGGACCTCCAACAGCGTTTGTGGAACCCACTTGCTCAGTTTGTACGTCTTACCTAGGCGGGGCATGTGAAGTCTAACTGTTTCATCAAAAATGTTGAACTGTCTTGCAAGTTCACCACACGTTAGACTACTGTCCTCTTCAATGGCCGCCTTCAGGACTTCGTCATTCAAGACCTGTGGTCGTCTACTGCGAGGCTGATCATGGAGAGACAAATCTTCCGACTTGAATTTTCGAAACCAACGCCTTGCAGTACGTTTATCCACAGCACTATCCCCAAACACTTGACATATGCGGCGACTTGATGCAGCTGCTGCTAAGCCCACTTTGAAGTCGTAAAGCAAACAGCCCCGAACGAGATCTCTAGACACTTCCATCCTTCTCACAGCTGTCCGGCTTATAACTGATGGCCCGGCATGGTGCGCGTGCTTTTTATAACGTCTGATGTTCCTACTTCCGGCTGTTCGAATTGGAAAACAATTGCTACACGCATTTCATATATGTTTCGACTTCATTCAATGACTAATCAAAAAACGGACAGAACTTTTTTGGTTACCTTGTATTACAATCTCTCGTTTTTCCAGCAATATATAAGAACCAGATAATCAATAATACTCGTTTTGCTGTTTCCACGTCTTGATGTTTCACATTTTTACGACTATTTTTGTATATATAAATGTGTGTGTGTGTGGGGGGGTATTATTATTTACTCGGTTTTATTGTTCTCTGACAAGTTACATATTTTGTTTATTTATGAAAGATGGTAAAATTAAAATTTAACGTATTTTCAAAATTCGTTTAGAGAAAACAAAAATTATTTACAAAATTTACAAACAATATGATAGTTGTTATAGAGAAATAGCATTAACTTTATATGACGAAATTTTTAATGATGATATTTTTAGTATGTTTTGCCCTTTAAAATATTTAAATTACATCACAGAATTGTATTTTGCTTTCTCCGCTTACATTTTGCTATGTTTTAATGGACAGTTATAAAAATATTAAATTGAATTTACTGAATTTCATTATGACATTAACTTTCTGTATTACAATTTTAAAATAACATTTATATTTATCAATGCGAAAACTTACATTTTTGTTATTTACGAAGGACGGTAATATTAAAATTCAACATACTTTTAAAATAAATAAAATCACGAATAATTCATAAAAAAGCTAAATTTCATAATTAATATAATTATTGTTATCAAGAACAATATCACAGAGAAAAAGATTTAATTGTCTTGTGCTAAAATTCTTTACGATTATTTTTTGTCAATTCTTACTGACAACTTTTTGATGATTCGAGTCGGAATATTTTTTCAGTATGATGTTAAAATATTGCATATTCAAATAAAATAAGTGAAATATAAATGTCATAATAAACATAAGAAATTCGATTTGAGCTTGATCAATAACTCCGTACACACATAATTATTAGCAGAAGTTTGGGCTGAATTATTCATTTTATAATTATCGTATTTGTGTTTAATATTAACCCCTGAATTTACTGACAAAGGAAGAGATTACGTTGAAAAAGTGTTTCCGGTGTAAAATGAAGACTTTTCAGTTCATGTGACTTTGTCTTGTCTTCCATCTTTTTACAACAATAAAAATATCAGTTTCAAATTGAAACACCCTATAGCACATGCGCAAAACGATTTTCGTACTGCTCTTTCTGTTTATTAAAACTGCTGGAGAGCAAAGCATTTAGGCGAATCCTGTTCTTGTTTTGAGCCTGTTACGACCAAATAGTTTTCTCTTGCCTGATGATGAAATTAACTGAAACTAGATACTATATCCATCTTTGGACTGGACAAGCCCCTTTTCTGTTAATTCACTACGCTAAGCAGATGTTTCTTTTTCTGGGATTGTTGCGAAAACCATAAACATGTAACAAACTTTTCGTAACTATAAGAGTTTAATAAGTTTGAAATATTCAAACTGTAGTCGCTTAGTTCATATACAGCATATTTTCATATAAGTTATGACATTTGTTAGATTTTCAAGTTATACTATTAAAATGTCGACATTGTTGACTTGTCTTTACTTTTAAGCTGTGATCCAAATGCTAAGTATTTTTTATCATTCTCCGTAGTCGAATCGTTAGAGTGTTAGCGCTCTAACCGAAGTGGCCATAGGCAGTGATGTACTGTCCTGAAAAAAAAAAGCACAAGGATTGAAATCATTATTATTATTGAAAATAGAGATGCCATGTGACTTTGCGATCATCAGCAGGTGGAGTGTTTTTTTTTGTTTTTTTTTACTGCTTATCAACCCTTTGTGGTTTATTTAAATCCGAAATATATTTTGCCTTGTATGAACACGTTTTTAAAGCGTGAATATTACATTGGATGCTTTGAGAATAACAATTTTTTTTTCCAGATAAAATTTCTACTGTTTAAGTTGTGGGATACATCGCTGTCCCCACTTTCAATTTGACGCACGCGCGACATTTTCACCCCTTCCTCCCACTTTCTGCCGGTTATAGTAGTAAACCGTTGTCTTAGCCGAAGATGAGGAAGAATTCATTTTTTTTCGGGCGCTTTTGCGCTGACGTCACGGCAAATTGGCTTTTCAAAAATTAGTTGCCCCCGTGGTCGTCTGACCATCGGCTGGGCTGGCTCACTTGTCTCTCGCCGGTAACCCCATAAATACAGACAGAGACATTTTATTCGGCAAACCTTGCCTAGACCTCATGGCTCGTCGCTATATCTTAACACATACGACACGGTCGTCACCTTCATGACAGAAGCGAACATCTTTATCGAGTCACCAACTTCCAGGGACTTTCGAAAACTTCCAACCTGATGAACAAGGCATTTTTCACATTCTTCGAACTCATACTTTCTGAACCTATTACCTAAAAAAGAATTACATACATTCACAATTATAAACTCTCACAGTGAGTATTTTTCCTTGCCGTATCTTTATAATTCATCAATAATTGACTGTTTTGAACCTTTCTTCTCGAAGAACTCCTTCCCGCCATAGCCATCTTGGATTTGAATTTTGGCGCGGAATTTTATCTTGTCAACTACCATATTTCCAGTATCTTACTGAAGGTCTTCACTCAAGACAATTAAATTTCATTCACTACAATATTTCCAGTACCTTACTGAAGACAATTTACTAATCTACTTGGCCTCTTCTTCAACTATATTTCCAGTACATTTACTGAAGGTCTTCACTGAAGACAAACTACTTGTTAAACTCTAATAAAATTTATGTTTGTTCTTAACCTTTTGTTGTTTTGCCTGTCTACTTCTTTTCACTTTGTACGTTTGTACGGTGGAAAGAGCACGTCTTTATTATTTTCCTTTTTTTTTACTTTGTTTGTGGATTCGGTATTAGTGTGTAGTGTCTGGCACAAGGCCTTAACTTCGTAAAAACTTTATATATTCGATTAATTTTCAATGTTCTCATCGGCCACATTGACATAAACTTTGAGCTTGATGTAAATACAATATGGAGGCAGTTAATTCTTTATTATTCGATCGAGCTAACTCGGACATTCATGAGACTATCACACCAACTGTTATGGTCCAGCTTAGGACCAAGGAAGAACAACACGAACACAAGAGTAGAAATAACAAAGATATATTACACGGAATAATAATACAAGATGTGGAAGGTGTTAGTATGACTGTCAGTCTGGTTTGGAGTGAACTACTATCGGCTCGACTCGATTTGTCTCTCTCTCTTGAGAGGCATAGTATACATAGTGTTAGGAAGAATTCATTCTGTAGTTTTAGGTAAGGACCCATAAAACCAACCATCACGGTCCTGCATCAAGGTAGGAAGATCATTAGGGTGTCATTCTGTGTGATAACATAGCTGGTCAATGTAAGTGACTGCTGGGCGAGCAACCCGTCTTGCAACATGGCTTGGCGTTCAGAGCGGTAGATCACTTGGAATTTCTCACCAGTAGTCTCCTTCAAAATACATTTAGCGTTCGCATAAGACTAGAAATATCAGGGATGGGTCCATAAATCTGTGATTTAATTGGATGTTGACTCCAAGAGTTGTTAAGTATAGCTCTCAATATCCGGGTGTAGATTCCATCCAGCTGAGACTCAACGGTTTTAGTTAATGTCCAGGATGAGGTACCATACATTAAAACCCCCTCTACAGCGGTTTGAAAGAATCTTCGTTTGAGGTTGTCAGGTAGATCAGATTTCAAGATTATATCCATTTTATTCACGATAACCCAGGCTTTAGCTATGCGAATTTTCACATCATTTTCAGTAGAATTTATTTCGTTTCCTAGAAAGAAAGACAAATGACAGAAAGTTTTTAATAGGAACAACAGCAATAAAAACATAATAAACAACAACAGCAGCAGTCAAAACATGACTGGCAGTAGCAGTAGTTACAGGCTTAATCAGCAACAGGTTAGGTTTAACGCTCCAAGTTAAGTATAACAAATTGGCCTAAACTGCTGGTGAGTAAATTTGGTGACTTCGTAATTGTGGGTTCAATCCCTGGGTCCGGCGGTGAGTACTTGAACTCTGTGGCGAGCAATAACAGGACAGTATTAAAAATAAGAACTAGACATGGTCAGTGGAACCCTTGTAGATCAAGTAAAGGGGTTAGTTCAGCATTACCTGTAGTTTACGCAGGTCGATATACGTCTGAGGAAGGCCGTAGAGAACAACGGCCGAAAAGTTGTGATAACAACAAAGATGAGGACAATATTCCAAATATAAATAATATCAATAATGATAAATCTTCATCCTAGAAACTTAGACGGAAACAAACTTTGAGTTTTTATTTATTAAATGTATTTATCACATATCTATACATATGGAAATTAATCTAAATGTATAATGTTTGTTGAAATGAAGCATAGAAATATTTTATGTTGATTTTGACGTTGAGCCATATGGGATTTCAATGATAACGAGCTGATTATGAAGAACTAGAAAGGCCCGAAGAAGATTGATGTGCGTCGGAGCTAACAAAATACAAATTGATTGAAGAGATTTCATTTGAAATCGCAAATCCGGTAGGCGCTTGTTTTCACGTCATTTGTTTCAATAAATGACTTGTTTATTAAGAAGGTTTTCTGAAGAAATACATTTTCTTAGGATTGTTCATTTCTTGATACTATATTGCTGATAAGTGAATTCTTATGGTATTTCTTTTAATGAAACTATAACTACAGATATATTTAAAGCTATGTAATAGGGAAGAGAGCAATGTAATGGCGGGGTGGGAGTGAAATATAATGGAAGAGAGGCAATATAATAAGGAAAGAAAAAACATATAATAAGAGGATGGAGAGTAATATAATAGTGGGGGAGAGCAAGATAATAAAGTGAAGGAAGAGCAACAAAAAGAACAAAGATTAAAGAAGATAATTATCAGAAAGCAGATAAAAACGAAACAGAAAACGGGATTATAAAAGATAACATGTAGAGTATAGTGGTTGAGACTGTCGCGCGTAAGAGCAGGGTTGATTGATTGATTCATTTTCTATCCTTTGTCAGTTAAAATAAAATTCTACCTTTTGTCAGCCAGAAAAAATCCATATTCTAAGAATTTTCTTTTGGAAATAACAATGGTTTTGTTATACACGTCTTACTAATTAACCCATAGTTGGGGAGAAGAGGTAGATTTATACCTTTCCCAAGTGTATTTGCTTTGCGCGTAAGGTAATATAATGAACGCAAAGGGAATTGGAAATCCACTCTTCGATTTACAATTCTCAGCTATTATCCATTACAACACACTCACATCTAAACTTACATCACCTTGTATTCGCAAGCGGTCACCCATCTAGGTACTTGCTTAAATTATGTGCTCGTACAGGAACAGCTGTTTCAATATCATATCGCCGTAAGTTCCCTGAATTAAGAAGTGAAGTTTAAAAAAAATAAAATAAAAGATAATGGTTAACTCGAGACTTAAAAATGTTAAGATTATTATGATTCCAGAAGAGACTGAAAAATAAATTCTATTGTTTGGTCAAACTTTGGAAAAGACCTGTACATCTTGCGACATTCAGTCGGTCGGTTGAACCAGCTTCGTCAAACGAATCCACCGTACACAAACGAGAACTGACCGAGCGTAGTAGAGGTCGTATTCATTCGGACCTGCAAATGAGTTTCAGTGGGAATTTGTATTCACAAACGGTTCCCAGCCGCATATATACACACTTCTAGTATAGTCCGATACGGTTTAAATTCAGAGTTTCCTTCTCAGAGACTGGATGACAGCAAAGGCTATAGGACCCAGTTTGTCCTGCTATTTTAACCACAGTTGGGATGGCGGGAAATGGGTTGGGTCGATAAGCATTTTCAGTAGGCCTTCGTATATCTATTCTGTTTTTATTCCTATGTCTATCTTACTTTAATTCCCAGTGAATTTGACTTTATCTATCTATCTATCTATCTATCTATCTATCTATCTATCTATCTATCTATCTATCTATCTCTCTCTCTCTCTCTATATATATATATATATATATATATATATATATATCTACTCAGCCTTTATACTGCCGGGCCACCCCGTACCCATTCACTCATACTACTATTTTATTTTTTCGCTCCCACGTTGGCCAATAAAAGCGAACTTATTTTTATATAATTTAAAATGGAGAACTTTTCAGGGTGGAAGATAATTGTGAAAATAAAAGCATTTAGATTCTACGAGAAAAAAATCTTCCAGAGGAATTTAAAAAAGAAATCTATCTATCTATGTCTTATCAGTATGTATCTATCTATCTATCTGCCAAGATTTTATACTGCCGGGCCACCACCGACCCCAGATCCCCATACTCCCATTTTCTTTTTTACTCCAACATTGGTCGATAAAAGATGTAGAGGGATCGATATCATTTACAGTTAAGTACTCTTTCTTTGTTTCTAACGAAATTTTCCTGTTTCGTAATACTTTGCTTAAGTATTGGAAGGCATCTTTTCGCTAACCTCACGCGCCTTCGGAAATCCGTGTCGCATTTTTCATCCTCTGTTAAAACACTTTTCAGATACTTCCGGATGAATGGTAGTCTTAAAAATATTCAAGATAAATTAACATATCCAATATTTTCCAGAAGTCTAAATCATTTCTGTCCATATATGCTGTCGTTGATACATTATTCCGGTCGATCTATTCTTCAGCCTTCCTCAAGTTTAATTCGTGATTAGAAAGAAAACCGACATGAATGAGATCATTAGACAGGTCTGTTTACGGTAAAAGCAAGATCCTTTTAAATAATTTAAAATGGAGAAACTTTCACGATGGAAGACATGTGAAAATAAGCAACTCTTATTGGGGAGAAATTGAGTCGCATAATAAAATCGGACGAAGTGTGTTGTGATTATTTTGATATTTTACAAAAGCTAAAGTTTTATTCCGTCTGTCTCTACCAGATTCCGGACATTACTCTCGAGATGACCTGAGAGATAAATCTGACTTCTGAAAAGTTTGGCATTCGTCGACGCCAGCTCTGAAAGGAAATACCAATTTGTGAAGCGTGCTGGAAATTTCTTTAGACAGAGCCGTGATAATTGACGTCAAGGATTAAGGATGAATTGATATAAAAACAGTGCAACCGAAATCAATCAGCTATCACGTGTTGCGAATGGAAACATCAAATAACCAGAATAACGTAATGATTAGTTAAAACTAGTGAGTTCAGTGGTCAATTTGGGCCTCCTCCTCCTTCACCTCCTCCTATTCCTCTTCTTTCTGTAACTTGTTGGGACTGGAAACACCGACTAACCAGAATCATCATCATCAGCAGCAGCATCATCATTATCTTCTGCTTTATCTGTCTATATTTCTGTGATGAGGTATTATGTACACTATTTACATTAATCGGACTATTGTCCTCATCTTTTTCGCCATATTTATTACATTTTATGACCGTTGTACGCTCCGGCCTTTTTCAGTTGGTTGGAATGTCGAACTGAACCCTTTATTTTGCTCACTGGGGTAGACTATTCTAGTTCCACGTGCCATGTTTTAGTGGATGTCATTTATCAGTTATCTCCTGTTAATTTCCCTCTGAAAGTTCTCCACTGCCTTAACCGGGTATTGAACTCACACTCTTTAGGTCCTCTTCGCAGGATCTAACCAACGCCTTTATCCACTGTGCCCTCTGAGTACATCTGTGTATGAATTTCTGGGGATTATAAACCTAATGTCTTCAGCAACCTTTTTACCAGTGCTCATATTGCAATTTTTGCTGTTACCATCATGTTTTTACCTGATCTCATATTGCAACTTTTGTTGTTGTTATTGCTTTTCTCTGGCACTCCTTATTACTGGTACCCATATAGTATTTATTTCTATGCTTCTTCTTCTTCTTCTTCTTCTTCTTCTTCTTCTTCTTCTTCTTCTTCTTCTTCTTCTTCTTCTTCTTCTTCTTCGGTAGGTTATGCACTTCTTCTTCTACTTCTTCTTCTTCTTCTTCTTCTTCTTTTTCTTCTTCTTCTAGCGTCCCTTCAGTACATGGGCGATCATGGTTCTCCACAAGTTCGTGTCTTGTGGGCTGTTAATACATTTTGCTATATCTCCTAATCTCCATTCTGCAACCATTTACAAAAGCTTGATAGGTAGGTTATGCACTGCTTTCCTCTGTATGCCATACAGGAGGACCGATATTACATAACAGTTAAGTACTTGTCTCGAATTCAACGTTAGATGGCAAAGGCTCAGTGATCATAATCTCAGTAGTATATTCATTACAGCCCAGGAAATATCAAGTCTTAACAAAAATCTTCACCCCAAGAAAGCCAGCGTTCCAGACAAAATCCCGGTGGTTGTCCTTAGGAATATTAACTCAAAGTTCTCCCCAATCCTAAGGAAATTATTACAGACTCGTTCAGCTGCCTGAAGTAGTCTGTGGTTTTTAACAATGCGCGTGGGCGCTCATATCCCTCACAGTATAGACCCATCATTTTACTGTGTCATTAGCAAATTATTTGTAGCTATAATCAACAAGAAAGTGGTTGATCACCTCAATAGGAACAATCTATTGAGTGACAAGCAGTACTGGTCTCTATCTTCTCAGTCCACTGCTGATATTCTAACTGCGGTTACCCAGAGAATTAGTGAGGTACTTGTTGACAAATACATCGCAAAGACGGTCGCATTAGATATTTGACAATATGTGACATAAAGGGTTACTGCTCAAGACTCTAGTTATTCAGTTATTGAGAGTCTTTTCAGTTATAAAATCCTTCCTAAAGGTTAGGTCCCTGAAGGTAGTTGTTAATAACCAGTCCTCCAAATCGTAGGCGATGGACGCGCACTTCCCCTAAGGTTTGCTTCCAGGACCAACCCTCCTGTATATAAATGATCTACATAAGAGTCTACTCCGATCATTTGCTGCTGATACAATGATATATGGGTGAACCTTCAATACTATCGATAACCAGAGCTTGGCAACTGATCTCTTCTCTGACCTAGCTCTTGCAGTTCAGTGGCGGGGGAGGGGAAACTGGCTAGTCACAATCAATGCCTCGAAGACAAAGTGACCTTATACCATCGCCAATAGGACCCAGAATTTTCGTAATGAACGAATGTTTCCTCAGGAGGCCCATTTGCCTTGAGCACTTGTTGGGTTAGACTCAACCCATATCTCAAGTGAAATTCCTATATACGATTCATCGCTAAAGGTGCTGGGAAAATAGTCAGTATACTGTACCGCTCTGGCAAGTACCTCACTTCTCCCGTTTATAACAGCCAGATCAGATCGAAAATGAAGAATTTCTATCATATATGGTCTGGAGGAAACTAATCCTCCCTTTCCACTCACGATATTTTCCACTCTGCCACTCCTTTCTCAAAGACGAGACGTCGCAAGCCTCTATTTCTTTTTCCATCGAGTGTGTCCAGACACACTACACTCATTAGTTCCGCCAGTTCTAAAATTCACGGCTAAGTACAGCCATGTCACGCACATTGTAGGTAACCTTCGTATTCCTCTGGTACGTTCCACTCAAGCAGCCTCTTCCAACATTCCACTGCCTTGTGGAACCGACTGCTAAGAGGTTTCTACTCCAATCACTATAATTTTAACCTATTCAAGTTTCGGGTTAACCATCATCTTTCATACATATCCTCATCGAGTTGGACACCTCAGCTTGGTGTAATGGTTAGCAAGCTTGTCTCGCTGGATCAGTTACGACTGAAAAGTGAGTTCGATCCTCACTAGGTGCTCCAAACTTTCGGCCGTGTGCCACATCTAAGCTACGCTTAGAAAACCATATCCGTATCGAGTAACACCCGGGCCTTATACAGGGTTAACACTTCAGTAATAAAAAAAAATGAAATTTACATGTTTCGTAATACTTTGGAAGTCATTCTGCGCTATTCCAATGAACCCTTGGATTTCGTTATCGCATTTTCCGTTCTGCCGTTCGAATAAAAAATAAACCAAAAATAACATTCGTTTTTTTTTTTATGAGGCATTCCTTATAAAATTTAACAGCATCTTAAAGTGTCAATGAAAATATAATTGATGAAAAGACGAGATAACAAACCCACTATTTACATTAAATTACGTATCTGTCAGTCTTGGGGATTATTTACTTGAGTTCTGGATGTCGTTTCAAGTTGTGCCGTAATAGGCCTATTTGAGAATGGCCGTCTCTCCCGCACATTTCTGTTGTTTCAAGTCTCTTCTTCACCTGTGACGAGATTACCCAGCACCCACTAACATCTAGGAGGACTGACATTACATACGATTTCATTACTCCTTTCTTTGTTTCTTCAGCATTTTTTCTTTTTTTTTAAGACTTTGCTTGGCTTTTGGATGGCATCTTTCGCTATTGTAATGATTCTTCGGATTACGGGGTCGCATAATTGCTGTTGTTAACAACTATAAATATATTGTCTATATCATTTATAAGACACGCGAATATCCACTATAACTGCAGAATTTATATTCTCTATAACATTGAGAGCACCTCTAAGAAGAATCATAAACGCATGAAAATTGTTCAAACGCTCACATATACAGGGTGTTCATAAAGTTCGTGTGCACTTTAAAAAAATTATAACTTTATTTGTATTTGCGATAGAAATAATTTGTAAAAAGGATTAGAAAGAAGTAAATCTATATTTTTAAGGTGTTATTGAAATTTTATTTAAGTTATCACATGTCCTCCATCATTAGCACTACAAAGGGTAATACTATTTTGCAGTTCACGGAAAAAAATTGCCAACTGATTTACAGTAATGCCTGAAATCACATTAGTTATTTTAGCTATACTTAAAACTAGGTACATTAAACTTTATAACATTTTTTACAGATTATTTCTATCGCAAATACAAATAAAGTTATAAATTTTTTTAAAGTGAACACAAACTTTATGGATACACTGTATTTTCCTTTATTTGCTGATATTAAACTAAAGTAATAAAATATGTCAGATTAAAAATTGAAATCCATTAATTCTTTAGGAATTCCTTGTTTTACATTTCAGATACGAAATTAAGGAGATACGCCATTCAAGAAAATCTGAACGAATGAATATGCCTGAAATGCAATTAGAAACTTGCTTGACTGTGAAGTTCTACGTAACCCAGCGGTCAAAGCATGTAGCTGAAACTCCTGTCGCACGTGCCAAACGTCTTATGGATTGAGTTGGATCTTTTCTGATTGATTTCTTTAGCTCGAGGTTGAAATTATGACCCCTCTTTCTGTTATGACCTCCTGATCCAGTTTTTTCTCTTTACTGTTCCCTCTTTTTTAAACTGATTCCCCGTTCCCTTGATGGTTCTTGAATAGACTTTGAAGATGGAAGCCAGAATATGAATGTTGGTACCATTACTGACGGCCTGAATGCTCTTCTTCCTCTCATCATTTCTCATTTGGAGAGACAGTGGGTCTAACCCAAAACAATTTTAACCTGTTCTCTTTCTAACTGACCCAGAGGAATTTTTCAGTGATTCTTACGAAAAATGGTGTCAAGATGGCTAAATGTTTTCTCTGAAAAATTGGAAAAATTAAACTCAATTAGTTTGGTCTTTTTTTTTTTTTTAGATATTAAACATTTTGTGGCACGGACAATTATGGTGTTACACGCTTTGGATTATTTTCCTGTTATACCCGGTATATATAAAAGTGTGTTTGTATGTATGTATGTAGAGTGGACCAGTCTAATTAATCAGTGCTCAATGAGATTCACAAAAACATTCTACTATTGCAATAAACGCCGGGATGAAGAAAGCCCTCGAAACACAGAAAATAATTTAAAGTAAAAGACTACCAAAACCCTGAAAAAACTCACTAGTGCCAAATTACCCGCCAAAATCCCAACACCAACTGCCAAAAAGTGTGGTCGCGCTAAATGCAAGATTGGCCTTAAAGGAGTGGTTCCCAACCGATTTTGGGCCATGCCCCACTTTGGTATTTGTAAAATTCTGGTGCCCCCCTTGTAATATTTAATTCTTACATATTCAAATTATTGCTACAATTCACGTGAAAGAAGCAAACTGATTGCGCTGTTTGGCCGACAAAACATGGGCTGTTCCAGCGACCTACATCACGCCCTCTCGTTTGTTGACCAAGACTCGTGAGTGTGGGGAACGGGAAATACCCTGTTTTCCAATGTAAGTAACTCATTCTCGAATTGCCCCCTTATTCTGTTGGTATAGTAAGTCGAAGAGTGCACATCCTCCGCATGCCCTACCAAATATTACCATGCCCCACCGGTGGGGAATGCGCCCCACGTTAGGAATCATTGCCTTAACGTCTTTGAAGAAACAATGTATAATGTTAAATCAGAACTCATTTGAAAAACAATCCTTTCACCTGTCAATAAAAAATCCAATATGTCATTAAATGTGAAGAATGTAATGAGGATTCCATCGGGTGCCCCCACCCAACCCTCAGAAAGAGAATGACAATTTGTCGGCAACAAATAGGAGAATCCACCACAAGAGAGATACCAGATGTGCAACAAATACGTCTTCCCATTTGACCTTTCCTCAGAAAATACCACAGACGAAATAGAAATAAAGAAAATATATTTATTCAAAATACATATCGGAACAAACTGTAAGAGGGCCTATTTACCAAGGACTATTCACACACACACAGACACACACACTAAGACGTCCATTTTACTAATGGAATCAATTATTAGTATTACATTATTTCCTTTGATTTCTGGTGTATACTCATTTTTACCGGGTCCTGACCAGAGACCTAAGGTCAGAAATAGCATCATGACATTTTCCACTGAGCAGTTTTGGAAAAAAAAGAAGAAAAATCGCACATATTGTGTATAGTTAAAGCCGTTAGTCAGGTGTGCGCCGTAGTTTTGAGTAAAAAAGTGTTGTATTTTTTAGGCATTGGCTACCAGGATTCCCTTCAATGAGTCTTTCGAAACTTTTCCCCATCAATACGACTGCTCCACCTACAAATAAAATTGTTGATGGGCTCACATGACACATTTTTAAGATTTCTATTTCAAGGTTCTTGTATTCTGATCGTTTTTGAAGAACTTCAATGATACATAACAATCTGCAAAGACTGCTATGTCAATAAAAAAGCACATTTTGTCTTAATCTAAACACGATGTCTGGGCGATTAGATTTGATTGTTCTCTCTGTGTGTATTGTAAACTCCCATGAAATTGTTACAGGTCCTATCTCCATAACCGAGACTGGGTGGTGTTCATAATAATTTCTTGCAGTTTCATTTCCGTAAAAGTTGCAGATTTTTCAATGCATTTATTGGCCCACTCTATCATGCTGAGTTTTATATTCAGTGAGTACCAATTCCGTGCAACCTGATATACATGGCCAATTTTTTCTGGATATTTATCACAGAATCTGAATTTTTGGTTAATACAGTTTTTCAGTATGCCTGCTTGGTAATTTCTAGTTAGTAAACATTTGTCCTATTCAGGCAGTTGGAGATGGCAGTTCTTCTTGTGTGATTTAGGTATAATCTGCTTTTCCAGTTTCATGTTGTGTTTAAGGAAATTTACTATCACAGAGGAGACTTTGTAAATTTCCAAAGTTTTAAGGGTCCAAGACTCAATATCAAAGGCTTTAAGGTAATCTATCCATGTTGGCAGATATTTCTACATCATTTCTCGAAATTTTGCAGGATCATTTTGTTCATCAGTAGTTGATCTTTGCAACCATATGAACATCTCCTGCATCCCTTTTGTTCCAGTAGAAGAATGTTGTTTGCTTCGAGAAAAGAGAAAGTAAGTTTCGCCAGGACAAGCGTGATTAATTTATACATGGTTGACAGATATGTTATCGGCTTATAATTTTTCGGACGATCTGTTTCACTTCATTAGGATTAGAATCATTAATTATTATTCTTTTTAGTATTATTAAGGCGATAAAGCGCTATCCCTAAACACTCACACGTACGCACAAATAAACATTCTTGTACACCTAGCGACTTACTGAGACTTCAGACATTTAAATACACACACAGACAGTCATGTACAGTTCTTATATGTGTTGCCTTCATCATCGTCCGCCATCTTTATTATTATAATTAGTTTTTTTACTTGTTGTCACAATATCTTGCATATTCCGGAAAACTAGGAAACACTGAAACTATTTCTCTCTCTCTCTCTCCACACACACACACACACACACACACACACACACACACACACACACACACACACACACACACACACACACTTAATACTTTAACATTAAACTTTTTGGCATTGCCACTTTAAAATTCATGCAAAGTATTGATAATCCATAGAAAATAAATTAATCAATCAATCCTTAATTCAGTGCTGAATATTAATATCATTGAATATTATACAGTGAAAACTTCAGATCGAGTTACCCCGTAATTTTTCAGGTTATGGATTTATTGATCTTCCTTCATATATATACATATATATATATATATATATATATATATATATATATATATATATATATGAGATGGATTTCTTTCCAATTTTCAAAGGTCCTCAGATAAAACCTGTATCCATTTTGAGAATATACATTTTTTCCCATATAGGAGGGGATGCTGAAAATTTATCGGAACAACCAAGAATAGATTGTAAAATAAATTCTGAGGTTTCGTTAGATGTTGGAAAACGGGTTGGGTCAATAAACTTTTTCAGTAGCTCTGGGTATAGGAGTTTCAGTGGGAATTTGTATTCACAAGCTGTTTCCAGCCGCATATATACACACTTTTAGGATAGTCTGATACGATTTGAATTCAGAGTTTCATTCTCATAGACTGGTTGACACCAACTATAGGACCCAGGCTCTCTTGCTATTTTAATCATAGATGGGATTGTGGGAAATAAGTTCGGTTGATAATTTTTTTTTAAGTAGCCGTTCGTATATTTATTTTGTTTTTATTCCTATGTCTATCTTTATTTAATTCCCAGTAAATTCGACTCTATCTATCTATCTATCTATCTATCTATCTATCTATCTATCTATCTATCTATCTATCTATCTATCTACTCAGCCTTTATACTGCCGGGCCACACCGTACCCATTCACTCTTAATACTATTTTACTTTTTCGCTCCCACGTTGGCCGATTAAAGCGAACTTAGATTATTTTTAAATAATTTAAAATGGAGCACTTTTCAGGGTGGAAGATATTTGTGAAAATAAAAGTATTCAGATTCCTCGAGAAAAAAATCTTCCAAACGAATTTAAAAAAGAAAGGCATTTCTTCAGTTACAGTCGAAGTGTAGTGTTCTTTGGCGCTTAGCCAAAATATGCGAATTTTTATTTTCCAAGAACTAAAAACGGAAGTAAGATATCAAGAAGCCTATGCGAATCTGACATATGGACATATTTAAATAGTTATCGCCATGAAGTTCAATTGCAGCGTGATCGAATAATTAGGGCGCGAAATTAATGGTAACTTAAGATCAAAAAGGAATCTCTTGAAATATTTCAGAAAAGAAAGAACGACCAGACGAAGTCTTCTCCTTTCTCTTAAGCACTGCTGAATGTTTCACGTTTCAACCATCAACATTTACGCGTTTTCTAAAGGAAGACTTACTTAAAGAAAATGACAATAGAGAAAAGACTTATAATCAGAATCAGGAAAAGAAAGCTGAAATTTCTTGCACACATAATGAGGAAGGAGGGCTTGGAAAACATAATCCACACGGGGCATAATGAGGACAAATGATATAGAAGAAAACAGTGAATTACTCTGCTGGCGAGTTTATATGAATGGATAGTGGAATAGGTGAAAGGGGCCTTAGCAAAGGGAGAGAAACTGCTAAGAAACACGATAGAGAATTGTGGAGAGCCGTGATCACCTATATCCTGAAGGGATGGTGCACATAGAAGTTATGGAGAGCCATGGTTGGCTATGTCCTGAAGAGATACACCATATAGAAGTTATGGAGAGCCATGGTTGGCTATGTCCTGAAGAGATACACCATATAGAAGTTATGGAGAGCCATGGTTGGCTATGTCCTGAAGAGATACACCATATAGAAGTTTTGGAGAGCCATGATCGTATATGTCCAGAAGGGATGGTGTACATAGAAGTTGTGGAGAGACGTGAGCGCCTATTTCCTGAAGGGATGTGGTACATAGAAGCAGTGGAGAGCCCTGATCTTATATCTCCTGAAGAGATATAACACATAAAATGTTGCGAAGAGCCATGATTTACTGTTTCCTGGAGAGAAGCGGTACATAGAAGTTGTGGAGAGCCATGATCGTCTATGTCGTGAAGGGCTACGGCATAAAGAAGTTGTGGAGAACCATGGCCTATTTTGTTCTTATGGCGTTAAATCTCATTAATAAACGATGTTTTCATCGTCTCTCTCTCTCTCTCCCATACGCGCGTGCGCGCACACACACACACACACACACACACACACACACACACACACACACACACACACACACACACATTCCTCCCCATGCAAGCCGATAATGTCACGAAGACTCACTGGGAATGAAAGGGAATGAGAAAACTTTAATGAGGAGAAAAGATAAAATAAATCAGGAATCGGGAAGGCGATTGATGTCGCATTTAAATCTTTGAAGATTGTATGCGACAGGGAAACAAGAAACCGGAAGATTGTTCCACAGGCGATAAGTGCGAGAATAGAAAATATTAGAATAGAACTTACAGTTACATCTTGCTATTTCGGCATCAAAACGATGTGACCGTGTTGACAATCTTGTAGTACGTTCAAATTTATGCAGTCGAGGTATCAAAGAAAGTAAGATTTATTTTGTAAAATACAAAAATGTGGCACAAGGCCAAAAGGGATGGGAAAGGCTGGTCTTATTTTGTCATATAATTAAACTTAGCTTGCCACAATTACTGAACCACACATACCACAGTATTCCTTACATCAAAACAGCGCATTGTTACTTATCATTTTTACTACAACCACCATCACCATAATACTTGCAAGTCTCTATGAAGTCTTTAAGTAGTTCCCATAGGTGCTAAGGACAGTTCATTAAAATAATTGCCATGAAAATATTTTTAGAAAAGACAGTGGGTGGCCACGTCACAACCATGCGAAAGTGGCTGAAATAAAATACTAGCTCACGATTGATAACATTAAAGAACCTTCTTTGGATTTTGTCAAGAATCTCGAGATATATATCAGGAGCAAGAGACCAGGTATGGCAGCAAATTTCAATGCACGGACGAATGGTAGACCTATAACTTATAAATATGCACGGCGTATTCTGACGAGAAAAAATTGTCTAGCCCGAGACAGTGAACAAAATTGCCAAGCAGCTAACTTAGCAATTTATCTCTATCTATAAAAGGCATGATGTGTGTGTGTGTAACGAATGCACGGCCGCGATTTTCGACGGATTTGCACCCAAATTTACATGCACATGCTCCAAGTTAGAAATAAGGTCAAGACCGACTTCGCAATTCCCAACTCCCATCAATAATGGAAATAATCGATTTTTAATGTTTCTACGGCAGTTTACATGTAGTTTGCGGTCATTTTCTACTGGCCAGAGTGAGAGCCTATAGCTGGCTGCCACGAATAGGCAGGAAGATTCTATTGGCCAGCGTGAGAGCCAACAGCTGACTGACACGAATGTTAACTAGGATGCAAAAAAAATCGATATCTGCATTCGTCACAAGTGTGAAAAATTTAAATCTGCATGGCCCTTTACTCTAATTGGCTCATTCACTTGCTTAAACTCAACGTTGATTCTGATTCCGCAGAACTGGGTTGGGTGTGAAAAAATATATATATTTTTCATTCGGTTTTTCTAGTTACGAGACCTTTTTTTTAAAGCTGATCGTTTTGTGTTCATTTTGTTTAGTTCTTTTTTTGTAACAGATTGAATGTTTAGTATAGAGCTTAGAAAAAATCCGCAGTGTGAGATAGGCAAGAAGTAAGGCATGTAGCAACATCTGCACGGCAAAGGGAACTCCTTTAAAAGCAAGGAAGAGCAAAAATATTTTAATTCAAGTGATAGCGATTGCTGTATGAGTCGTAAGATTTTTGAATCAAGAACGGGCAACGCCGGGCCATGCTGCTAGTTCAATATAAACGGTCCACTTCATGCCAGTAGAAGAAGTGAGTAAACGAAGTCTCCATGAGTAGTTCTCCTTGGTGTTATTGTTCATGCTGAGGGAAAGCAAAACTGTTTCTCTATGACGAGTAAAGGATAGAAGTTTTGTCTTGGAGGCGTTACAATTTACACACCATTTCTTGCCCCAGTTAACAACTGATTGGAGGTAATTTTCTACAGCAGCTGCCGGTTTTACTTTTTCGGACCTATCGGATCTATATATTATGACAGGAGTAAATAATTGTTATCAGCATAAATAGACGATGTCAAATGATAAATGACGATAAGATAAAATGTAGGTTCAAGGATAGAGCCTTGGCTGACCACCCTCATATTAAAGTAAAATGATCTAGAAGCGTGGGCGTTAAACTTGATATCCATGAAACTATTTATTAAGAATGATTGGATTAAGTCAAATATTCGCCCAAAGACACTATACATATATATATATATATATATATATATATATATATATATATATATATATATATATATATATATATATATATATATATATATAATGGATATTGTGTATTTTTTAATTCAGCTAGTACTTTCAAATGCTTCACGCATTCATCTTCAGGCTGTATTTTTTCCTTTAGAATCAAAACTGGAAGACGAAATAAATGTGTTTTTCCGACCGAAAGATGTTTTTAAGAATGAGCTATTTATTAACAGCTATAATGAAAAATTCATGGATTTACCAAATTACAAAATTCAAAAGATTCTCACTTGTAATATTTGAACTTTAGCGTTGCGATTTGCACGCTCCAACACTACATAGCCGTTAATAAATAGCTCATTCTTAAAAACATCTTTCGGTCGGAAAAACACATTTATTTCGTTGTCCAGTTTTGATTCTAAAGGACAAAATACAGCCCGAAGATGAATGCGTGAAGTACTAGCTGAATTAAAAAATACACCATATCCATTTTATACATAAGGATCTCATCATTCAGTGGATTATTATTAGTGTGTATATATATATATATATATATATATATATATATATATATATATATATATATATATATATATGTATATGTGTGTGTGTTTGTGTGTGTGTGTGTGTGTGTGTGTGTGTGTGTGTGTGTGTGTAAATATTCTCAGATATGGTGTATCTGTACAAGAGACAAAATAAATAAAAAGAGAAAAGAGGAAAACTATACTTCGTCCTCTGATGGAACATATGAAGACAATGTAGGATTTATTAGAGACCTCATACATAACAATTTATAAAATGCACTTGTCATACACAGAAATAAATTCGCCCACAATTTTGATCTAAAAATGCCACACTTCTAAAAGAGAAAGTAATTTACTGAGAAGGAAAATTGTCCAGAGTGCCGCCATCGAATATTATCAAAATATCAATCTACGCTCCGTTTTTTTTATCAATTTCACTTTTCCTAAAAGAATTACTACTTTTCCAAGCCAACATACACAACAACAAAAAGTGTTGAAAATCAAAAGGAAACGGATAAATCACTTGAGCCACTGAAGATGTACAGCATAAACGGAGATCTTATAACATCTTATCACAATTCAAACACAATCCAAACAATATCCATTTAAAAAATGATTCAATATTACTCACACACTTTACTTTCCACCAGACATTGAATTATTACACCTTTTCTCCTCCATTTGTTTTGACTAACCTTTCAGCCACCTGATGAACAATCAGGAACGTTCACAAATTTATAAGCCTTGACAAAAACAAAATGACAACCATCGACTCTGCATATAATCACATGCATAATAAATCCTACGCTACCTTCATAATGTCCTTCAGAGGACGAAACGCGTCGCATAAGTATAGTCTTTCCTCTTATCTCTTTTTATTCACACACACACACACACACACACACACACACACACACACACACACACACATATATATATATATATATATATCAAATGTGGATATAAAAACAAATTCAAATTTCCATAATTTCGTTTTGCCTTAATGAACTCCACCAAAATCTCTTTCCGATACCCATTCAGTCTCACTCTTCAATGTTGACATAAAAAATAAATAAAACAAATAAATCAAATTCTAATTCCCATAGTAGAATTTTTCCTTATTTAGCTACCATAAGTTACCACCTCACCCACTAAAAAAATGATTGTAATTTATAAACATAATTCTCCTTCCGTTAATCCCATTTATCTCTTTATCTATAATTTCATTCTTAATTTCTACTTTAATTTTATATTTAAGTTAAAAACTTGTGTTTTCTTCTAATAACCTTCCTTTTCCGCTGCCTCATGCCTGTTGTCTGACCGTGGAAAGTGTAAACTCTCGTCGTCTGTGTATGTGTGTGTGTGTGTATATATATCTATATTCTTGATTATATGTGCGTATATCTCTGTATACGCAACGATCAGTATATATATATATATATATATATATATATATATATATATATATGCAAATATGGTTAAGAATGTATGTTAATACTCGAATACATTTAAAAATTATTCATATTTTATGTCACGGAAAAAAATAATAGAAAAAAATACTTACCTTTATTCTTCATGACGTGGTCAAAATAGGAGATGCTAATACATAATGTAATTCAGTATAATATTCTTTGTATATAAAGTAGCTTCGTCTATATAAATTGTGGTAATTGATGGTCCAGATGGAGGCTCCATTTGAAATGATAGATTTAGGAAAACAGGAACTCCTAATCTCACGAGAGTGGAAGACAATCGGATCTCACGAGAATGCTATCCAATCCGATTTTATCTGCGAATGTTTGCCATTCCGAAGGAACCAAATGGGAAAACAAGAAGAGAGTGAAACACACTAATGCTAACAATTAAAAGGATCTAATATAGGGCCAAAATCAATGAACACTGCAGACAATAGAGAATTTCCCTAAAGTCTGTCACTTTTAAAGAAGTACACGAGGAAGTCATTATGATGTTTTCAGATCTGAAAATCTTGAAAGAATATGTATATGAATAAATTTTGAATTGATAATTATAATAATTATCAATTCGGAAGATATTCATTTTCGTGTGCTTATTCTTTCAAATCTCGACCATTTAAAAAAATAATCCTTCTTGGATTGTTCTAGGTATGACGATAAACTACATCCGGTAGCAAAGTTTTGGGAGGTTTTGAGGAGCGTGAAACCACCTCTTAATTGCTGTTTTCCCCAGGTCTACCTTGACCCGGTGTTTTAGCACCTGTTAGGATCTAAGGTATGGGCAAATAGTGGACTCCAAAATTGGGGTCAAAACATAAATATACATTAGAAAAAATTGCAAGCAATAAATCTCTCGAAAAAATGTACCAAAGCTTAAAAGAAATGAAAATCTCAGAATTAAATGTCCCTTAAGGAGTTGCTATGCTGCTAAACAAACAAAGAAAATACTTCTTGGATGAAGAAAATGTTTATGGAATTGTAGCTTTAGAGAGAAGTAGAAAAATATTTGTTAGTAGTTAATTCAGCGTATTTAAACTATCTTTAGAGGGTCGATAAAAGCCCGAGGTTCAAATGCGGGTCAATAAATAAATGGGGCTAAAAAACAACTAAATTCAACGTAAATGCAATTCTATTCAAGCAGAGGAACAGATTGAACCTTGAAAAGCGTCGTGATTCACGACTAAAACTCACCAATTTTCAACCAAATATCTCCACCCTTGATCGCGCTTTTGAAACATACCCTTCCCATTCCTTATGTGAACCAGTTCAATAAAAATATTCTTTTTCTTCTTCTTCTTCTCATTATTATTATTATTATTATTATTATTATTATTATTATTATTATTATTATTATTATTATTATTATATTCTTTCGCCCGGTTTTTCGTTTCCAATCAGAGATCCTGCATCATGGATTTGAAAAATATATCATCCTTCAGAGAATATTTGCACGACCAAACCAGGCAACGCGGTCTTCTGAAGCGATGTGATACGAAGCTTTATTTTTAGGTTCGCCTCAATGATAACTGGGACTTTATTACACAATCTCAGTTTATTTTAAGTTTGATTTACTTATTTCTTATCTTCTTTCGTACAGTTTTCGCTTTCAGCTGAGAATCTTGCATCAAGTGTGTTCCCCACCAAGACGGACGTCCTCAGAATATTTCGCAGAATATTTGCAGTAGCAAAGGTGTTCTTTTTCCGTACTTGCTGCCGACGACCAATGCTTCCTAACTAGAAATTACCAAGTACACATACTGAAAAATTGTGTCAGCCAAAAATGCAAATTCCGTGATAAATATCCAGAAATAATTGATAATTTTGTATCAGGTTGCACGGTATTGGCACCCACTGAATATAAAACCCAACATGACGGAATGAGCTAATATCTGCAGTAGAAAGTCTGCAACTTTTACGGAAAGGAAACTGCAAGAAACTGTATGGATACCACCTAGGCACGATTACAGAGATATGACCTGTAACAATTTCTGGGACGATACAATACACACAGAAAAATTAAAGTTATTCACCCAGATATAATGATCACAGACCACAAAACAGAATATGCCTTCTTACTGATATAGCAGACATTGCAGAGATAATGTATCTTCGAAGATCTTCAGAAAACTATCATAGTACAAGGTCTTCGAAATCGAAATCATCAAGTATTCTAATTGTAGTTGGAGCCCTCGGTTTGATTGGAAAAGGTTCCAATAGATTCATTGAAGGGGTGTCTGGTTGCCCAAGGCTTAAAGAAATACAAAGAATTGGACTGCCAAGAACAGCTCACACCTTGTGAAGGGCTTTATCTATGTAAAATGTGTGTGACTTTAGGTTTTCAAAACTGCTCAGTGGAAAATGTCATGATGCCATTTCTGATCTTGGGTCTCTGGTTGGGAGCCGGAAAGAAATGAGTATACTCTAGAAATCAAAGGAAATAATAATAATAATAATAATAATAATAATAATAATAATAATAATAATAATAATAATAATAATGATAATAACAATAATAATAATGGTTATTATTCTAGCAGTCATGTCTACTTTTGGAAGGATATCACAAACTGTGAAAGGAATAGCAACACGTAGAGTGATAAAGAATCTTATAAGTATAATTATATTACGCTGCATACGTCGTAATTTATTTATTTTAATCGTAAAAACACAGTATTTATAATTATTTCATGGTTGAATTTTTTTAATAACAGTAATTATCAGCTGGCGAGATGAAACTAGATGGCGGATGACAAAAAAAAACCCGGAAAACATATAATTACCTTCCGAGTATCCGATGATTTCCGATGAGTATCCACAGAAAAAAAGATCCCCCGTAAACAACTTAAATAGAGCTCAAACCATTGCGATTGGCTGTTGGTCAACTTCCAATCAAATGCGTGATAGCGGGTTATGGTTTGCCTAATATAAGTCAGTGTCTGCAGGCTGTTAGTTTAGCATGGGGTTACATCAGAGACTGATCAGCACTGATGGGGTCGACTTGGTGAGGGTAGTATGATGTTTGAAAGACCCGAAACTGCCCAATGATCCAATCACTGACGACGCCCTCTAGCGCTAAAGAGCGTATATTCAAAGTAATCGAGGAAAAATTATGAATGAAAAATTCAAAGTCATTTCACACTTGAATAAAATATTATTACTATTGGTAGCTATCGATGGGGGCTTAAGAATTCCATGTAGGGGTCGAGGGTCTATAATGTTTAGAAACTTCACGTTGAAAGTAAATCAAGCACCACCTTTCTTTCATTTGATTTATGAAATACAGATTTATTTTCTATCGTGTGGTTGCTACGTAACTAGTTTCACGTTTCAAAAAAGAACATTCCAGTTGTATTTTATTATTATTTATTTATTATTATTTACTTCTTCCTTTTTGCCCACACCCAAGGTTTTATGAATAAGTATTACCAGCTGACTGAAGAAGAGATTTAAAGGACATATGGTACGTTTATATATATATATATATATATATATATATATATATATATATATATATATATATATATATATATATATGCACATTTCGGTCATGCTATGGTATAGCGAAAATACACCAGGAAGAACTGTGAATTATCCAGAAAATTGGAATGTAGAATTATCGCGATAAAAGAAGAAAATATTTACAATAATGGAACTGAAGAACGAAAGAACGAATATATTATCATGGAAATAAATTACACGAAATTTCAATTCATAATTCTTTTACGGAATCTTCAAGAACACGGCCTCTCGTTTGCTCAGGTTCGATTTATTGTCGATAAGAAAACTCTAATTGGTGGAATTTCTTTTCACTTATGACCTATAGACTTACTGCTACATCCCATTTTATTAAGTTATTGCAAGTAAAATTCTTTACGGCAGCGAATGTTGGACAATTTGCTTAAAGACGAAGAAGAGACTCGAGGCGACGGAGATGTGGTTCTACAGAATGATGCTAAAGATATCATGGACCGAGCGTGAAAACAAGGAGGAGGCTTATACCTAACATCAGGAGGAGGCAGCTGAATTTCCTGGGACACATAATGAGGAAGGATGGCCTGGAGAATTTGAAACTCACGGGTTAAATAGAAGGAAAGATAGGCAAGGGAAAACAACGCATGACATATCCCGCGGCCTTGGAAGAGGATGACAGAACGTGAACTGGGGAAGGAAGCAGAGGGAAGGAACTTGTTGAGAGCTTCAAGGGATAGAGGGAGGTGGAGAGCCATGATCGCCTACGTCCTGAAATGACATGATACATAGAAAGAAAGAAAAGTAAAGCCAAATCTAAAGAATTGGAGCTATAACTTGCGAATACTTGAACATTTATGGGCCAAGATAAGGTGAAGCGATGGCATAGGAGAACACTGTGGGAAAGCAACAAGATAGTGGAGGCTAAGTTTTACGAGAAAAAGCAGGGAAGTATTATCCTTGTTGAAGGTATTTTGTCACGTCCCACTGACGTCAATATCATTGAAAGCCATGTACACCCCTTCATAGAAAACGTTTTCTACGATGACACTGATATTTTTCAGCATCACTGCACCCTACCATGGTTTGGTTTGGTTGTTTTGTTTAACGGCATTCCAACCTTATGCCGAAAATGATTTTGAGTGACTTTCATTTGGTTCTCAAAAATGTATTGCTGGAAACATTTGGTTTTCAAAATATATTGCTGTGGAAACATTTGGTTTTCAAAAATGTATTGCTGGAGACATTTGGTTTTCAAAATATATTGCTGTGGAAACATTTGGTTTTCAAAAATGTATTGCTGGAGACATTTGGTTTTCAAAATATATTGCTGTGGAAACATTTGTTTTCAAAAATGTATTGCTGGAGACATTTGGTCTTCAAAATATATTGCTGTGGAAACATTTGGTTTTCAAAAATGTATTGCTGGAGACATTTGGTTTTCAAAAATGTATTGCTGGAGACATTTGGTTTTCAAAATATATTGCTGTGGAAACATTTGGTTTTCAAAAATGTATTGCTGGAAACATTTGGTTTTCAAAAATGTATTGCTGGAAACATCTGGTTTTCAAAAATGTATTGTTCGAAAATGTATAGCTGGTAATACTATTTTCCCCAAAACGTATAGCCGACAACCTTATTTTTTCAAATACAGGCTTTCTGTTGGACTTAGTTTATCGCCGTACCCAGCATAGATATGCAGTTTACCGTCATACCCATGGACGCGGATGCAGTTCACCGTCATACCAATGGACGCGGATGCAGTTTACTGTCATACCCAGGACGGGCACCCTACCATACTGCAATAGTTTTTATGGAATTATTTCCAGAACATGAATATTTTATAGTGTTATTTTCCTGCCATCAAACTCACCAGATCCCAGTCACATTGAGGACTTACGAAATTTGATAGAACATGAAGTTCTTACTTTCGCCAGCATTTAAAGTACCAGTTCTAACAGAACGCTGCCGAAGTTTTGTAGAGTCTATGCCAGAGCTTTTCTTCAGGCCAATAGAAGCCCAATGCTTTCTTAGATCGGTATTCATGCTTTCATTCATCGGAATATATAGGAAGGGTACGAAAATATTCTCGATTCACTCAAGAAACACTTATATTTAACCAGAGTTGAGGAAGTGAGTATAGTCGCGAACTTCTCAATAACATCTCTAAATTCATAGAAGGCTTCAAAAAGACATTCACTGATTGATTTATTCGTTTTTTTACGGCTTATCAACCCTTTGAAGCTTATTTAAAGCCAAAAATTATTTTTAGTATGTAAGAATTTTTGGGAGATAATAATGATTTAGTAATACAAGACTTACCAATCAACCCTTAGCTGGGTAGAGATGAGGTGGATTCATGCCTTTCCCAGAGTATTTGCGCGCAAATAACGAACCTGATTAAGATTTTCAAGCCATTATACATTACGCCACCTGAACATTCAAGCTTAAAGCACCTGGAATAAACAAACGGTCATGTATTAAGGTACAGTTTAACTTCGGTGATCGTACTGGAACCGGTGTTTCCACGTATGGCCGTAAGCAAAAATAAAAAATAAATAAAATAAAATAAAATAAAAAATAAAAAAGACGGTCAAGGGAAGAAGGCTGGAAGATACAACAGTCGAAATGTTAGTATAATAACCAGGATGAATATACTGGTCCAATCTTTTATGCGTATCTTTAAGATCTGGTCGTCCATGGCCCTTCATAACTTGTTATCCTTTTTAGCACTAAGCAAGATCTGCCCACTTTCCTTCAATGTATCCTGTGCGTGCCAAAATTTCCATGGCGCCTTCCCTCATTATCCGATCCAGAAATTTCCACTGTCTCTCTTACTGATCCAAATGAACATTTTTTCCTATTTTCTCCCAAACTTGCTCGTTGCTCACATGTTCCAGCCATGTTATTCTCAGTATCCTTCTAGAGAAATACATCGCTATTACCACAAGTTTCCACATCATCTTTGAAGTTATGTAGGCCTCCGTCGGTCTGTGACTGTAGAGGCCGATGCGAGAGTGACAATATTACAATCTCTGTGAAGAAATTATCTAGAATTCCCTGCCATATAGGAGGAGCGATATTACACACTTTTCTTTTTTCAAAATATATATAATAATAAAAATGTTGTCAAAAAACATCGGAAAACTTTGTACCAACAAAATATATATGTAAGTAAATGCTTGTGTATGCCTGAAATTAATCGTATATATTTGTGCTTTGTAATATGTATGCTGATGTGGTGTTTGTTCAGAAATCCGCAAACAATTGACTTTATCAGTTAATCTTTATCATTAAGTGCATTACGCTGAATAAAGCATTATCCCCGCCTTTTTGAAGATAAATAACTTACACATTTCTGATTATGCAATATATAAAAATATAAAATTACCATTGATAAACACATTTAATTTTGATAAATTATAATAATTTTCAATACTTCTAACGAATAAGTGTTTTTAAGTTGCTAATCTGCGATTGTATCGATATACAGTAAATATTCCCAACAAATTAATGTTCAAAATTTAAAGTCGATAACAACGCTCTCGCATTCATTTTGTTCATAAAAATATAACAGATTTGTATTTTGTCCAAATATCTTTGTGTTCGGTTGAGTCATAAGTAATTTCCATTTTTGGGGAAACAATTGAAAGGATGAATCTATCATTCTTTGCTTGCAACAATGTTCAAAGCAAAAGGTTAAATCCCAATGTCATGTTTGTCCGCTGCAAGCATACTCAATGCGTGTTGGAAGAGGGCGTTTGAAGTTTTTACTACAGTATACTGACAATTCTTTCTTGCTAACCAAGGCCATAGAACCCAGTCTCTCCTGCTATTTAAGCCATAGCTGGAGGGAGAAGAGCTGGTTCAGAATAACTTGCTCTAATGAAGACTAGATTTCATAGTTTGTCAAAAGCGTTTCACGTCAATCTGAGCCGCTATATATAGCCACTATATATAGCATCCGAACATCCAAGTATACAGCATTTGGTGTTCTCAAGTGGTCACCCGTCTAGGTACGTTCCGTACCGAGACGTGTTCGGTGTTGGTTAACTTCGGTCGTCGGACGAGAACCGGTGTTTCAGGTGGAAGCCAGAAGCGGAGCAGAAAGTCGAACGAAAACCGGTGTTTTAGCCTTAAAGCTGGGCGAGAGCCCTAAAGTCGAGCGAAAACCGGGTTTTAGCCTTAAAGCCGGGCGAGAGCCCTAAAGTTGAACGAAAACCGGGTTTTAGCCTTAAAGCTGGGCGAGAGCCCTAAAGTCGAACGAAAACCGGGTTTTAAGCTTAAAGCCGGGCGAGAGCCCCAAAGTCAAACGTGAACCGGTTTTCAACCGTAATCGGGACGAGAATCTAAAAGTCGGACTAGAACCGGTGTTCCAACCCTAAATTGGACGATAATCTTAAATTGCACGGGGACCGGCGTTTCAAGCGGAAACCTGAAGAGAACCAGAATGTCGGATGAAAACCGGTGTTTCAGCCTTGAAGCCGGACGAGAATCATGAAGTTTTTCTCGTTCTCTTCCGGCTTCTGCTAGAAACACCGGTTCTCGTCCGATCACCGAAGTTAACCAATATCGAACACGTTCCGTACCTAGATGGGTGACAAACTTAAGTCGGACGTGAACTGGTGTTTCAATCTTAAGCCAGACGAGAATCGTAACATTGGACGTGCACCGGTATTTCAGCCGTAAGTTGGAAAAGAACTGGTGTTTCATCACTTAACCCAGCAGACATAACAGAAAACAGTGCACACCCGATTTATGTAAATTAGATTAACAACATATTCATGATACTGAACACTTAGAATCTGGCAGTTCAATCTTGACATTTGAGGAATAAAAAGAATGGCATGATGACAAGATTGGGCAATATATTCAATGGGTGACATTTCAGTATTACAGTGCACCGCACACTAAAAAAATAGCATGCACACTACACGGAACTGGTTATAGAAAGCTGGGATATTCTTTACAATTTTGCATTCATGTTGCGAAACTAGAAACATTTCATGTATTTTGCCTCAGAGGTAGGAGACATCACAAAGGTATGAATTCACTAGGATGGATAAATTGAAACAAATTAACCCCCCTCCATGGGGAATGAGAATACAAACAAATGAAGAAAGGCAGACGGTCCAACGGTCTAACGTCGTGATAGATTATAAGACAAATAAAATAAGAGGAATTAATTAGTTTATAATAAACTAAACGTACAAAATATTAAGAAATGGGAAATATTTATTATAAAAAAGAAAACAGTGCGAATAGTGCTGGACTTCTGTGTGATATAAGTTCTCCTACATGACAGTGAATACTGGACAATATCCTCACAGATGAAGAGAAGACTTGAAGCAACAAGATTTGGTTCTAAAGACAAATGCTGCGAATAAAATAGACTGAGCACGTGAGCAATAAGAAGTTTAAGGAAAAGGAAAACAAGGAGGAGACATAATTAGAATAAAAAAGAGACAGTTGAAATTTCTCGGACGCATAAGGACGTAAGAGGATTTGGAAAAAATAAAAACTCACAGGACATATTTAATGCAAGACGGTTGCAAGGAAACAGCGAAGAACCTATTTAACAAGTGTATCCAAATAGCTACCAGATTAGAGAGTGTGAAGGATATTTTTAAAAAAGCAAACATAGCTAAGAGCTACCAAGGAAAGAAAGTTGTGAGTGTCGTTAACGTCCACGCCCTGAAGGGATACGAAGCATCGATGCAGAGCGTTTTTATAATACTAACGATGAGAGTTAGAGTCTATAATAATGGGATTATAATCTTTTACTACTTAAGATAGCGGCACTTTTATTGGGTATAATAAGAAAATATCTGGGAGGATATAGAGTAAATATACACACGTTGTCTTATATATATATATATATATATATATATATATATATATATATATATATATATATATATATATATATAATGGACTCTTCCTTCGGTTTCAACGTATGAGGATCTAACAGCTTAATTGTTTCAGTTATGAAATTTTGTGCGATAATATTAAGTGGCACTTAAAACCCGATAGTGATTTACAAAGGAGGCCACATATGGAGCAAGAGTGCGAAATGTGGGATAAGATCACTGTTAGATCTTGCTCTCGCTTCTTGAAGACGATTCAGACAAGCAGATTTAAAACGGCTGAGTCCACTAAAACACGTTGACCTCCATTCTACCCGCTCCAATGTTAAGCGCTCGAGGGTGTTATGTGGTATATTTAAGTTGCTCTTCAGCTTTGTATCTTAGACATGTGCGTCTTACATTCCTGGAGCCATGATCTAACTGGCTGTACATTAGGATCTTGGGTATCCTGTAATAAGACATTCTCAAAAACATGGCCAGTCCATCGTAACTGAGAGCGTATGAGAAAAGTCTCGATAAATCATAGAACACAAATACACATCAAGTGTTCCAGACCAAGTGCAATCTTCAGCTGAGAGCCGTGCTTCAGCAAGGTTTCGGCCCATTAAGCCCAGTACCTTTCCACACGGTGGGCCCGTAACAGCTGGATGATGTTACGTTTCAACTGGTCTATGTTAATTACGTGCGACTCGATAAGAATATTTCGGTAATCCATACACTTCCTTCCACCGCTTTTTCACTACAAGTCTTTATCACCTTTTCCGGCTTTGGGATCCCCGCACACTTGAGGAATCTCTTTAAAGAGGCAGCAGGAAATCCTCTACAGCCAACCTCAAATGGCACCAGAGTGCAGCTATATCCTCTCTCACGGACTTCAGCCACCAGTTCCTCATACCGAAGCAACTTTCTTTCATGCGCCTCCTCAATCCCTTCTTCCAATGCTACTGTCAGTTCGCCAAGCAACAGATGTTGCTTCTCGAAATCAATTAAGACCAGATCTGGTCTCAGACCAGACACAACGATCTCCACTGGCAGTGTAGCATCCACCAGCACTCTCCACTTCCTTGAGTTTTCCGACTTGGTCTTCTGCCTTGTGACTGTCGCTTGTGACATATATATATATATATATATATATATATATATATATATATATATATATATATATATATGAATAAATTCCGAAGAGGATAGAATCCAGGTAGAACTCAATGTCCAGCACAGAGTAAGAATATAATATAAAAGTCTCAAACACTAATATTCCATGGTTATAATTTATTACATTGGAATCGTAATTCCGATCCAATTCATCAGACCTAAAAATTCAAAAAGAAATTGGAAAATATAACTCCGGGTATAAAAAACAAAATTTAAGTGAGAGAGTATGCGTGGGAGTGGGTAACAAGTGTGAGAGGGAAATGTATGAAAGCTTTAGAGATAGGTGTAACAGGAAAAAGAAGAACAGGAAGGCCTAAAGGTGAAGGTGGGGATTAAAATGTAACAGAGAAAAGTTTTAAAGAGAGGAGTTAAATAACGGTTCAAACGAGTGAAATACAGATAAATATGAATTATTTTCCGATGCATAAATCACTACCGATTCGCTGACCTGAAATTAAAATTAAACAACAGACGCCGGAAACGCGTGGATACATTTGTAGTGACACTATGCACAATAAAAAAACGATATGATCTAAACGTCAAATCCAGCAAATTTATACTGCCGAGGTATATGTGAAAATTTTACGTCTGCTTTGCATTGCTAACCTATGTATACAGAAAAAGAGAAGATGAGTGAGAGAGGAAAAAAATGAAAAAGGGTGGGGACACAAACTAAAGACGAGGGCATTTATAATAGAATTTAAGTGTAATCAAGAATAATTAGACCAAGGAATAAACTCTACCATACTACCCATCTATTTTTATATGTTAAATGTATGTATGGATATGTGTTTTTTACCTCTTACTTTTTACCTTTTAATTATATATATATATATCTATATCTATATATATATATATATATATATATATATAGTTGTGTCAATACGAAGTCACAAGTCATCAGGACCGAGTATTCTAACGTACTGACGTTGTTCAAACTGCTTATGTGCTCCATCACAGAAGCTGTAAGTAAAACTATGGTCCTCTCAAAATAGTTGTTGTATAGACCGCAAGAAGATTCTGTGGGTGCTGAACAAACGTGCCTGTACAGGCGTTTGCAACGGGGATTGGCTATCCGCCGAACCAGACGTGTGCTCGTATCGCTAGTAGCCAGCCATTATACACACACACACACACACACACACACACACACACACACACACACACACACACACACACACACACTACACATATATATTCCTGGAAAATTTAATCAATAATAAACAGAAAAAAACACATCAAAAATTACTTCTTGTGATTCTTATTTCTTCTTATATACGCCAGACAAATGTGGAGGGAAATCAACGGTAATCTTGGCGCCTTTCCTTTCAGTTGATACTAAAAATCGGAAGGAAAGAAATCCGCCCTACTGCAGGCCACCTTGACCGCCATAATTGGAAATAGTCCGTGGCTGGCATTATTTTATCTATTGGCAATTGTAATGTCTGGTTAAATGTAGCAAGTAACACGATTACGTATTTTTTGTGAAAGGATGTTCGAGTCGATCATTTACTTTACCGTCCTAACATTCTTATGGAGAACCTAATTAAAATCGTCAATATTAGTTTTGCGTTTGAAACAACACTGAAGACTGTCAGTAAACATCAATTTAACGGCAAACCCTCTCTTCTACTTGTCAGTAAATGAAAAAGGGGAAAACTAAGACAAACTTGAAATTAGTTTTCGTAAATATTGTAATGTTTTCTTTGACAGACAAAAAGCAATAATCCTGTGTGCTAACGTTGTGTTTAAAATGCGAAATGCTTTAAGCATTGATTGAATGTCTGTGATATATTACTGCGGGTTTTGTAAAGAAAAGGAAAACTAAACATTTTTGTTGCGTAGATTAAGGTTTTTTATGGCCCTATATTTCATTAGTTAAATTACAGCATTGTCTCAGATTAATAAAAAAAAAAAAACATGTTATGTTAACAGTTTCTTGTACTTCCAGATTCACGCTTTCGAGCCAACTTTAATTTGCAAAAATTTAAATGCAATGTCAATCGTTATCTACTTTCCTCCTGATTACTCTTTTGACTTTCTCTTCATTATTAATGTTTCTATACTTAATTCTTTCACGCCCTGTAACCCTTTGTGTTTTAGTGGCTTTACTGCGTTGCATAGGCGATATCGATTAAAATAAAAAAAAATAATTGGCCTTTGAATTTATGTAGGCATAGTCATACTGAAAGAGGAGTTTTATTAGTTTTGAATAGCTTCAACAGGGGTGTTGTAGCCGCTTCCTACCTCCGGAAACGTTCAGTTGTTTGTTTATCCCCGGAATAGCGACTCCTCAGTAAAAGGCGATGTGCGTTTTCGAATTCGCGAAAACAAATATGGCTGTCACGGTGAATCGTGCTTTTCGAAGACGAAGGCAGCAATCATAAAATGATACACAAAATAAATTAGTCGTTACTATAATTTTTTTCAATGAAATAAGTTCCAAAATATGAGATTGATTTACAACAGTGAATGTCTTGTAAGGCAATAAAGCCACTAAGATACAATGTGTTAATGGGCGTAAAAGAATACGAAAAACAAACATTATTAAAGAACAAGAACAATAGAAGAGCAATTAGGTTAAAGAGTAGATAACGATTGACATTGCATTTACATTTTTGAAGATCAAAGTTGGCTGGAAAACATGGAAACGGAAAAGAGTTGCTCGGTGTGAAAGAAATTAGGAAACGGAAGCATTCTGAAAAGAAGGTCGGATCTTCACTTCGCTCATTTGATAAAAAAAACAAACATAGAAAATTAAAAGGAGATAACTGTTTTTCATACATTAAATATCGTTTTAAAATTGCATTCATCAATTTGATTATTGCTTACTTACAATAAAAATGATTGACAAGTCAGTGTGGTTTATTGAAGAGGATTATTTAATGTTGAAATCAGTTAAAGGCAACAAATTGATTGCCTTTCTTAATGGATAACGAAAATGAAATATAATTTAAAAAAATAAACGAATAAAACATAAATATTAAGATAAATAAATAAAAATATGATATGATACAGAAGAATATTTTTTCAACATGTTTAATTTAATTACGATTGCATTTCGGTTAGGACAAATATTTAAATGGGTTTGTTTTTCGTCTTGTTTTACTCCATTTAAAATATTCCTCAAGTAAGTCCGTAATATAATGCAACATTATCACGCGAATGAAGACTTCATTGATGAATTTACAGATAAAAGAGTATTCATTATCATAAATAAACAACACATTGGATAACTTATATTAACATTTTCGATGGGAAACTAAAATAATGATCTGGGATATAGAAAAGAAAATTAATCATTATGATAATATCATAGGGTATTATCAAAGACTTTTGTTAATAATGTTTGATATTGCACAAAAACAATGCATACTTACAGACACAGGTTTATTAACAACACTCTTTGAAATTGGCTTAGGAAAGCCAAAAGTACTCAGATACTGAACGTTTTATATTCAAATTTTCATCGGGAAAGTACAAAAATTGTTTTAAAAAACAAACAAAAAGACATTAACAAAACACACACACACACGCACACACACACACAAATATATATATATATATATATATATATATATATATATATAATTTATTCGAAAATTTTGACATAAATATGTTATAAAATCACTACAAAAATTGCCATTTTGTTTCAACACTTCTGGTGTCTTATCACCAGATGGTGTTGTATATATATATATATATATATATATATATATATATATAGAAATTAATTCATCGAGTCTAGAAGAATTCTCAACAGAATATAGAAAGAACTGAACGGTAGTTTCGTCCTATTTTGGGACTCATCAGCAGTGTGTATCGATTCCAATATTCAACCCGGACTGTTTCGAACTGTACCAACGGGCCTCACTGACGAAGAAGAAACTAGATCTCTGTAGTGAATGCAGATCTTGTTAATATATATATATATATATATATATATATATATATATATATATATATGTGTGTGTGTGTGTGTGTGTGTGTGTGTGTGTAAGCATTTCAACCCAAGCAAGGCGGCTGTGCCACTAGTATGCAAGGGTCTAGAGATAGTATAATATCTCTTTGTCCTGAGTAAGGACAAAGAGAAACGGAGGAGAATAAAAGAAGAACGGGGATAAAGGCAACGCAAGATATCGATAGACATTACATTTAAATTTTTGAAGATTATAGTTATCAGGTTAGCAAGGAAGAAGAAGGGTGTTCCACTGTCTCGAAGTGCGAGATATGAAGCTGTTGGAGTAGAAGGGACGGCTACATTTAACCGTTTCGACAGTGAAAGGGTGGGATCGAGATGCCAACCTAGTAGCACACTTAAATTCATGTAATCGGGGATTTAGGGAAAATAGCTCGTTAGAAACGGAAGGGAATTCCACAGGCGGGAATTGCACGAAAAGAAACTTTTGGAGTAGAAGTGGCGTTTACATTTAACTATTTCAACAGTAAAATGGGGGGGGGGGGCTAGATGCCAATCTGTTAGCACGCTTAAATTCATGTAGCCGGAGCACTAAGGAAAAAACTAATCATAGTAGTTACTATGAAAATATTTGTAGAAAAGACAGAGGTAAGCCAAATTAGGCCTGTGAGAAAGTGACTGGAGTCGAGATGCCATGTCAGGATCGATTACATTGCAGATCCGTCTTTGGATTTTGTCGAGAACCTCGAGATGAACAGCCGTGTCAGCAGACCAGATATGGTCACAGTATTCAATGTACGGATTAACGGTTGATTTGTAAATGTCACAGATCGACTATGACGAGAAAAACCTCCTGGCGAGACACAATGAGGCAACTTTCCTTTCAGTAGATGCAGCTATCGATTCAATGTATTTTTTCTACTTCAAGTCGGTCGAAAACTTTAGATCAAGAAGGCGCAGTGAGACATAACTCATGGAATTGAGCATCAACCATGCTGATGGCGTAGAAATAAAAATGAGATGATGTTGAGCTCGTCATGATGTAAGTAACCTACATACCGAGTTTGAACGAAATCGTGAGAAAAAAGTTAAATTTATCGATTTTTGATCGGCTTTATCGATTATTGATTTTAAAATTATCGATTTTTTACACTAAGAACCTGTCTCTTACAATGTATATACCAAATTTGGTCAAAATCAGTTGGATGGACCTTACGTGAAAAGTATCACACAGACAGACAGACATACTCTGTTTTATATATATATAGATGCAGTTGAATACGGTATAGTAATTTGATATGTTTAGAGTTATTTATGTTAATATTCTCAATAGCCCGTCTAATTTGTTCATCAACAATGTGATTCGGAAATTCATTATTAATGAGGTTTTGTTTAATATTTTTATAAATTCAGTATAGAAAATCTTTCTTGTTGAAGAGGTTGCTTTTGCACAGTTTATTAAGATACCAAAAAGTGAATTCATGGACTTATAGGATTAAAACTAAAATAGATATAATACGTTTAAATTATTTAACCAAACATGCTTCAATGAAAATATGCTATATATATATATATATATATATATATATATATATATATATATATATATATATATATATATATATATATATGTATTAATCAAACATTTTTTTATTGAATCAAACGTTATCATAGTGGATAATCGTATTTGAATAAGACGCCCCAAGATTTATTTTTAATTTAAAAAGTGGGAATTACTTTTCTGGGCCTGCGTATTCGGGAAATCTTAATAAAGAAAATATGATCTTCAGCAGAGATCAAACTTGTGCCCCCTTTATAGGAGAAACTTCCGTTTGATCAGGCGTTTACAAAGAGCGACAAATATCTGTTCAGTTTTGCATTCAAACCGTATAAAAAACAATTTCAAAAGAATTAATAGATTCATTTTTAATCCAACATTTTTATGGGCTATCGAGAAAGATACTTTATTGAACAAATGCCGTTTCTTAAGAGGGAAAATAGAGCCTTTCTGACCATTGACCATGCTCTAGCCGAGTAGTATAGAACGCCGGATCAAATGGTGTTTTCTTCTGTAAAGAAACGACTCAGGTTCGATCTCTGTCGGAGCGCAGATTATATTTCTTAAAATTTCTCGAATATACAGGCCGATGAACGTAAAAGACACTGTTTAAAATAAAAACTAAAAACGGGGCGTCTATTTCAAATACGAGTACCCACTAATAACCACGTTTGAAGAAATTAAATTATATATATATATATATTTGCATAAAGGCTAGATTGATGGAAGACAAACAGCGGAGAGCAGGGCTAAAAACACGCGGATAGGAAGCATAAGAAGATGGATAAATAGATAAGAAGAATGAAAACTGGATGGGAAAAATGCAAAAGATCAAAGGCAGAATCGAAAAAAAAACGGAAAGAGTATAATGAAAAGAATATAATGAAAAGAGTATAAAGAAAAGAGTATAAGGAAAAGAGTATTGTGTAAATAACATAAAAAGAATTAATAACTTATAAAGGGAAGAGAGAATTAAAAAAAAAACTGAATTGACAATTACAAAAATTCCTATCAAAATTATGACGATATTATTTAACAAAAAACGAAGAAGGCGCGCATGAAATCAAAAATAATAAAAACAAAACGAATGATTATAAAAAAATATAGGATTAAAAGGAGACCGAATGAAAAACCCGAAACAAATTGTTATGCTTCCCAGAAACAAAGCATCATATCGTTTTTCTGGGTGTCAAACACACCTATCTTCAGTCATTTTTCACAGAACGCAGGACAGATACGAATTTCATAATTATCTATAGATCTCGATTAATACTTGGATGAGTGACCGCTTAAGAATACCAGGTGGATGTGTGGGAGAGGTAATGGATGTCGTCTCTGTTAATCGGGGAGACAATTTCACTCGGGTTGGTTTTATTCACTTACTCGCAAATACTCTTCGGAAAAGTATGAATATTCTCTTGTTCCCCCAGATATGGGCTAATTAGTATAATTTTTATCACTAAATTATCATTATCTTTAAAAAAATCTCGCATTCTTACAAGTTTCTGGTTCCTTCAAAAGTTCATTTCAACTCTATACTTCTAACGTCGTCGCCTAAACTCTGAAATTTTATTTATTATTTATTTTTCTTCAACAGGATTAGATAGGTTCGCTTATCGTCCGGTTCACACTTCTCCCCGGTCTTTTGAAAATAAGTAGATTGTATTTCTCGTTCCTTCTAAATTATATTTATTATCTTTCATTTCCCAGTAGCCCCCTTATATATCAGTGGGTTTATCACCTTGCATGGGGTGAATTGATCAAAACAAACAAAAAATCTAAAAATATTTTCTGGCTTTAAATCACCAGCAAAAGGTTGATAAGTCGTAAAAAGCCAATGAGTCAAAATCAAATCAAACTTCAATGGGCTAATAACTAAAAAAACAAAAACAAAAACAAAAATTCTGCTCATATTTATGAGACGAGTTATCGTAATTACTTATTCACATTGTTCGGATCCAGTTAATTAAACCCAAAGATTTGTGAGTTCAGTGCAGTGGAGTTGCGTTAAAGCGAGATAGCTAAGACATTCGAAAGAGGCATGCCACGTGTAACAGTGTACGAAATAAAGGGTGCGGTTTGAAATAATAAACACCTGAAGAAGGCCGGAGCGAACAAGGGAAACGTCGTGAATATGGCAATAAAAATGAGGACAACTGCCCGAACAATGTAAAATATAATTCTTCTGTATTAAGTTAAAAACAAACGTGAAACTAAAATGTATATTTAAAGTAAGATCTCCTTAGATCAGAAATTGAAACACTGACGGCCAGCAAATCTCCAACTTGATTCTTCTATTTCAATGCGTAAATCATTAAAAAAATGTCATCCTTACGTATTCGTCTTTTTGTATGTACCTTCCGGACGTGGGCGATTATGCCACTCCACAACTTCCTATTCAATGCAGCTCGTAGCAACGTTTGTTTTCTTACCACTGTCAACTTCCGCCACACATTTACCCAAGATGGTCTGGTAGGTGACCAGCTACATTTCTCCATTTAGCTTTCGATATCACCTGTGAACATCACATCCTCCCAATTTCTTCATTAATTCTTCAAGAAATTTCACCAATCTCTTTCTGATTCTGAGTAAGTGTGTAGGTTTTCATTCGAATTTTAATTAAGATTTATTCGTTCCTTACAAAGTCTATCCACGGTATTCTCAGAAGCCTTCTCTAGAAGTATATCACTTTGTATGAAGTCATTTCGTAATCTCTGAGGAAATTATTCATCATTCAGTACCATATAAGAGAAATAATATCACATAGCGGTTCATTAGACTTTCTTTGCTACTACAGAAAATATCCAGTTCATAAGTACTTTGCATAACATTTGAAATAGAAAAATGTGCTTTCGGTGATACATTTTTAACCCTGTTAAAACATATCCCAGCTATTTAAACATTTTTACTTGTTTGATTTTGAAATCTCCAATTTGTATATAAAATTTGGGGATTTTCGCTGGCTGACAATCATATATTCTGTCTTCTTCCAATTGATGTTTAGTGCGTTCTTCTCGCTTTCCTTTACTTGGCCTCTTCCTCTTGCTGACAACCATACATTCTGTCTTCTTACAATTGATGTTTAATCCTTTCTTCTCTCTTTCCTTTACTTGGCCTCTTCCTCTTGCTGACAACCATACATTCTGTCTTCTTTCAATTGATGTTTAGTCCTTTCTTCTCTCTTTCCTTTACTTGGCCTCTTCCTCTTGCTGACAACCATACATTCTGTCTTCTTACAATTGATGTTTAGTCCTTTCTTCACTCTTTCCTTTACTTGGCCTCTTCCTCTTGCTGACAACCATACATTCTGTCTTCTTACAATTGATGTTTAGTCCTTTCTTCACTCTTTCCTTTACTTGGCCTCTTCCTCTTGCTGACAACCATACATTCTGTCTTCTTACAATTGATGCTTTCTCCTTTCTTCTCTCTTTCCTTTACTTGTCCTCTTCCTCTTGCTGACAACCATACATTCTGTCTTCTTTCAATTGATGTTTAGTCCTTTCTTCTCTCTTTCCTTTACTTGGCCTCTTCCTCTTGCTGACAACCATACATTCTGTCTTCTTGCTATTGATGTTTAAACCTTTCTTCTCACTTTCCTTTATTTGGCCTCTTCCTCTTGCTGACAACATGTATTCTGTCTTCTTACAATTGACGATTAGTCCTTTCTTCTCTCTTTCCTTTACTTGGCCTCTTCCCCTTGCTGACAACATGAATTCTGTCTTCTTACAATTGATGTTTAGTCCTTTCTTTCGCTTTCCTTTACTTGGCCTCTTCCTCTTGCTGACAACCATACATTCTGTCTTCTTTCAATTGATGTTTAAACCTTTCTTCTCACTTTCCTTTATTTGGCCTCTTCCTCTTGCTGACAACATGTATTCTGTCTTCTTACAATTGACGATTAGTCCTTTCTTCTCTCTTTCCTTTACTTGGCCTCTTCCCCTTGCTGACAACATGAATTCTGTCTTCTTACAATTGATGTTTAGTCCTTTCTGTCGCTTTCCTTTACTTGGCCTCTTCCTCTTGCTGACAACCATACATTCTGTCTTCTTACAATTGATGTTTAGTCCTTTCTTCTCTCTTTCCTTTACTTGGCCTCTTCCTCTTGATGACAACCATACATTCTGATTTCTTGCTATTGATGTTTAGTCCTTTCTTTCGCTTTCCTTTACTTGGTCTCGTCCTATTGCTGAAAACCAAACATTCTGTCTTCTTACAATTGACGATTAGTCCTTTCTTCTCTCTTTCCTTTAATTGGCCTGTTCCTCTTGCTGACAACCATACATTCTGTCTTCTTACAATTGATGTTTAGTCCTTTCTTCTCGCTTTCCTTTACTTGGCCTCTTCCTCTTGCAGACAACCATACATTCTGTCTTCTTACAATTAATGTTTAGTCCTTTCTTCTCGCTTTCGTTTACTTGGCCTCTTCCTCCTGCTGGCAACCAAACATTCTGTCTTCTTACAATTGACGATTAGTCCTTTCTTCTCTCTTTCCTTTAATTGGCCTCTTCCTCTTGCTGACAACCATACATTCTGTCTTCTTACAATTGATGTTTAGTCCTTTCTTCTCTCTTTCCTTTACTTGGCCTCTTCCTCTTGATGACAACCATACATTCTGATTTCTTGCTATTGATGTTTAGTCCTTTCTTTCGCTTTCCTTTACTTGGTCTCGTCCTATTGCTGAAAACCAAACATTCTGTCTTCTTACAATTGACGATTAGTCCTTTCTTCTCTCTTTCCTTTAATTGGCCTGTTCCTCTTGCTGACAACCATACATTCTGTCTTCTTACAATTGATGTTTAGTCCTTTCTTCTCGCTTTCCTTTACTTGGCCTCTTCCTCTTGCAGACAACCATACATTCTGTCTTCTTACAATTAATGTTTAGTCCTTTCTTCTCGCTTTCGTTTACTTGGCCTCTTCCTCCTGCTGGCAACCAAACATTCTGTCTTCTTACAATTGACGATTAGTCCTTTCTTCTCTCTTTCCTTTAATTGGCCTCTTCCTCTTGCTGACAACCATACATTCTGTCTTCTCACAATTTATGTTTAGTCCTTTCTTCTCTCTTTCCTTTACTTGGCCTCTTCCTCTTGCTGACAGCCATACATTCTTTCTTCTTACAATTGATGTTTTCTCCTTTCTTCTCTGTTTCCTTTACTTGGCCTCTTCCTCTTGCTGACAGCCATACATTCTTTCTTCTTACAATTGATGTTTTCTCCTTTCTTCTTGCTTTCCTTTACTTGGCCTCTTCCTTTTATATTCCGTCTTCTCGCTATTGATTTTTAGTCCTTTCTTTTCTCTCCTTTCTTTTCTCTTTCCTCTACTTGCGATTTTTCCCTTTCTGTCAAGCTTATATTCTGTCTTCTTACAATTGTTTTGTCCTTTCTTTTCACTTTCCTTTACTCACTACCAAATAATAAATATAAAATCTCATTCTTTCTTCGAATTCAATTGCAAATAATAAATTCTTCCGTATTAAGTTAAAAAATATAAGTACCAGAAGAAAATTGAAGTGGCTCATTTTCATAGTGAAACATTTAATATGTCGACATAAGTGGATTAATTAAATTCAAAATAACAATGTCTACCTCATTCTGTCAATTATATATATGGCGACTGTAGAGGCTAGTATTTACAAAATCGACCTCTTTCAAATTAATTCTCTTAGCAATGAAACTGAACATCAGATATGAATTATTAAATTCAAACCTCTGTTTAGAAGGGAAACAGGTTGACCTGTGTAAGTAGACGAGATTTTTACTCGTTAAGACAGTTCAGGACTTCTTTACAATTTAATATACATAACAAACATATGTCTAAAGTAAAACAAGCGACATTCTATTTAAGTATGTTATCGCATTTATTATTGAATCTATTAATGAGGTCTGTTACTTTTTAAATGAACACTGATATCAGAGTTCAGTTGGCTTAATGTCAATTTTAGCTATTTGGCATCAAATTTCATATTTACCTTTGTTTCAAAATGATTTTTTATCTCTTCGTTACAATTTAAGTTTAGGTTCTGTCTTAATAAGTTGCCCTGAAACACGATCTATCGAAATTGCTAGTATTAGTAAAAGGAAATTTGCCGGTTCTGGTAATATAGACGAACATGCTTTTAAGTTTATTTTGCCTGTTTATGTAAAAATAGACTATAGGTTTATTTTATTTTTTTATTTTTTGCCGGTAAATAATTTTATTTTTATGGAAGCAGGTAATGTTAAAAATAACAACACACGGATTTAACAGGAAGTTTATTTATTTTCACTATGAATTGTTAAGACAATTTGAAATCTTTTCCACCATCAATTGTTAAAACACAAATTTAAATCATTTCTTCACCATCAATTATTAAAGGAAATAGAGAAGTCTTTGAAATTTTTAAGCACTTCGGGCATAACAGTCTCTACAAAATCAAAATTTGCCCTTGGGAATGGTTCTCTTTCCAAACATTTTAGGTGAACCCACTGAAGACAACAGTCACAGACCCCAGAAACTCTGTTGTTCAAGTCCTGCCAACATAGCTCACACAACTTCTGCGCTGAAGATCTCAAGGCTTGATAAAACATGTTGCACAGTTTTCCAAATATTTGGATCAAAATATCAGCAGCGGATCTTTTGTATTGATACATTTTCATCCAGTCATGTTTGTTGTACGAGGGTCATTCAATAAATAAGGTGAATTTTTCGGTATAAGGACGTCTAATACAGATAGAAGCTTACTCATTTTATTTTTTTTGTTTTATTTCTTTTTCACATGGATTTAATTTCTTTTGCAGATTAAAAAAAATCTTTGAGATTTTTGGCGATTAACAAAGATGGCCGACCAAGAAGCATGCTCCAGGATTGAACAGCGGTCAGTTATCAAGTTTTTGGTTGCTGAAGGGTGCAAACTAGTGGAAATTCATAGGAGAATGTCAACTGTGGATGGTGCAACATGTTTCAGCCATAAAAATGTCTACAAGTGGGCTAAATTGTTTAAAGAAGGACGGAGCAGTGTTGAGGATGAAGACAGGCCTGGGAGATCTACAGAAGTGAGGTCTCCTGAGGTGATCGAATCAATGACCGCATTCAGTCTGACAGAAGGGTGACAGTGGATGATATTGCAAGGACTTTGAGCTTATATGTTGGGACAAACGCAGGGGTCATCAGTCAGAAGAAGTCATCTTGCATCACACAGAAGCCCAAACGGTGCAGACCATCAACGAGCTGGGCTGGGAACTGCTCCCTCATCCCCCTTACAGCTCAGACTTTGACCCTTCAGACTTTCACCTGTTTGGTTTCTTGAAAGCGTTCACGAGAGGCACGAAGTTTAAAAGTGACGATGAAGTCAAAAGTGTTGTGAGCGACTGGCTGAGACATCAGTCCAAAGGTTTTTACGCTGAGTGAATACGGAAGCTTCTGCACAGATGGGAAAAGTGTGTGACAGTGCTGGGAGACTACGTTGAAAAAAAAGAAGAAAGTAAGCTTCTATCTGTATTAGAAGTCCTTATACCGAAAAATTCACCTTATTTATTGAATGACCCTCGTATTATGAATGTATAACCACTCAAGTGCAAACATGGTTAGACCATGAGACCCGGTTTCGAATCTCACTATGGTCGATTCTTCAGGAAGGCGACTTTCAGATGTTATCGGACTAAACACTATACCACGTGTTGACCCAAGTCTTGTGTGTGAAATTGGGTAGTTACAATTGTGGGCTGTCGATAGCTGTGCTAGCTCGTAGCGACAAGTTATCGTGGCCGACGGCTTTAGCGTGCTGGCCTTGTTCAAATTGTTAATCATGCTAGATAACACGCACTCCCCCAGAAACTGTAACTAAGGTCTGCTCAGCATAGTTGCAGTATAAATCACAAATTGGCTCTGGGCGTTGAGCAAACATAAATGTGCCTGCAATCTCGAATACGAGTGGCCAGCTATTATATACATACATACATACATACATTCATACATATATATATATATATATATATATATATATATATATATATATATATATATATATATATATGTACTCAGTTATAAAACCAGCAAAATAGCCATGGCGTCTATTTTACTAGGACCAGCAAAATAGCATATTCGATTTTTTAAAGTAGCGATTTGAGTTACTTATCAAAAGTCAGCCCGACTAAATTTTATTGGCCATGATTGGAAGACAACCTAAAGTTGAAGGCAGAAGATTTCCAGCAGTACGCTGCCGTTCATTTCTGCGGTAGACTGGTTGCCAACCAAGGTTATAGGACCTGGTCTGTCCTGCTATTGTACCTATGGATAAGATGGAGTTTTTGGGCGGAACTGAATATAACAATCCCAACTGGAATTTGAACTCGGCTCTACGAATTTATATTGCCTTTATTCATTGCACTACACCACACATCCTTAAACCACTCTGCACATTGTCACATCACATTGCACATCCTTACATTATACTGCGCATGTTACATCACCCTGCACATTCGCTTAAGAATGTTTACGTTTGGCCCAGTGGGGTAAGAACTGCCTGGTTACATTCAGTACCTCGAAAACGAAATGGGTTACATTCCATAATCACCGATAAGACTCTGAACTATTACCAGTCACGATGAACGGATGAACGGATGTCTCCTCGGGAAAGCACCGTGCTTTGAAAAACTACTGGGCCTCATACTCGCACCTAACATCAAGTGTTACGTGTATATACGATCTATCGCTAAAGATGTTGGAAAATTGATCGCTTTCCTGTACCGCTCCAGAAAGTAAAACACTCCTCCTGTTATCCCTTACCTTTGTAAGAGACATATCAGACCGAGAATGGAATATTGCTGACATATATGGGTGAAAGCTGATCAGTTTTCTGCATCGAGTTTAAATCCCAACAGGCACTGAAGGCGGGAGGCCTTCCTGAGGGAACATATGGTCAGTACGACTGATGAAATAAAAAAAAATGTTTACTATTATTTAGTTCGGTTCAAAACCAACAAAATACACATTTTCTTCATTATCACTAATTATAGAGAATGCCATTCTCTATCATATTCGCTGCATACTGATGCCTTTTATTCTTATTATTCTATGTTGCCTGTCTCTTCAGGACGTGGACGATAAGTGCTATTACTATCTTTCCTAATCCCTGTCCTGCTAAGCCATTGCACAAATTCGTTAGGTATACCATTAGCTGCATTCCTCTGTCTCTTTTACTTTCAATATGTCCTGCGAGAGCAATGCTCTCAATGCTCCATTTCCTCTTGATGCGCAATAGAAAATTCACTTGTCTCTTGTGTTTCATTTCCTCTAAAACTTCCTACACGTTAAGTTAATAACATTCTCAGCATCCTTCTGTAGAAGGACATCTTTGACGTTATTGCATAATAGTTTAATACTAATTTTTCTTATTTATAATGAAATTTGTTTGTCTCTTAATAGTTTGCTTAGTTTTGGAAGGCTTCTTTCGCCATTTCAATGGAACTTCTGATTTCGGTATTGCATTTTCCGTCCGGTGTTAAAACAATTCCTAGGTATTTATGTTTTTGTACTTGTTTGGTGTTTCCAATTCGTAGTTAGCATCATAGTCTGTTACATTTTGGAAAATTATATATTCGCTCTTCTTATAGTTGCTGTTTAGTCTTTTACTGTTTAGTCTTTTAGTGTTTTTCTCGTTTTAGTTCACTACCTTTTGTAGGATTTCCTTTAGCTTTGCGACTGCTGCCAATATGTGTGGGGTATAAAACCTTTCAATTTCTTTCCGCGCACTTTGTGGTATCGGTTACTGATACCTCATTTCTTAAACAATTTAATCAGTATATTACTTCTTATTTTTTATTTTATTTACACATGGCGTGTGTATATATTATTCAACCCTTGCTTATATAAGACGCAAGATGATTTTGACAAGGAGTTTTGTGGTAAGAAAGTGTGTCCTCTATATTGAAATACAGTAGCTGAATGTCTAAGTAAAAAAAGAAAAAATAAATAAGTCAAGGGATATAATTTTTATTGATGTTTGTTTTCTGATTCTATGAAAACTTTTTGGTAAACTGTAGCACGAGGAAAATTGTCGTTTTCCTTTTATTTCACACGAAAAATATGAAGTGCGTAATTGATAAAATCTCGGCAAATTACTTAAATCAGAGTCAGCAATAAGTTCAGAGGAAGCTTAACGTTTGAATGTATTTATTGCCACTATCCGACTGAAAGGCTGGCGGTAATATGATTAATTGACTGCACTAAGTTATTAGATTGCTTGTTTGATTGGCTCTTTTTAGCTCACGTTTCCCTCTCTCTGTATCTCAATTATTTTATCTTTCATTTACATTCGAACGGTTTTTTACTTTCTTTTTTCTTTCTTTTTTTTTCTTTATTGTTCAAACGTTTATTGCTTTCTTTATTTCTTGTTTGACCATTTCCTCTGTGTTTTTGTTGGTGTCTTTTCTTCTGTGACCATTTTCTCTTTCTTTCTTTCTTTCTTTCTTTCTTTCCTTCTTTCTCCCGGTCATTTACTCTTTCTGTTTTTTTCTCATTCACCCGCTTACACCATTATTTCTTTCTTTTACGTTCAACCGTTTTAACTTTCTTCTTTCAGACAATTTTTACCCTTTTAAACGTAGTTTCTTTCTCTTTGTTTTCATAGGTTTTTACTCTATCTTTTCTTTCTTCGACCATGGTGTCCCTTTTTTACCATTCATCAGACCATCAGTAAATATCGGTCTTCAAAGTTATTGCCAATAAAAGATGTTGATGAACTTATCAGAGTGGAAAATGAAAAGAGAAGAAATTAGCAACTACGAAGCAGAGGTGAAAATTGGAGGGGAAGGGAAAGCACGAAATTCAGTAAACAGAATATGAGGGGGAACCCTTAAATCATAAACAAGAAGTGAGTAGGAAGATGAATGCAACACTGACCAAAATAGAGCAAGAAAAGTATCAGTGGCCTAGTCGGGGACATGAAGCCATTACTTGTGTTTCCATTTTAAACTGCAATCAATCTATTTAAAGAATAGCACGCATTAAACTACATCCGACAACAAGGCCTCTGTTGTGGGGTTTTGAGGAGCGTGAAACCACTTCTTAATTGTTGGTGTTCCCAGGTCCACCCTGACACGGGGTGGGAGCACTTGTTATGGTCCCAGCTATTGGCAAATAGTTACTCCTGGGGAAGACGATAAAGTACGCCCAACAGCAAGGCCTCTGATCAGGAGGTTTTGACGTGTGTGGAATCACCTCTTAATTGTTGGTGTTCCCAGGTCTATACTGACCCGGTGTGGTAGTACCTATTAGGGGGTCCCAACTATAGACAAATAGTTAACCCCAAACTGGGTTCAAAACACTAAAAGTGTAAAAAAATAAAAATATTCTGAGCAATAAATATTTGAATGAAAAAATATTAGCACAATACATTTCTGGAAAAAATATTAGCCACAATACATTTTTGGAAAAAAATATTAGCCACAATACATTTTTGAGGAAAAAATATTGCCAGTAATACACTTTGGAGAAAAAAATATTACCGGGTAATACACTTTGAGAAAAAATATTACCAGTAATACATTTTTGGAAAAATATTACTAGCAATAAAAATCTTGTCGACATTAAATAAGCCATTGAGGTTGATATGCCAATAAAAGATATTGTTGAACTTATCAGAGTGGAAAATGAAAAGAGAAGAAATTAGGAACTCCGAACTGCGGGGGAAATTGGGGGGGAAACCACGAAATTCTGTAAACAGAATAGGAGGGGGGACCCTTAAATTATAAACAAGAAGTAAGTAGGAAGATGAATGCAACACTGACCAAAATAGAGCAAGAAAAGTATCAGTGGCCTGTGTACGAGAATTTAGAAAGGAATTCAATTTAGAGAAAAAGTGATTGAAGATTAAATTATTATTAAAACTATTTGATTAAACATATTTCAATGGAATAAATATAGGACATTTTAGTGTTGTGTTTCTATTTTAAATTTTTCACAGTTCGGTTTTCTCATCTTTTTCTTTTTTCTTTTTCTTCGAGCTTTACTTACAACCCCATTTTCAACACTATTTTAATGGTGTAACAGCTGCTGACAGGTTGATGTGTCGGATTTTTTATTTCTTCTCATGAACAAACGTTTATATTGAATTAATTGTAGCAGTTAGATTTTCCTTTCCCACGATAACTAGCAGAGTTCAAGACGAGTAATAAATCCCCTTATCCCCAAGTAATTACATATTGCTATTTCTTCTCAAGTGTGATGATTAAAGTCTGTTTTCTTCTGCTCACAATTGGCTTTTGAAAGAGATTAGCATTAAAATAATAATATACTTTCAATACGCCTTCATTGCAAAAGATAAAAGTAATTCGGAACATCATTTGTCAGTAATCAATATTGTATTTCAGTTCGATCGAAGCATGACTTCTTTATCTGTGTAAACATTAAATCCACATCCTCTTCCTTTGGGCCATCAAATTTCGTTGCGGGATAAAAGGGCCACAGACTCAGCACGCAAGGTTATACTACTGTGTTTTTTGGAGAAGGTAGGGTTTCACAACATGGAGGTTTGAATTCATAGTTGTTATTCTACTAGTTTGGATGACAGTCAAGGCTAGATAGGTCAACTGGCCAAGAAGAGATTGTAAGAAGGTATGGATATTTATATATTTAACAATGGTATTTGTACAAAAAATGATTGCAATGAATTTGGCTGGAACTGGAACTCGAGACAGTGATACCAATTCCAAACCCATAAGCGCTATTCTCTGTGACTATTCCAACATTTTCAAACAGTATAAGAATGATAATTCTTCATCTGCAAATTGTATATGTGTCCAAATGGCATATAATAATGAGAATTCCTTCTCTCCAAAATTTATTCTTGTCCAAATGGAAAGGTATATAACAATCATAATTCATCATATCATAATTTTATAAATTTTATACTTGTCTAAATATAAAGGAATATATTAATGATAATTCTTCATCACCAAAATATATACTTGTCCAAAGAAAAGGCATATGATAATGATAATTCCTCATCTCGAATATTTGTACTTGTCGAAAGGGAAAGGCATAGCATTATGACACTTCCACGTCCAAAGTTATATACATGTGCAAATGGAAAATGTAAGAATGATATAACTTCATCTACTAAAATTTATGCATTTGCATGGAACAGTAGATAATAATGATGATTCGTTATCTCTCAAATTTATTCTTGTCCAAATGGAAAGACATGTAATAATGACAATTCCTTATATACAAAATTTGTAGTTGTCCAAAGGGAAATGCTCATAATAATGACAATTCCTCATCGCCAAAGTGTATACTCCTCAAAATGGAAAGGCATATAATAATGAAAATTCCACATATCCAAAATTTGTACGTGTCCAACTAGAAAAGCTTATAATAATGATAATTCTACATCTCTAATATTTTTACTGATTTAAATGGAATCTCATATAATAATGATAAGGCCTCATGTCCAAATTTTATACTTGTCCAAATGGAAAGGCATATAATAATGAGAAATTCCTCCTCATCAAAATGCATATCTCTGCAAATGGAAAGGCAAATAATAATCATTATTCAACATCTTCAAAATCTATACTAGTCTACTTGGAAAGGGATACAACAATTAAAATTCCTCATCTCTAAATTTATTCTTGTTCAGATAGAAAGGTGTATAATAATGGTAAATTCCTCATCACTGAAATGTATAATTGTCCAAAATGAAAGGCATATAATAATGCTAATTTCTCTTCTCCAAATTGTATACTTTTCCCAATGGAAAGGAATATATTAATAATAATTCCTCTTCTCCTAATTTATACTTGTCAAAATGTAAAGGCATATAATATTAATAATACCTCATCTCAAAAATGTATACTTACATAAATAAATAGGCATATAATCATGATAATACCTCATATCCAAAATTTATACTTGCCTAAATGTAAAGGCATATAATAATAACAATTCCTCGTCTCCAAAATTTATACTTTTCTGTATAAGAATGTATATATTAATGGTAATTCCACGTCTCCATGATTTATACGAATTCAAATGGAATAGCATATTTAATAATGATAATTCTTCATCTCCCAGATTTTCCTAATCAGAGTCTAAATGTATATAAGAATAAAAGATGATCATATATATTCCCAAATTCTCTGTGGAAATATTTAATCTTTTCGACAGTCTTGAAAGCATTTATCATAGTATTACAATAATTCTAAATGCAAAGTAGAGACGATATTTGCGAAACGATGAACTTCGTGACAGTTGCCAGGCAAATTCTTTTCTTGTATATTTGGCATTTTCCTAGATGCTTTTATTCTGCCTGCCATGTTCTAATAAGGTTTTATTACATTCCAGTGTGGCTTTATGATGCCCCTGTCCGTCTCAGAAGAAAATATCTGGCCTACCTCATTCGGCGTCCCGTTTGTAAATTGCTTAGCTTTCTGTAAACGGATGAGCTAGCAAGTCTGTGGAACGCGTTTCCTCGGAGAGAGAAAGTGTGAAGAGGAAAACAGACATAATATAAGCAGAGAGGAGGGATCAGAAAAATGAAAGATATAAAGAGAGCATGGAGAAAGGAGAGAGTAGTAAGCGAGGCACTGGAGGAGCGAAAAGGAAGTTAGCGGACGGGGAAGATGGTGCGAGTGTGAGTGAGGGAGCAAGCGCACGCGCGTGAGAGAGAGAGAGAGAGACAGAGAGTTAGAGAATTATAGAAATACATGTAAAAAGAATGAAGGGGCGAGTAAGAGGTAATGTGCTTTTGTGAACTAAATACAAATGCCGGCACGATTAAATTATTTGCTTCAATTCTCGCACCCACCCACCCTCGGCAAGACGCTTATTTGTCACGGTACGATTATCATTTTTCTAATCATTTTTTACGCAGTATGGTCTGTTTATTCCAAGTATCAACAACGGCCTATTTATTTCATAAGTTGAAAAGTTCCCAATGGCATGTTTGTTCCAGACAGTATTTGTATTTGGCGGGAAAGGGTAGAGGGAATGGAACGGTATCAGACGAGTGAGAGAAGAAAATCGAGAATTAAAAACAAAGAGAGAGAGAGAGAGGGGGCGTCGGAAGAAGATAAAGAGAGAAATCTGTGAGAGAACGAGGAGAAAAGCAAGCCAAGAAAGAGAAAAGGTTAAACAGGAAGACGGAAAGAATTTACCTTTTTGTAATTTAACTGTGTGACTCGACACAGTTTTGATAAACGTTAAAATTGCGTAGTTAATATTTCCGACTGAATGCATTTCCCATTCTTGTAAAATTCGTTTTCCTTTCTAACAAACAAGATCGAACGAAAAACAGAAGCTTAGAAAAAAAAAAGAAATTGAATATAATCGAGATATTTATCTAACCTTAACAGGATTAACAGTTTTTTTTTAATTCTCCATTCAAGTGATTTAAAAAATGCAATCGAAATTATATACAATGCTGTTTTATTATTTTACTTTTTGTTAATGTCATATTTTTCCGGTTGAGTCGAGAATAGAAGAACAGTTGCACTACCAACTTTCCGGCAACTGATCGCCTCAGTAACTCCTTTAGTCCGTACAGATATACAGTCAATTCATATTTTATTCATCTTTAATAATAGTTTAATTTTAGTTTGGAAAGAATGTCATGACGTATTTTGACACGACAATTTTAATGATGCATTTTCAATATTAAAAATTAAATAACCATTAATTGTTTAAATAATAACGCCTTTGCTTTCGTTCTTTGTATAATAATTAAAATCAGATTGCGCAAAATTTGTATCGAATTTATCCTTTTAAAATGAGTTTAGATCTACCCCATTTAAAAAAAATCTCTTTAGCAACGGAGGTGGCAATAAATGTTCGTTCTGTTTCTGGAAACGATGTTTTAATTGCCTGCACATGCCAACGATTAACCAGAAAATTATCTCTCGAAGATTGTCCTTAATCTGAACGAGAAATTACAGATCTTCTTCAAACCTTTGTCGAGAAAAATCCCATGGGAAAATCCCAAGAGAGAATTAACAGAACAGTTAAATATAAATGATACTTCGAACCTGACATACTGACATGCACAGGTGGAACTGTCTCATGGCCAATGGGTCCATTATCACCCGCAATCAAAGAGTTGTTCTCTGTTGATAATTGAAGAATGGATTCTATAATATCCCCTAAAGAAAAGTGGGTTAGTTACAAATAAATCTTACGAAAGTGACAATGTTTAGTACCCACTGAATAAAGAAAATTCATCCTCAAACCATGATTAAGCCACCAGAGATGAAAACTCATTATACAGATCCAGTGCCTTCCCACTCCTTGTAGGAACCCCTTTCTGATTGACATTGTCGTCAGAGGTGTAGCCGTACTCACCACGCTTGGCCAATTGCATGTTGGTGAGGCTATTTAATCTATAAGCGGAGGTTTTGAATTCAGTGTTGTCCTTCTCATAGACCAGTTTCTACCCAAGGTTATAGGACCCGGTCTATCCTGGTATTTATACATAGCTGTGTGAGAATATATGGGTTCATACCTATTTCAAGGCTATTTGCTCGAAAGTGAATGCATGGACTCAAACGGAATTCGAACTCGGTTTTCCACCATTCTCAACATTATCCATTACTTCAGCGTGCCATCCATTAGGAAGTGCTAAGCCAAAACGAATCAGATAATGTGGAGAATTTTTACCATAAATTGGAAGCATTTGCCGAAAAATCACCCATGATATAGTGATCATAAAAGCGTGTTGTTCTTGTATGGTAATACAAGAGCAAATATTACTCGAGTCACTTATGAAAGGTTATGGACCTAAATATCGAACATTTTGTTCAATCCACGGGAACAGATTTTTCTTATTCCGCTTTCTAAACTCAAGGGAGATAACTCAAATCAGTTGCTTCATCTATCATCTTTTCAGATTATTGTTCTTAGGGGGAAATCAATTTATTAACTACGAAGAAGTTAAAACAGGTATTGTATGTTTCTCTGCATGGGAACATAAAGAATTTCACGAAGGATCGAAGATTTGTCAAATAGATGGTATTATGGCAATGGAAAATATCTTGATTAAATATATCAATTAACAACAAAGACGCGTTTGTTTTTTATCCTTCAAATGCGACAGATTCTCACCTAATATAAATGTCTACCAGTCGACGAAGCTGTAACGACAAGAAAGATACATAATGTCATACACCGTGCCTATGAACACTAATGCGTATGTCTCAATCCTCATCAATCTTCACCTACCATACCTATGAACACTAATGGGTATGTCCCAATCCTCAGAAATATGTCGGACACTATTTTAAGCTGGAGTAATATGGTAAGTTGTCCACCACTAGCAGTGGTTTACCTACTTCACTAAATTCTTTTCTTTCCGGGTTGATGCTTGCACGTACCAAACATTTAAAAAGTATAACGAAAAATAGTACTACTTAAATTTACTGGTCCGCTCTTTAAAAAATATGGAAAATTTTGGCCTCGCTGGAGTAAGTTTTGCAGATTAGCGTTTCTTAGACGTTCCTCAAGCGACAACATTTGCCAGCATAGAAAAATGTTTCTTTTCTTTAAATAATATTAATAGGGGTGTTGTGTAAAGATTATATCAAATCAACTTATGATTTCGTATAGAGTTACCTGGACATAATTGTTATTCAATGAAAAAACTCAAAACTGTGATTACGCCCTTGATAAATGCGTTCTGTTGATGTAGTCTGTTTTCTAAATTCGGAATAGTACGCAATGATGTGAGAATATTTTCAAACTTAACATCTGTTTGCTTTGCGTTGTTGTGTTTTACGGCATATCAACCTCAATGGGTTATTTAATGCCGACTTTTTTTTTCCTGGTAATCTTTTGTTTTGTCAAAAGTCTATTTCTGGTAATATTTTTTTCCCTCGAAAATGTAGAGCTGGTAATATTATTTTCAAAAAATATATTGCTGATAATAGTTTTTTTTTCTTCAAATTTTATTTCTGGTAATAATATTTTTACAAAGTATTTCTAGTATTAAAACCTATTGTTACACTTTTATAATGCTTTTTATCTCAGTTTCGGGGTTAACTATTTGCCCCTAGCTGGGACCCTAACATGTGCTACCACCTCGGGTCAGGGTGGACCTGGGAAGACCAGCAATTAAGAGGTGGTTCCATGCTGCTCAAAACCTCATGATTATAGGCCTTGCTGTTGGACATAGTTTATCGTCTTACCCTGGACGCGGATGTAGTTTATCGTCATACCCAGGACAGTTAACATTTGTAAATAAAAACAATGTACAGATAACACTTTATAAACTCAGGGATCGTTTTGACACTGTATTTATATTATAAACAGGACCCCCATCAGAAACTACGAAAATAAATATTTTTAAATTCTGCCAAATATCATCACTGGATTACTTGAACTAACGCCTTTATTCATTGGGATATGTGTCCTTGGGGGTAAAAGCATTGGTTGAAGTAATCTAGTGACTTAATGTAAAGATTTGTGAGTTCAATACCTGGCCACAGCAGACGTGAAAAAAAACTTGGAGAATTGAGTTACTAAAAGGAAATAACTGAAACTGAGATATCCAGAAAAGGCATGGCACGTGGAACTAGAACAATCTACCTCAGTGGACGAAATAAAATATCACCTGATGGAGGCCGGAGTGTCCAATGCCTGAATCGTCGTGACTAGGACAATAAAGATGAAGGCAAAAGTCCGAACAATGTTCAAGGGCCAAAGCGCCGTGAATATGATAATAAAGATGAGGACAACAGTTCGAACAATGTAAATAGTGTAAACAGTTACAATAACTCATTTTAGAAATATAGACAGACATTTTCTGTTTTCTTAGATTCCAGATTTGTTCGAACTAAATTGTAGATTTATAAATCGAACATCTTATTAAATATAACGATGACTGTCTGTTGGTTTTAATTGGAATATTTTTATAATCTTGTATTTCCTCCATTGAAATCGATAATTCCAACCTGATAATTGAAATATTTAAATACAAATGAAATACCCATAAATATTTAAATGTTTTGCCAATAATTCACAAATAAGTATGATTAGGAGAGCTGGCTGAGAAATTCTCGGACAGAGCGAGAATAGATACATTGAATGAAAAATATATTCAAACCAGAATTTTGATTATGAATCACCACAAGCAAAATATGAAATCTTTTTTTTCTGTATTCGATAAGTAAAAACCGTGTCAAAAGTTGTAAAATATTACAAAAATAGTTACTCAATGAATAAGATTTGTTAGATCATTTGTTAGATCATAATTAATAAAAAGAAAAAATAGAAAAATGTGTATATAACACCATAATATTTCTGCGCACAAATTATAAGACAAAATGTTTAAAATTTACATTATTTATTGAAAGTAACATTAAAACTTCAGCACTTTATAACATATTAAATGATAATATAGCTAAATTGTTCAGTATAATTTCCCTTTGAAGCAAATGAAGGGCTTATTTGATGTCAAAAAGATTTATTAATAATGTATTTGTGCTATGTAATAAAAAATATATAATTCATATAAAATTTGTAATGCTTCAGTAAATTATAATCTTTGTAAGGCTGTGCTATAAGCATTCACTGATCACTGGAATGAAATTTCGACGCTACGATTTTGAACCTAAACGTAATCTTCAAACTCATTTCCTCAAAAATAGGTAATATATATATATATATATATATATATATATATATATATATATATATATTTATCATGTGAAACTCAAACCTTCAAATTTGAGAGCAATACCACGTCTCCCAAATCCAGCTGCCTTACCTGTGCATATTATTTGAATCGAATTTTATGTTAATCAAGTCCCTTAGATCTAGTAAGAGTTGATCTGTGGTGACGCCGGTATATACTAAGTTCAATCTCAGTGAAAACAAATTAAGTTTTGTATTCGATGCCATCTCAGTACATCAAAAGAGCAAGGTGTCACGGGAGGCGGTTGACTTTGCTACCAGGTGTAAATTTGGGTTTCAAACGATGTCAGTAAAAAGAAAGTAAACTCAGGCGAACTTAAGACACACACACACACACGCACACGCACACGCACACACACACGCACGCACACACGCACGCACGCACGCACACACACACACACACACGCACGCAAAACAGCTAGAAGACAGGCAGTTATACAAACGCCCGACTCCCGAGGGGAAGTGAAGAATCTCTTGCATCATCTCTGGCGAACACGATCGAACTTTCGAATGAAGTACCCGAAACCACATACCTCTGATTCAGCGGTTTGAGACCAGAAGTTAAGAAACCATTCTATTATCATGTCATTCAATCAAATTTTAAGAAGTGGGTCAAACCGATATCTTTTCAACTGTCCCTCGAAAATTGTTAATTTTAACTTAATCCGATTCAACAGTAAAACCTGATACCAATTGTTAGACATTTTCACTATCCCAGAAGGATTTTATACGATCAGACCGTGAATGATTATTATCTTACTCTTCTCAGAACTGTTCCGTTCAATAATGTTCTATAAATTAATTACAAATCCCCTGATGAAAAACAAAGTGCAGTTAAAACTTTAAACCATTTGATCATCTCCCCAGAAGCATGCATACGAGGAGGTATCAAATTTTCGAATTTTATACGCAGTGATTGTATCATTCAACTGAAATATGCGTGCAGCTAACCTTAATTCGTACCCCACCTACCGAGTCAGTCTGCCAATAGGTTTCGTGCTATGTATTCGTATTTCAGTTTTCCTTGATAATTCTCTGGTCTGCTGATATACGAGGTGGTTTCGGAATTTTCTCGGAGTCTACGTGCTGGGATTATAACATTCCACGGATATGCCGGTACATCTTATGCTCATTGGAGCCCAGGCTATCGAGTCAGTTTACCAGTAGGCTTTGTGCTGTCTGGTTCTGTACACTTATTAAGTTTTATTTGCACGCAGGCATACGAGGTGCTGTTGGATCGTCCGTGCTCTGAATGGATTCCACCTATTGCGGCAATTAGTTAATAGGTCTTGTGCTGTCTATTCGTCTTCATTTATTATACAAGATTTTGTAACGTTGACTTCGAACGGCTCTGTGATCTTGACAAATATCTCAGGGATTCCCAGCCTTTTCCGCGTCATCGTCCACTTTCACATGGAAAAAATTTTCCACCGCCCACCGGTATAGTAAATATTCAAAAGCGTATTAAAATTCTTTGGTAAGTGTTTGTTATTGGTTCATAAACTCACTTTATGATGTATTAAAAGATACAAAAGTGAGGTAACAAGTAAATGACTTATGTGGCTACTGCTGCGGTTACTACTGTATTACAGAACGAAGGAAATTAAACTTGACCATTGAAAACTATCATTTCATTTTATGGTCAAGGTTAGTTTTATGGTTAGGGTTAGGGTTGCAAGTGTTGGCGAGAAATTAAACAATTTCTCTTCATAATTATAAAATAAAAAAATAATATAGACTACTAGCAACTAATGAAAATTCAGCGAACATTTTTGTTGACCTTCCTGATTTATATCCGAAAAAAATGTAATTACGCCCGAAGAACTATTCAAATGTTAATGACCTTTATCAAAACTATAGAAAATATTAAAATATTCATCGTTTTCGGGAATATTTATATCTTATGTAAGATTATGACCCCGTTATTCCCATTTGGCATCCTGTTTTTTATACATATTCTTTGTATGTCTCCGTTGAATATTTTGTCGTGTAGCATATGTTGAAATACCTTTTAAATACGCCAATTCCTATATAGCCCACCAACATTTCCAGTCGCCCAGCATTGTCTGAACATTTGCTTGCCCAACATCAGTTGAAATTACCCAGAAGTTGGCGGTATCGCTCAGGTTAGCTGATTTGTGCAACCCGACTGTATGATATTTTTCATGAACGTCTGCTACTTTAACACTTTTTCATGACTGGTTGATTAGGTTTAACACAGGTTTCCAAGGGTCTCATATGCTTGTGCGTGTTTGTGTGTGTGTGTGTTTTTGGTTGTGTGTATGTGTTTGGTTTGGCTTACGGTATATCAACTCATTTGATGTTGAAATTTAATTTTTGGGTTAGCATTAGTAATTTCTTTGACAAAAATATATTGCTAGTAATTTAAAAAAAAATATTGTAATATATTATATATATATATATTACAAAAATGTATTGCTGGTAATATTTCTTTCTTAATTTTTAAAAATGTATTGCTGGTAATATATTTTTTTTATTTTTTTAAAAATGTATTGTTTCTTATATTTTTTTTACAAAAATGTAGTGCTGGATATATATATATATATATATATATATATATATATATATATATATATATATATATATATATGTGTGTGTGTGTGTGTGTGTGTGTGTGTGTGTGTGTGTATTTAGGCAGCAATCTTTCTTTCATGCACATTTCATTAAAAAAGACAGACAAGATGCTTTTATTTAGTTTTTTTATACAATTTATCATGCAATCTAATAATATATAATTATACAAATTATTATCCGAAAAGATAAAAAAATTAGATCGCATGAGAAATTGTATAAAAAACTAAATAAAAGCACTTTGTCTGTCGTTTTTAATGAAATGTGCATATATATATATATATATATATATATATATATATATATATATATATATATATATATATATATATATATATATATAGTCATCTACAAACAGATTGTTTCTCTGTATCACAGCTCCTCAGTGTGGTTAGACGTCCGACTGCTTCAAGCCGAGATCGAAAGCCCCATTTGACACTGTTCAAAAATCTTACCCCTAGGCCATCTTTGCACAGTAGAAAAGAAGGGAAATTGACGTTTTTCTTTATACGAAATACGACCGCGGCTCGGAGAACTCAATTCATACTTGAAGAATAATGCTTAATAGCAGCTGGAGCCGTTGTTTTTAAAACCTGTTAATACTAAAATTAAAATATACTTAAATATACGATTTTAATGCATATATAATTAACGCAAGAATGTATAGACGTGACAATGACACGATAAAAATTATTACATACACAAAAATAATTCCATAAAATAACCAGGCAAAAATATTTTCTGGCTTTAAATAACCTGCAACGTATTGATAAACCGTAGAAAATAAATGAGTGAATAAATCAATTAGCGATCAGACCATTGGAACGGAATGCGAACGTTAAGTGAGGAGTGGCGTTGCAAAATATTCTAAGTTGTATAACTTTGTTCCTATTTTAGCTAAAGGGCGCTGCTTCCGTATCCAATAGCAGATTGTGGTGACGAGAAGTACTTCTGTAGTTACTAAGTAACTCTGCTATTTTATAGATCTGTTTTAAGCTCTTGATACAATCAAGATATATTTCGCACATGCCAAGAGAAATTAAATTGCCTTGTATATCTACAGATAAACTTAAAGATTTTGTTTTATTTACCGATTTCTGAGAAGCTATCACGAGATTTCTGGAAGTTTTAATTTCTGTTACACTACAGATAATCTGGATGAGACTCGTCCTTGTCAAGGTTTACAATAGGTTGAATCCATTACTAGGTCAGCTCCTAAGAAACTCGTGCGAAACGATTTTTCTCACCGGAATCTATCTTGCATATCTATAAGTCTACCATTTGTCCAGGCTTAGAATATTCTTGCCATATATGGTCCAGTCTTCCTGTTATTTACCTAGAGCTCCTTGTTAAGATCCAAAGAAGAATCAGCAATATTATTGATCCTGATCTGACAGCTCACCGTCGGTCTCTTGCCCACCGTCGTAAATTTGCTTCCCTGCGTCTTTCCTATTATAACTTTCATGGTAATTATTTGGATGATCTCTTCGCTGTGGTAGCAGATTTTATGAATTTAAGCGCAGTACTAGACCGACAAAAAGGCCTCATCAATTTACAGTTGAATTTGTTGGGTGTAGCCATAAGTTCTATGCTAACAGTTTATTTTCTCGCACGTCTCGCTTGTGGAACTTTATTCTGGCTCCATGCTCCCAGTCAACATTAATCTTAAAAAATTTAAATGCAATATCCATAGTTATCTACTATCTTCTTGATTACTCTTCTATTGTTCTTGCTCCTTAATAATGTTTCTCTTTTTTCTTATCCTTTCACACTCAGTAACCCCTTGTGGTTTTACTGCATTGCTTGTGGTGGGTGGGGTGAGATGATTAAAAATAACAAATAATCAATTGCAGCAAGATCAGGTGAATATGGTGGATTGTGTCGAACAGACCAACCGAGTTCCCAAAATGTCTTTTCTCTGTTATTCTTGCTGTGTGCTAATCCGTTGTGTATGATATCATTGCCACGAGACAAATTAATGCATATTTTGGGACAACACATTTATTCTTAACTGACAAGTGTAGTTCGGGTGATATATTAAACATTGTTATTGGTTCCACAAAACGGAAATTATTTATATATATATTTTATGGGATATATGGCGATGAGATACATTATAGAAATGCGTTTTCATGCCTTTATTATATGTATAAAGCTGAAAATGAACGCAAAAAGCCTCATCTGAAATTTCAACTCTGCTCGCTGATTCCTTTTTGCGAGCTGGTAACCGTTTTATAATCTAGTTGTAAGGTGATAGTGCGTTTCCAGCTAGATAATGTTTCCTTCTAATCTACCGCCATATAATGCTAACAAGTAATTTCCCGGCCTATAATGCGAGACGGTATGACCCATGAGTGCCCAGTACACACACACACACACACACACACACACACACACACACACACACACACACACACACACGTGTATGTATATATTAATTATATAAATTTTAAATGTTATAAATTCAGTTTGCTATATATTCAAAGTCAATCATATAATGTGTGTGTGTGTGTGTGTGTGTGTATGTGTGTGTGTGTGTGTGTGTGTGTGTGTGTGTGTGTGTGTGTGTGTGTGTGTGTGTGTGTGTGTACTGGGCACTCATGGGTCATACCGTCTCGCATTATAGGCCGGGAAATTACTTGTTAGCATTTATTTATATAAATCATTAAAATAAATATGTATGGTATTAGGTCGATAATACTTTTATAAATCCGTTTTGTCTACATTTATAGTGGTGAATAAATATTCATATATATATATATATATATATATATATATATATATATATATATATATATGTGTGTGTGTGTGTGTGTGTGTGTGTGTGTGTGAGCGTGTAAAATATCAGATATAACTAAAACTGTATCGGTAAAAGGACAATAAATATAAAGAAAAAATGAAAACTTATTTTAGCCATCGCATTTCCTTTTAGTTTTATTCATATATATATATATATATATATATATATATATATTTATATGTTAAGACATTTTTTATGTCTATACGTTCTTTTTATAGATACAAATATTTAAGTAAATGCTCTGTTCATAATAAACATTATTAAAGTCATTTACCGGCCTTATGTACGAGAAAATTTCATAGAAAATATGTGTCCGCCGACACGAATCGAACCTGTATCCTATACGGAACAGTCATATAGCCTGACGTGCTTTACCGATTTAGCCACAGAGGAGCGTTTTGGTTAGCATCGAGCAGATATGAATGTACAAGAGAAAATCATGGAGAATTATTGTTTAAAAGCAGTAAAATCGACCTTGCTAACCGAAAAGTGTCCTCTGTAGCTAAATTGGTAAAGCACGTCAGGCTATATGACGGTTTCGTATAGTATCCAGGTTCGATTCCTGTCAGGGGGCGCATATTTTCTATGAATATTTTTAGGACATTCAGGCCGGTAAATGTTGTTTAATACTGTTTATTATAAACAGAGCATTTACTTAAATATTTGTAATTTATATACATATATATATATATATATATATATATATATATATATATATATATATATATATATATATATGATGAAAATATAATTTAAAGCTATGCTATATTTATGGGTAAAAGTACTCAATAGCAGAGATAGAGCGTATGTAAATACAAAATATAAAAATGGGCACTGAATTCAGTAACATGCGGAGAAATTCTATTTCGTTCTTCGATGTAATCTTCATTGACTGAAGATTACCTTGAAGCATGAAACCGACTATATCTGACTGATATCAAATCAGTCGGGTTTCGATCCCGGCTTGAAGCAGCCGAACGTTTAGCCATACTAAGGAGCTGTGATACAACGAAAAAGTCTGTGTGTGGATGACTATATATATATATATTTATATATAATAAGAAAGAACAGTAACATTTACAATCCGGTGTTCTTAGAAATTATTTTATTTAAAAAAAAAACAGTGCTCGATACAAAACAGTAGAGCATAATATTATAATTATTTTCTATTTTAAAAATATGGTTCCATCGCTACCCAGGAATTACCAAGTTTCAAAACAGAAACTAAAATTATAAACTTAATTATAAAATTAAATTTAAAATCCATATCTCCGTTCCATTCTCAAGCGAGTTTTGTCTATGGAACGGAGCTATGGATTTTAAATTTAATTTTATAATTAAGTTTAAAATTTTAGTTTCTTTTTTTTTGCTGAGTGGCGAAGAAACCATATTTTTAAAATAGAAAATAATTATAATATATATATATATATATATATATATATATAGAGAGAGAGAGAGAGAGAGAAAGAGATAGATAGATAGATAGATAGATAGATAGATAGATAGATAGATATACATGCAAACACAAGTATGAATATTTTTTGTTTCAGTTATAGAGAATTACTGTATTTAATAAAATCCTTATTATCTGAGTCCTGGCGAGTGAGAAATCACGACACTCTCTGAATCAATCTAAGATAAGTATTGGGAATATAAATTCCTTGTAATACAATAATATTTACAAGTATATTTAATATTTTAATTTAAAAAGATCAAAGATTAAATTGAAGATAATACATTGAGGAAGAATATATTACGCTAATTTTCTTTTAAAAAAATGCATTTTAGAAGTCCTCTTTTATCCATGAGGTCGGAAATCGATTTTTGCCAGCAGTGGGAAATTCATAATTTTGTCAATGCTTTGCATGTTTAGCTAATTTTAAGAAGAAGCAAAAAATAAAAAAATAAAAAGATTGAAGAAGTAAAACGAGACAAAAGAAAAAGAAGAAGAAGGAAAAGAAGAAAAATAATGAGAGTAAAAAATGCGAAAAGGGGAAAAAAGAAGAAGAAAAACAGAAAAGAGAAAAAATAAAAAGAGGATGGAGTAAAAGCAAAAGGCGAGAAAAAAAGAGGAGAAAAAATAAAGTAGAAAGAGAAAAGATAAAAAAGCAAAAGGAAAAAAAGTAAAATAGAAAGAAGAAATAAGAAAACAAAAAGAAAGAAAAATAAGAAACTATATTAATCTTTATTCTTCAACAAAGATCGAACACCGATCTCTTGCACAAGTGAGAACTCTTTAACTACTTCAATCACAGGAGGGAAAGCTATAGTAGTTTTATTACATATTTACATCTGATTTGTAGCAATCACAGCAAAATATATAATTTATCTACGCATCCTTTTATTTTGCGATTTCATTAAAAAATGAATTGTTTAAAAAAACAAACAAACTAATAAGTAATAATAAAGATTATTTGGGGGCGCTGATAAATTCTCGAAATGATTCCTTCCCAAAATAAGTATTCTGATGTTTGATCATTGAATAGAAAGTGGGTTGGGCGCTGAATTTTTCAGAAATCCCTTAGTAATTGCGAGTATTAATTTTCTTTAATTCCCCACCCCCACTGAATGTAAATATTCATTTAAACAAAATTAGGTATGATACGTTATTCGACATATTGACTCATCTATCGTTTTCATTCTATTTCTTCTTCTGCACAACGAAAAAGTGTTTGTTTTCTTACATGAATGTGTTATTTTAATACTTGTACCTTCCAGAATTGATAGGCGCCTTTCAGTGGGAAATCGGCTGGGGGTGAATTAAACAACGTAATCCAGGAAAGCGTGACGAATTGATTACAATGAATTTCTGTGAATCTCCTTAAAACTACAATGAAATGATCGCATGAATTGACTGCTGAACAAAACGAAATAGAAAAAAAGAACAAAAAAAAGTTTTCTATGGTTACTCGTTTATGATTGCTTGTCGAACGTCAAATGTCTAAATGATGTTCTTTTTAAGCGTATATCTACCCCGCCAAAAGGAGAAAAACAAAATGAATGCCTTTCCTATTGTCAACGGAACGACACTGTCATTCAACCAAATTTAATAATGTTTGAATGTTATTATAATACCGCTTGTATGTTCATTGGAAGTGAAGCACAAACGAATTCAAATCCTCAATTCCATTTACTCATCTGTCTTTCAAAATATCTATTACATAAGATTTCTATGCAAATAATGACAAGGCTGCCAAGAATTGATTGGTTTAAAACTGTAATTAAAACAAGAATTGTTTTTGAAAACAATTCCCGTACACTATATCCAAGTCGTGGGACTAATGAAGCTACTATCCTTTTAATGTTGCTCATCTAAAGCTTTTAAATTAAGGATTTTTTTCTGGTGAAAATAAAAGAAACTCAATCCACGAAAATGATGTTCTCTTTCAGACGTGTAAATACTCTGCATGCATTTATAGCTTTTAGGATTATTGTGAAGCGGCGATCACTGCAAGCCAATTTTATTATAAACGAATTTATAGCTGTACAGCTATTAGTTTATCCCAGGCATCGGAATTTCTTTTTTGTTCGCGCACAAATTTCTGTTGACACCGCCTGTTTTCTGTTTCTGGCATTGATTTGAAACTTCAATTATGTTATTGAAAATTGGCTGTTGTGAAATAATTCTTTTGCGTTTTTCTAAAGGTAATTGTCAATACAGTCAATAATTGCTGATATCAGCAGATTTTTGCTGACGTGAGAATGTAATTTTAGAAAAATAATATATAGTCTTACTTTAACCTTCTAATACAGGTAATTTATGACTTAAGTATGAACATATTTCAAAGTAAATTCAGCATAAATTATTTGGATTTTACATGAAGCTATTGCATCAAAGTATTTGATTAATTTACTTTTTAAATTCTCATATATTTTAATGCTGTTTTATTCAGCCTTAGTTCCACCAGAGAAAATCCTTCTGGGCTAAAACTTAACATGCCACGCCCATTGTAACGAACTACCGACATTTCCATCTTATTCCATTGGTGAGATATAAGTTTCACTCGAGCAGCTTCTTACCACGAACCGCTGCTTTGTGGAAACCATTCCCAAGAAGATGCTTCCCCGATCACTACAATCTTAACTTATTCTATGGTTAACCATTATCTTTCCCGTATATGAACATAAACTGTGCCTGTTACTCTGTAGCCGCCTACTGATTTCTTTCAAAGAACACATATTCTATTGATATGGACCGATCCTAAAATATTGTCGGCATTAAATAATTTATTGAGATTGATATGCCGTAAAACAAAATAAACCAATAAAGCAATTAAAAGTGCCTACGTGGCCTTGTAGATGAGGAATTGTTTTTCTCTCTATAAACCCTTTTCTAGGTACTTTCTGGAAAGGTATAAGGAATCGACTATGTCATTTTAAAACTGTTAATTACGCATGCGTAGTAAATCATTTCAAAATCTTGACTTGGTGCAATGGTTATCAATGTGGAAAGCGTCATCAGCGAGTTGAGTTCAAATCACAGTCTAATCTGTTGCGTTCACTTACAGACTAATTTTTCTCTCTTTTCTTCCTTCAGATATGGGTTAAAAAGAATGGGGTCTGGAAAATGGGTGACAGCTGATTTTGTAAAATGAAATCAAAATCATCAATAAGGCAAATTCCGCTAGAAATCATTGTAATATAAAGAGTAAGAGAGAGAGAGAGGGAGAGAGAGAGAGAGAGAGAGAGCCCATGTTGTAAAACGATAGTTTGCAAATTAGTCATGCATAAAACTGGAAGTGAGTTCAATCTTCACTGCAATACAGTTTTACGATTGTGTTGCATAGGGAATAAGAAAACCGTTTCCTAAAGTGGAAGGTGCTATATAGCGAAATTTGCTCGTTTATATATTGCCGGTGATTAATAACCCTTGTCGCTGATGGGATTTTCTTAATTCTTAATCTTTGTTGCTTCCACAAAAGCACAAATAGAACTATAATCATAGCTATGGAAATGTTACCGGGAAACAATTCCCTTATCTTTCCTAAGAAGGCAATAACATATGCTATATATGTTATTGCCAGGCATTTTTATTTCAGCAAAGTAAAATTAGCCTTCCCAAAATTGAAATTATAGATATTGTAATAATAATAATAACAATAATAATAATAATAATAATAATAATAATAATGATGAAGTTCGAAATCTTTTATATTCTATAATCTTACCTGTTATAAGAAAAGGAGCGTTTCCATGAGTCGCACATTAAATTTCAAATTATCTATCTAACGCAGGAGTCCACACAGAAGTCGATACCATCCCCTGGGTGTCTATAGAACTACCAAGGAGATCGATAAATGCCTAAGTGGGGTCAAAAGGAAATCGATAAATACCTGATTTGCAAATAGAATGCAAGGTACTGAATTTCACAAGATGAACTCATTGATATGTGTGTAGATCCCGACTCTAAATTTTTGTAAAAAACTAAATGCAAAAGTGATTGTTGGCGTAATGTAATTATTACTGCTAAATATTTCATGTTTAGTGAGTACCTTTCGCAGTATATTTACAGAGTATCAAGCAACACAGACATCCAAAGCGGATGGGAAAATTGCCATTATGCCAAATTTCTTAAATTCTTTTTATTCTGGCAACTTCAATCCGGAGGTCGGTGTATTTCTTGAGCTTGTTAATTTCTTTGGCTTTGATATTATTGCCACCACGAACAGCCACCCCCATGAGGAGATTTTTTATTATTATTAACGACATTGGTGTCTGTTTGATGGCACCTCGGATGCGCTCTGTTTGGATGTTGAAACTTTTCAAGATCTTCACTTAGTTGTTTTCAGTTACCTTCCCTGGCTTGTGGCGACACCTATTCCAATCGGCTTTAAGGTCATGAATTACAGAGAAAGAGATCGAAAACAGTCAAGTCCGTATCTTGTGTGAAATCTTCATCTAAACGGACTGCATCCTTCAGGTCACCAATCAAGACCTAATCTTAAAAAAAGAAAAAACAGGAAATAGAAAGCAAAACAAAAATATTTTTTCGTCATGTTTATTATTATTGAGCAAGAGCATGCCGACAAAGGAGGTGTCGGGTCTAAATATGAGAAACTCAATATACCCGTCATGACACCCGCTATGATGCATAGCAACAGGCACATGCATCACAATCAAATGTGTGCGATATAAGTTTTCACGGAAGCAGCACATAAACTTACAGTCAAGAGAGAAATACCTCCAAGTCGTTTAACCAAGTCCGCTCAGATGGCCCCCGAGGCTGTTCCCAATTATTTAGATGTGACTTCCAATTCACCTTGGGTTCCTCATATTTCGAACTTAAAAAAACAAAAAACAAACACTTTATGACACTTGACCATGATGCCCTGCATTAAACGCACACATGAACAAAAAGAAATAATGAAAATAAAGATGTTGTCATGATTGCTTACGTTCTGAAAGGACACGACATTAAAAGATTAACAACAAAAAGAACCAACAAAAACTAAAGTAACGTGAGAGAGAGCAAGAGAGAAAGAGAGCAAGAGAGGAGAGATAGCAAGAGATAAAAAGCAAGAGAGAGCAACAGAGAAAACAAGAAAGAGAAGAAGGGGGAAGAGAGCAACAGAGAAAACAAGAAAGAGAAGAAGGGGGAAGAGAGCAACAGAGAAAACAAGAAAGAGAAGAAGAGAGAAAAAGAGCAAGAGAGAGAGAGAGAGCACAGAGAGAGAGAGAGAGAGAAAATGAGTTGGAGAACAAGAGCGAGCGAGAGAAACAGTAAGAGAGAGAGAGAGAGAGAAGGAGCAAGAGAGAGAGAGAGAGTAAGAGAGAAAGAGAGCCAGAGTGAAAGAGAAAGCGAGCAAGAGAAAAGGAGAGCAAGAGCATGTAAAACGATAGTTTGTAAATTAGGCCTGCATACAACTGACAGTGAGTTCATTCCTCACTGTGGTACATGTTATTGAAGTCTTTTGTTTTACATGAACAGAGATGAACAGGGGACCAGTACCTAACGGTTCATACAAAACCGGTTTAGTTTAGGTAACTGCCAAACAAATATTTGGTACTTAATGTATTATTTATTTTGGAGCGTCTACAATAAACAATCAATACCGAAAAGGTTCAGAAGGAAACATCGATCTATACTAAATATATTTAGAAGGAAATTCTCGTCGCTACTGAAACGGTTCAGAAAGGAACCCCCGTCAATACTTGCAATAAAAGCTACTGGACTCGAGAAACCTGGTTTCGTAAAAAAGTGTTTTACGAGAAAGGTTTTATAAATATCATCCAAAAACAATACTGGCTGATCAGTCAATGGATGCCAGATATTTCTTTATAAGTAAACGGCTTATATTACAATTACCATTTTATGCTACTAGACGTTTGAGCTGGTTTGAAAATAGCACTAAGCGTTAGTTCATAGCACAAATATTAGGCACATATATTTTAATATGTCTTGAATACTTATATTTAATTCGACAGCTGACATAGTTTCCTAAAGTCGTTTAAATACGTCCACGACAGCGGAAGAGTTAATAGAATAGTCGTATTCACTTGTGCTGGTCTTTTGGAATTTTTTCGTATAACTTTCATATGGGTTTCTCTATTTTCAAGGAGTATGGATGTGATAATAACCTACATCCGGTAGTATCCGGAGGTTTTGTGGAGCGGGGAACCACCTCTTAATTGCTGTTGTTCTTAGGTTCAACGGTTAGGGTCCCAACTATGGGAAAATAGTTAACAACCAAATTGGGATCGAAACACTATAAAAGTATAAAAAATATTTTTTCATTTTTCAAAATCCCAGCAATACATATCTGGAAAAAAATTAATTTCCAGCAATACATTTTTGAAGAAAATAAATTATCAGCAATATAATTTGTAAATGGAATTAATAATGCTCCAAAGGAAATTAAATTTCAGCGTTATGTGACCCTTAAGGAGTTGATATGTTGCTAAACAAACAAATCCTTCTCTCAAGGAGATCGAAACTTTGCTGGTCTAATAAACAAGATGCTAACAATGTGTGAAAGAATGGGATACCGAATGTCTATCAAAATGCATTACTTGTATTTTTTATTTGTTTACAATAGATTTGGGTTCGTACGCAATGATTATATTGACAGGTTCCATCACGACATCTATAATGGAATCGCGATATCAAGGTCGGATCAATTCAAATATGACAGATTCTTACTGCTGGTTCCTACAACGGAAGAAAAGTTCAATACATAAAAATTAACAGAGGGTATCACAGACATTTTTAGATATATAAGAAATAAAATGAGATTTAAAAAAATGTATTCAGGTATTTTCTATCATCATCTTAACGTATACTGAACGTAAATGGTAATGTTTATATTTGCTGTCTCAGTATTCTTTAACCGAGCAGACAGTGCTATTCGATATCTGTCTATATTTCTGAGATGAGGTATTATGTACACTATTTACATTATTCGGACTATTGTCCTCATCTTTGTCACCATATTTATTACAACGTTTCGGCCGCTGTACGCTCCGGCCGTCTTCAGGTGGTTGGAATGTCGAACTGAGCCCTTTATTTCGCTCACTGGGGTAGACTGTTCTAGTTCCACATGCCATGTTTTAATGGATGTCTGTTATCAGTTACCAAGGACACATGGTACAGTGGATAAAGGCGTTGGTTAGATCCAGTGACAGGACCCAAAGAGTATGAGTTCAATACCCGGTTAAGGCAGTGGAGAACTTGGAGAGGGTATTAACATGAGATAACTGATAACTAGTAGTATATATTTAAATTATTTTTAATAAAAATTAATCAAAGCCTGTGTAGTAAATATGAAAGGTTGACACACATATAGAAAGTAAGAAGTAGTTTATTCCGGAGAATTATATGGTACGCGATTGAGAACACAGACTAATGTAATAAACAGTTGTTAACTTCTTTCCCTCAGTAAGAGATAGTGCTGTTTAAATAGTTTTAGACCAGTCCATCTTGTGGGGGTGTTCAGCTACTCTACAACAGGGTCTCTTCTGTGTTCATAAATAAGACCTACATTTATTTCTTCATGTTTTGCCTACATATTTCTTAGATGAGGTGGGTACTAGTTAAAAAGATAAAATGTATGTGTTCCAGGATTTCACTATTGGTCACATCCGTTCAAAATGCAGGTGAATGTGGATCTCCATTGATTCTTTTCTCTTGTTGCTCTCAGCAAAAGTTTATAAATTAGGCATTCTCTATTTCTTATAATTGTTCCTCTATCCATTTGCATCAACTTGTCACAGAGGTTACTGATTGCTTTCTTCTGGTTCCTTTATCTTTGTCATACTCAGTGAGTATTAAAAGATTTTCCCTCATTACAGGTTATATAAAGTGAAAGTGCCTAAGGACAACGTATTAAATTTTAAATACATTTTAAAATTACTTTTTTGTCTTTAATATGGGTTCCTTCTATATTTTTCTTATTAATTCCTCATAGTAAAAAGATTCAAGCATAAATTTGTATTCAAACGTTGTTTTGTTGTAATAGCAAAGATTGACACGCATATAGAAAGTAAGAAGTAGTTTATTCCGGAGAATAATATGGTACACGATTGAGAACACAGACTAATGTAATAAACAGTTAATTGTTAACTTCTTTCCCACAGCAAGAGAGAGTGCTGTTTAAATAGTTTTAGACCAGTCCATCTTGAGGAGGTGTTCAGCTACACCACATCAAAACATACTAAATCTTTCAGAGATTACAGTCTAATCAAGCTGACATGCCATTTCTCGTGTGATTGAAGAAACCTTTTAAATGTTATTTAGGATTAACCAGTTCTGGAGCTGTTTAATTTATGCTCGGTTTTATAAGTAGGAAAAAGAATAACGTTTCAATGTAACTAAATTAAAAGTATTTGCAGAATTCTTGAATAAAGTATGAAAATAACTTAGAGGTAACCGATCCTGGGAACAGCTTCCCGATACCGGGAACAGCTTCCCGATCCCAGGGAAAAGCTGCTTACAGCGGTAACAACCTCATTACACTATAGATGAGGTCGGTATTCAAATCGATGCCAGCGCAACGGGCGGCTGTTGGGGCTGGGCAGTTTTTGGCCCTGATTCGAGGGTACATACTGGGGTGCCCTACATAAAACCCGACCTAGTATCACATCAGGTTGCCGTAGAGAGACGGGTAAATACCAACAGTATGAAATAATGTATTTCTTAACACTTTTTTTTAATGTTACGTTTTGTCTTGTTTATTTCTGTTTGTGTTGCTTAAGCCATACAGTTGTCATTAGCAGAGTTGCTTAAGATTTAGTTAACTTATCTATACACTTACTTAGTGACGCGTTGTGCCTTCTCTGGCTAACATTCTCGGCTGACATGAAAGGCAAAAGACAACAATGAATCCGTTGTTAGGTCAGTTAAGAAAGTTAGTTCACTGTGTCGTCCTAGACAGGTTTTTCCTCAAAAATCTATCTTACATATCTATAAAATTACCATTAATCCATACTTTGAATTTTGATGACACATATTGCCCGGTGTTCCTGCCATATATTTACAGATCCTTGAAAGAATTCCAATAAAGAATCAATAATATTATTGGTCCTGAGGAGGTAGTCCAGCTTCTGTCCCATTCCCACCAACATAAAGTTGCTGTTCCCTTTTCCTTTTCTATAAATACTTTCATGATAACTTCGTTATGGTACCTGGACATTATGAATTTAAGTGGAGTTCTAGATTAGTAGCAAGATCTTATTAACCTACAGTTGAAGTTCCTTGCTGTAGCCGTAAGTCCTATGCTAATAGTTTCTTTTTTCGAACGTATTGCTTGTGAAACATTCTTCTGTCTCAATGCTTTCCAACTATCTTTGATTTTCAAAAACATAAATGCAATTTTAAGCGGTATCTATTGTCTTCCTGGTCACTCTTCTATTATACTCACTTCTTAATAACGTTTCCGTTTTGTAATTCTCTCACAACCGGCAACCTGTTGTGTCTTAGTGTCTTTATTGCCTTGCATGAGGTGAATTCGATCAAAAAGAAATACTGTATGAAAAATGCAATTTAATTTTTCATGTGTACTCGTGTTTGGAAGACAACATATTGATTTAGCCACAGATTGAAAGCTGTTGAATTTGTTTATACATGATAATATCTATTTCTTATAAATTCTATTTTCTATGGGCCCTTCAGGACGTTGGCGATCATAGTTCTTGATAATGTACTGTCCTTTGTAGCACTTAAGAAATTTGCTCTCCCAAACCTTACTCCGCTAACCATTCACTCTTGGTGAATTTTGTGTTGCTTTCTTCTGTCTCTCTTACATTTAATCTATCATGTGAGTATCAACATTTCCAAGCTGTCTTTCCTCATTATGTAGCATAGACACTTCAGTGATCTCTTCCCGATGTTAAGTATAAGTTTCATTTTGCGCCCATTGTCTCTAGAAACTTCGATGCTTCTCACATGTTCGGTTCATGAAATTATCAGGATCCTTCTGTAGAAGCACATTTCTGTTGCTTCAAGTCTCTTCTTCATTTGAGAAGATTGTCCAGCAATTATCTATCTCAGTCTTCACCTTCCAATCCGTTTATATCGAATTAGATATAGTTTCACTAGAAACGCTAAAATCCTGCTAGATATCGTTTACAATAAAAAAAAATCTCCACGAATTAAAGTTATTTGGATGTACTTATTTATAAGCGATACTTACAAAATTTGATGTGATTATCTCCCAAATGTGAGGACAATCCCAAGTATATATTCGAAATCAGTTTATTCAATTTGTTTGAACACAGCAATTTAGTCTAGTAGAACCCAATGTAAATTAGCGAATATTGAAGGCTAATGTACTTAATGACGGCAATGGCATCATGCCATACTGTGCTAAAGTTTTATTCTGTTGGATGCATAACGGCGAGGTTATATTTTATTTGGTTCCGACGTAACTTTTGTAACGTCGAATCCTGACTGACAATTCGCATGACGCGACTCCATTAATCTGATTACTCGTTCTTCGTTATGTGCGGATTGAAATCTTAGCAAATTAATCTGAATTTAGTTTTTATTTCCTTTCGTGAATCAAGGTAAAATAAGTGTCGATAGAAATAGAATACCCAAGTTTTATTTTCTTTTTCCCACGAATTGCTGACTTCCGAGTCAAAACCAAAAATGATTACTTAAAAGCATGTTGAATGGCCTGGACAAAAAAAAGGTTATATCGGCTGAAATACTGCTGAGCAAATAAAGACGCAACCTAGTAACTTATTGGCAGATCGACGCTGTCACGCTGTCCGCTTGAATAGGAAGAAAAGTTGGTTCTAAAAGGATTAATGGAAGCTATTTATTAAAAAAAAGCTGCCATTAATTTGTTTCGTTTGAAGACGCTAGAAAACACCAACCGACAAAGTTTCAGTTGAATTGTTCTCACTGACTTTAATTAGATATATTTTGCTTCGTATTTCTGCAGTACAGAGTTACACCAAAAATGTTCCTTCTGAATGCAAACTTTTTTTTAAACATGAATTAAATTCGTAAAATAACTGAAAATTATGGCAACAATTATATAGAGAACATATCTGTCAGTAACTCTTGCAGCAACTCTTGTATCAATTGAAAACTACTGACAATAACATTTTCATTTCCAGTAAAATTCCAACCAACAAAAAAAAAGAAAAGAAAAAAGAAGCAATATATTTATACAGTAACTCATTCGGGGCACGCGGACGAGTTATTTCCATCCATAAAACCCTGGTTCTAATCTCATCATGATCGATTTGTCAAGAACGTGACTTCTTGCTATTATCTGTCTGGGAAAGCGATTCCAACCTGCGGCATCTTTGGTAAGTACCCGAAAATAATACCACGGGTTGTTCCAGACCTTGTGATCGAAATTTGGTAGACGGACCTATTTGGTCAATGATTGTGTTCGCACTAAGTTACAAGTCATCGTGACCAATTGTTTGAGCGTACTGGTCTCATTCAGACCGTTGGTCACGGCAAATAAGGCGTTCTCTCTCAGAAACTATAACTAAGGTCCGCTCAGCATAATGCAGCATAATCTAGGTATGGGCTTTGTGGACGTTGAGCAAAAACAAATGTGTCCGAGCGGGCGTCTGCAACAGGGATTGACTAGCCGGCATAATAAACAGGGATACTCGGATACGATACCGAACTTTGCGACAACACTGTAAAACGCACCTATGCCTAACATTTCCACAATAATATGAGATACATATCGAGATTTCGTATAATAGTGTAAAATGGACCCATATCGAAGCTTTGGATAAGAGGGTAAAATGAACCCATATTGAAGTTTTTGAAAATTGTGTAACATGGACCCATATCGAAGTTTTGGAAAATAATGAAAAATGGAGCCAATATTGAAAATTTGGATAATAGGGTAAAATGGACCCATATTAAAGTTTTGGATAATATGGTAAAATGAACCCATATCGTAGTCTTGGAAAATAGTGTAAAATTGACACTTATCAAAGTTTTCAAAAATAGGATAAATTTGGCATATGTCTACCTATTGGGCTTTAGCTTAGATCGGAACAATGTCTAAGTTCTGAACTATATTGCAAAACGCACCTGTATCTACATTTCATATTTCTCACGTAATTTGGGTCAATGTTTATCTGTATCTAGCGTTTGTAATGTAGCAGAAATTGAATATATGTTGAACGATCTATTAATTCTTTGTGAATTTGTCTTTACAAAATATTTATATTCATTATGAAAAACCCAACCACGGTTTAACATAGCGCTAAATTAATCGGCTTAACATTTCTATTGAGTATTAAAAATATTTTGCTGACTAATTTGAATATCACTTCTATTAAGTACTGAAAAAAATTGCTGACCAATTTTAATATTTTCTGACCAATTTGAATATCATTTCTATTTAGTACTGAAAATATTTCGCTGAGTAATTTTAATTCTTTGCTGAACAATTTGAATATCATTTCTGTTGAGTATTGAAAACATTTTGCTGACAAATTTGAATAATTTGCTGACCAATTTGAATGTCATTTCTTTTGAGTACTGAAAATATTTTGCTAAGTTGAATATCATTTCTATTGAGTACTGAAAATATTTTGCTGACCAATGTTATGCTTAAAATTATACAATTAATTAATGGAATTCTTCGACCGAAATATTTACAGAGTAATTACAGAAATAAGGTCTTACAGCCATAATGCGTTGTAACACCGGTTCTTGTACGATCACCGAAATTAAGCAACATTGAGCCTAGTCAGTACCTAGATGAGTGAAAGTCTGGGGGATACCAGATATTGTACGGTTAAGATGCGCGACTTGCGTAATGGATAAGGGCTCGGAATCAGAGAGCTATTTTCCAATTCCATTTGCGTTTATTATATTTACTTCAATGCAAACACCCTTCAGTAAGTTATAGATCCCCTTCTTCGGCCTTGGTTATGTGTTAATTAGTAGAACTTGTCTGAGTAAATCATATCCAAAAAAATTCATACATTCTAAAAATATTTTCTGGCTTTAAATAACCTGCAAAATATTGATAAGCCCTAAAAAACAAATTAATCAATCATATACAGAAAATCAGCAATCATGACTGAGTAGCGAGTTCGATCCTCACTGGGTGCCCTATACTCTCGGTTTTGTGCCACATCTAAGCTACGCTTATGAACATTTCTATACAGATAATAAGTAAAGCAAAGCAGAGAAATTGTGGAGTACCGGTAATGTCGGTGAGCGGTTAATTTTGAATGAATTAAAGTAATGATATTTGAGAAACTATCTAGAGTTTGAATAGAAAAAAGGGTTTTTGACCAAGATATAAGTCGGTGGTCTGAAAATTAAAGCAGTTAGCCAATTAAAATATCCTGGATCGATTATCAACAAAGAATTGAAATAATTTCAAGAGCAGCAAAAACAGTGGCGGTTGTTGGAAAACTAAGAACCATCTGGAAAGACAAGAAACTCTGTTGAATCCAAAGATCTGACTGCTGCGCCCATTGACTTTCTCAGCCCTTCTGTAGGCCTGCAAATCTTATACGTTTACAGCAGAATTACGAACCAAATCATTGTCGGTACCTCCTACATAGACCACATCCGAAATGACGAGTGGCCGGACATCATCAGACAAGAAACAAACGTATTGGAATGATTCTTAACCGACGACAGGAACAGAAAGTTGAAATGGTAAGATGTCGTATTAGCCAAAAAACTGTTCCTTTATCATACCATGAGAGAGAGAGAGAGAGAGAGAGAGAGAGAGAGAGAGAGAGAGAGAGAGAGAGAGGGAGGGAGGGAGAGAGAGAGAGAGAGAGAGAGAGAGAGAGATATCTGACGTCGTCCCTGAGGTAAATTGTACTCGGAGTGTGTGGTAGCATACCTTTGTCCCCATTCATATAAATACAGTAGTAAATACTGTATGTTCTACTGTATGTAAATACTGTATGTTCGCTGGCGAATCTTGTATGTGTTGTTCTTGTTCTAAGTATTATCGTTCATTACCAACCGTTTGATTACTCTATTCAGTAACTTTCCCTATGTTACAAAAGAGTGAAAGATAGGGTTTGATGTGGTAAGTAGAGCAACTTTTTACCCATTTCTGTGCATTTAGTTTTAAATATCTCTAAAAATCTAGAGAAATAGCTCATTTGTGCAGGTTTTTGTGGAGAAACTTAAAAAAATTTAATATTTCAAGAGTAAATCTAAATAAAATTGATATTTTTATTAGATAAATTGAATGGAAAATATATTCAAACCAGAATTCTGATTATAAATCACCACAAGCAAAATATTAAATTCTATTTACTGTATTCGACTAGTAAAAACTGTAAAACAAATTGTAAAAGATTACCAAAAAATGTTTTCTATATAAATATGTTAGATCATTTCATAGATCATAATTAATAAAAACAAAATTATAGATATAAGTGTATATAACACCATAACGCTGCTGGGCACAAATTTTGAGACAAGATTTTTTAAATTTGTATTGTTTATTGAAAATCACACTAAAACTACAGTATTGTATAAAAACATTATATCATAATATAGCTAAATTGTTCAGCATAGTCTTTGAAACACGTGAAGGTCTTATTTGATGGCATAAATATTTATTAATCATGTTCTTATGCCATGAATCTCGTCCATATACAATTTCTAAAGCTCCAGAAATTTATGAATTTTATAAGGTTATGTTATATGGCTTTCACTGATTAGCGGAATAAAATTGAACGTTATGATTTTGGACCTGAACTTAAGCTTCAAAACTGGTTTCCTGAAAGAAAAATGGAAACGATTTGAAATGAAACATTTTGGGTCATTATTTATTGAAATAACTTTTCAAAATTACATCTTTCACATTGAGTGCAATACTATGGTTTCAAAATTGACCTGCCTTATTAGGCACCAACCATGCAAATTTTTCTCCATCTCTTATTCTTTCTCCATTTTATATATGCATTGAAATTCATATCATTTTCGTTTAATCATTTCTTTATCTTGCCCAGTGTCCTGATTAATACGTAACTCCATCCAAATGTTAGTTCTAGCACAGTTGTTTCTTTTGAGTTTTGTGTATTTCGGAAATAGGCTTAAAGAGGTTTTCTTTATTTCCCTGATTTCTGCGATACGTCATAGAAATTTACTAACAGAGCTTAGGTATGGCATAAGGCCAAAAGTATTGAGTATCAGTGTAAATGATATAGCGAGACAACCATTACATGACGCCATATCCCTGTACGTCCTAACTGACTGTTGAGGGGTCCTCCCCTTTTTTTCACAAATGAACTTACCCAGGGTATACGTATACTACTGCTAGTGAATACCCGAGGAGCGAACGAACGAGAACGAACGAACGACGAACGAGAGCGTACGAACGTAGCGAGCAAGAGTCACAGTGAGCGAGCACGTAGACTCAGTAAGAAGTCATACAGCGATACGTCGATATCAAAGACTATATATATATTTCTACTAATCCGCATTCCTGGAACTACTAACCTGTATTACCAGTTTGTATTATGACGTTAATATATTTATTTTCCAATATTCATTCTTGGCGTTTGTTATTATTGGTACCGGATTTCATCCCGGAATCCACAACAATGACATCGTACATTCATTATACACTTTTTAACAATTCAATAAAACCAAGAGTGATGGAAGAAAAATATTTAATTCATAGTAATTGAAACCTTAAAACATGCCATTTAAGAAACAATTATGGAATTTTCATTTTTTTAAAATTACGTCCTGTAGATGGCGTCCTCCTGTACGAATGCATTCTTGAAATCTGCTGTTGAGATTCCTCATTGACTGCTGCAACATCTCAGCTGGGATACTGTGAATTTCATTCTCGTTACTAAAATGACGAAATGTTTACTTGCTGAAGGTCACTGTCTCGCAGTGTTGCCACTTGCTCATGTCTGGCAATACGCACTTAAAAAATTCCCGTTTTTTGGGGTCACCCTGTACTTGAAATATATTGACAAAGTGTTTTTGTCCTCTGTATCGTTTATTCTAGCGTTTTATTTGATTTTCATAGTCTTTCTTTTATCATCTTTTCAAAAACAAATTCTTTAAAAGAAAATGTCAGAAGTATTTTCTAAAACATTTAGCTTTTATATTTGTATGTGGAACTGTACTTAAGCCTTGGACATTAAAATAAAGACATAGAAGTTTTGTGTAAATTTTATTTCACTTACAGGCTGAATATTTTATCGGTGTCCGGTATAGTTTGTGCTAAGTTAGGAGAGATTTGGCAAGAAGCTAAATCAGATTCTCTTTTAGCAAATACAAAAAGTAGCTAGTCTACATAGGGATGTTACGAAGTTCTTCAGCCGACCCTTTCTCTGAAATTTGAAAAAATGATTGCTTAGTTTTGTAAATCGCTTCTTGGACGGACCGGAAAATGTTTTAAGAGCATCCTTGTAAATTGTAGAAGGCTTTTAGCTAACTTCATAAGGTTTGTATTACTAAAACGTTTTAGTTTGGATAGCAAACTACATATATTGTAAACGGTATAAACTTCCAGATGTAAATGGTATTTAACCGTTTTTTTTTTGTTTTTTTAGGAAGAGGTTATTTTACCGGTCCTTGTAAAAGCGACAAACATGCTCTTAATCTTATTTTGCCGGTCCCGGTAAAAGAGACAAACATGATTCTAAGCTTATTTTATCGGCCTCGGTAAAACAGATCCCAGACTATTTTGCCAGTAAATATTTTTATTATTACGAAGGTTGGTCATGGTAAAAATAACAACACACAGATGTGACACAGAAGTTTATTTATTTTAACCATCTAATGTTAAAACAATTTAAATTCATTTCCATCATCAACTGTTAAAACACAAGTTAAAATCATTTATTCAGCATCACTTATAAAAATAAATATAGAAGTCTTTGAATATTTTAAGTACTTTAGGCATAACAGTTTCTGCAAATCCAAAACTTGCCCTCCGTCATGGTTCTCTTTCAGTTGCACCCACAGAAGACAAAAGTCACAAACCAGAGAATCGATGTTCTACATGAATTTTGTGGTCAAGCACAGTGCTGGTAATCTCAAATATAATATATTCTTAGTTCTAAAACACTCTTTATGCTTACCGGAAAAATAGCCTTGGACTATATTTTACCGGTCCCCGGTAAAATAGCCTTAGTGTCTATTTTAACTGGACTGGCGTAATAGCCTATTCGTTGTTTAATCATTCCAACCCAAGCAAGACAACAATGCCACTAAGCTGAATGGGATAAGCCGCAAGAAATCACTCTCCTGGAGGATAGCATCAGTATTTCTGATGGAAAACAAAAAAGGTTCTTCCAGACGATTAAAAATGAGCAGTTTTATTTTCGAGGCGTTAAGAATAACAAGCCATTTCTTGCACCAGTTAAAAACAGATTGCAGATCATTTTTGAGCTCAGCTGCCAATTTGACATCATGGAAAGGAAGATTGATATTACATAGCAGTTGAACTCTCTTTACTTTATTTTAACGTAGTTTTACTGTTCCTTATTACATTGCTTAGTTTGTGGAAATCATCTTTCTCTGTTCATATTTAGCTTCGTATTTCGGTGTCATATTTTCCATCATATGTTAAAACATTTTACAGATAAGTAAATTTTCACACCTGCTTGATTTTGACATTTTCAATTTATAATCCACATCTTGGCTTGTCCCTCTTTCAAATGACCATGAAGTCTGTGACCAGATATAATAGCGAGGGGGACACTTGTTTAGCACGACACAGTGAACCAACTTTCCGAGCAGCAGGCATAGAAATTGATTAAACAACAAATAGATTACAAACAGATACCTGTGCCTGTGTCCATATTTTCACGCGGGTCATGGATCCTTTTCGCGTTACGTAAGCGAGATAAATGAGGTCTGCGAGAAGAATGCAGAAAAGCGGCTTGGATAATGAACATTATCTCGAAATGAAATGTCATGACTTCTTCGCCGATTGGGTAATTCAGTTTAGGTGTCTTAAGAGAAAAAGACATTTACACCAGAAAACTGGAAATATATAAAGTGGCTTGAAGATCGGTCATAAATCTGGTATCCTCATAAAGTGACGAAAAAGCAATAGACCTCATAAGATATTGCTTAGACTTGCCCATTAAATGAAGTTGGAGCCCTGAAACTATACCTGGTTCAGTATCCTCATCTGAATGAGGTTTTGTGGTTTCCGTGGTAGTAAGAGTTAAGAAAGAAGAACATTTCTTACGAAACAAAATGACGAGCACTGAACTGTCAGTGAAATATCAGTCCTCCGAAACCGGCAGTGAATAGAAGACAATCTTTTACAGATGAGGAAGAAACTTGAAGTAACAGAAATGTGGTTTTAAAGAACGATGCTGAGGATACTATGGACCGAACATGTGAGAGCAAAGTTTTAGAAAAAAAATGGAAACAAAATGAACATTTATACTTGGTATCAGAAAGAGTCAGTTGAAATATCTAGTGCTTATAATGAGGAAAGAGGGCTTGGAAAATTTGACACTCACAGGACAGATTGAAGGCAGTAGGGACAGATAAAAACAACGAGTATCATATCTAGCAGGCTTGTGTAAACTGATTGCAGAACAGCGTTTAAGAGGGTAGCAAAAATACATTTACTTAAGAGTTAAAAGAAAAGGAAGCTGTGGAGCGATATAATCACCAACGTTCTGAAGGAAGAAGAATTTTTGTATGCTTATATGAATATAAATTAATGCATTTCTTCGTCTTCCATGTTAATTGTTTTGCAAGTTTTAGGCCGTGTACACTTTAACCTTCTGAAGAATCTGGTGTATTTAGGAATTCCATTGAATCCCACTTTGGCAGCAGACGGAACGTCCGTCTTTTTTGGGTAATCTTATTTCAACTAGTGTTGTGAGCGCTCCTTTTGCATTGCAAGGTCATACCCATTTAAGTTCATTGACTACTGCTACATGATTGGTGGTGCCCGTATGCTACTAATGTTAATATAGAGTTTGCTTACTGGGTCAGTATAGTGGCCGATTTCTTTAGTTTATTTTTCTGCCCTAATTCCATAACAAATTTCTGTGTCCCCTTCTTAAGTAGAGATGACATATTTTAAAATGTCTTCATGTGTTAAAGCCTTGTGTTGTTCCTCAAGTTTATTTGACATCGTCCGGTTTCATGTTTCTACTCTGCCAGAATTGCATAGAATATTATATATTTTGCTTTGGCGAGGCGTATGCAAAGGTTGGGACCGATTTTAAATAGTATCTTGATAATGTACAACTACTGATATTCCAAGCGTAGCCCAGATGTGGCACAAGGCCGAAAGTATGGGGCACCCAGTGAGGATCGAACTCACTACTTAGTCGTAATTGTTCTATCGAGACAAGCTTGCTAACCATTACGCCACCTCGAGGTGTCCATTTTGATAATGTACATACCACATATTTTATTCTTAGCCTCTGACATATTTTCGGGTAGTCGTAGCCAGTTTTCGTGTATTTCTGCTGATGCTATTACATGCTCAGTGTAGTCGATAACTATCGTATAATATGCAACATATTGTGGCTATTTATCGGCTATGCAGCCTGATCTCTCTTCTTAAATAAGTAAAACTAGGAATCCGAGTCCTTTAGGAAAAGGTGTAGATCTATCTCTTGTACTTCCAAATCGCTGGGTAGACAGGGTTCACAAATCTTACATGTCCGTCCATTTAGAACAGGGATGAGCACCCTTTTTCAAACAATGGGACGCATGAGATATAGTTCATCAAAAGGCGTGCCGCCCTACTAAAAAATGTTCAAGGTAATTTTTTATTTACGGTACATCAGTCATTTTCATTACATAAGTCCATACACGTAAGTATCTGCGTTGGAAATGGTGCAGGAGAATTTCTTTGGGGATTTGGGGAAAAGCTCCTTTCGATAATTAAAAGAATATGAAGTCTTGTTTATAATCTCATCATTGATGAAAGTGTCATTAACAGACGCTGCTGCATATAATTTGTTTCTAAATTATTTTTTTGACTCGACAAAAAATTTTTTTCAGAGAAAGAGTATATTTATTCCATGGAGAAAGAAAACGCTAAAAAACACATTATTGTGGATGTTTCCTGTGTTCTGAAGCTAAAGATGTTTATATGTATATTATTCCTTCGTTAAAATCGCCAGTGGTTTCAAATGATCAAAAAATTACCTCTAACAAAACGTTACAACATTCAATAAACATTGTACTTAATGATTCTTTATGTACGTGGTTAAGTGCGTGAAAATGTGTGTGAACAAGTGAGAACAAAATAAAAGTAGTACAATGTTAATAAATTTTATTTTTCTGATTAAATTAGGCGTGCCATTCAGGAAGCCTAACGGACCGCATGTGGCCCATGGGACTGAGTTTGCCCATTAATGACTTAAAAGACCAACTCTTGATTCCAAAAACGTGATTGAGGCAATGTGAAATTACTCTTAAGTTTCTACAATACCATCCCAATTTCCCAGGGGCGAATCGTCGCAAGCCTCTCGTCACTCTGTAGCTGTTTCCTTGGAAAATGTTCAGACAAACTACATTCCTTAGTTTAACTAGTGCTAACCTTCACGAGTAAGACCCACCATGCCACACCCATTGTAGCGAACCACCCGATATAGAACCGATGTTTGTTAGATCCCCTATTTGCATAAGACTGTGGCGCTTAATCTTCAACCCTCTAACTCGAGAGGTTCTTGGGCCTTGAATATTATTGTAAAAATCATACAAGGTTGGTTGGTTAATAATTGGCGAGTTCAGAATTTTTCTCGATATGTAATAAACGGGAGGATCGTAAGAAAATTGGGAATCACAAAATCATTTAAAGGGTGAAAGAGTGCGAAATGAATAAACGCTGTCAGCTTAATAAGCTCGTGAAATGGGAGGGGGATTTCCTAAAAATAAAAACACCTTTTATTAATCACCTGAGAGTATTTCGCTATTTTTTCCAAGACTGATCAAGGAAATTCACATAAGACGATGGACTGGAATGTTCCTAGGTTGACCATATTTCTAGAGCTGTGCAACTCTCCTCATTAATAACTGCGTTGTTTCTGTCTACTAAACTATTTCTAACTGTTCAAAGACTGTTCATTCTGTTAGTAAAATAAAACCACCAACCGTAGATATGGCGTTATCATCACTCCGACACTGATTTCCAGTTAAGAGTATTTTTTTCATGTTGGGGAAAATATCGTAGTCAAATTAGGAAAGTATAGAACTGATCAACCTCTTCAAAGCTACAGTTACGCATAGCAGGCATTGAAACCAATGTCTTGTGTGACACAACACACCTTTCATCAGTCTTCCTGAATGTTTGGTCTTGTTAGTCTTTCTTAACTGCGTTAGCAAGTTGGCATTGATGGTGTGGCCCTTTTCAAGATCAATAAAAAAAATACTTTTTTCCTTCCAAAATTAAAAAGCTTTCACTGCAAATGAAACGACATTGGCCTTCTTTGGAGCAGGTGAGGATGGGGGTTTCCAGTGTATAAATTGTCTCTTTGTCTCTGGCTCAAAGTGATGAATACAACACTCATCTTGATTTAGGAAACGTTCAATGAAACCAACTGGACCTGCCTCAAACAATTTCAGATTTTTCCGGGCGTGTGTGTGTGTTTTTTTTTTAGTGAGCTTGTGATCATGTGTCAGAAGACATAACACTCACCGAGTAGAAACCTTCGTCAAGCCAATTTCATTGTACAGAATATTCTGAACTCACCCATGTGATATGCTAATAGATTTATAGTCATTCGCCTGTCATTCATCAGTATGTTGTGAACCTATCAATGTTTCCCTAGGCCGTGGCATCCCACTTCTGCACTTTTAATAATGCTGAAACAGTATCCCCTGATGTTGTAACCATGTGTGGATGAATTTACTATGCGGGTGAGGTGGCGGCGCTAAACCATTTTTTCTGCAGGTACTTGATAACACTTCAATTCCAAATTGTGTCCATTTTTAAGAGACGTTTCTACGAGTTACTTTGAAGAGTTCTTTGAATATTCAGATGTAAGTTTACCTTGCAAGAAACAATGCAGTTATTAATAAGATTTGAAATTTATGCATGCAAGACCTTACAAAACTAGTATTACTCGTAATTAGTCAGCCTATGAACCTTTCAGCCCAAACTCGTATATTAATGAAAATAAACCATGCAAAGCCACGATCGCCTATGTTATGAAGAGACGTGGCATTTAAAAATGTCTGATTAGTCAACCAGTGCGGCAAAAGTACCTCCCACATTTTAAAGGTTGACAAAAAGACTAATATAACTGTTATTAAAAAAATATTTGCGTCTTGTTTAAACAAAGAAGCTGTAGATTTTATTCTCTTCTTTAAAAAATGACATCCTCATAATGATGGCCTTTATTCAATATACCCTTTTGTAGAGCACTTCTCAATTTTTCCATGTCTTGAAATTTCGAGATCTTTCGCGTGGCTTTCTTTTAAGCATCGAACCTGTGACCCTAAAATTTTCAGCCACTAGAAGAATATCGATTTTCTATCCGGAACAGCATCATTCCCACTTAACAAGAAATGAACATGAAAAACGCAGTGTTTCAATTACAGTTTCACCAGACTTAAAAAAAAAAGTTTCAACAGCAACCGGGTCCAAGCCATAATGGTAATTGATGTTACCCAAAAAACAATGTTAAGACATTACTTAGATGAAGACACTATTCCTACTTGTCTAATTTCCCGAACACCACACAGATGACAATTTAAAATGGGGGGGGGGTGTATTTCTGCTGCATCTTGTGTAACCAATTCAATTGCAAAATTATTCAAATATCTTCATTTGTTGGTTGGGGCGGCGTCATGTTTTAGTTTTCAGTTTTCCTTTTAATTATAGTTCATCCATTACGGAGCCCAACAGTCACTAAAGAGTGTTATTTAATGAGGTGTGTGATACAAATGTAAAATTGTTGAAAAGGAGGGTGAAGCAGTGATTAATATGTTTACATTACATGTAGAAAAGCAGGATAGATATCGGTCGGCACTGGAATTAAAGAGTCTGAGATTGTAATTTTCAGTAAAGCATGCTCTCAGGTATTTATTCCAGCAAGTAACAGTAAACAGGAAGAACCTGAGCAGCGGAGGGGTCAGCAAAAATATATTTATCAACCAAGCAGCTTCTTCACAAAGAGATATCCCCTTGTTGTGTTTAAAGAAGGTATTACTCAATACCATTAAACGGAAATACCTCGTTACCATAAAAACGGAATATAAGATTACTAAATATTTAGGCCAGGCAGCTAATAGACTGACTTTTATTTCTTGTTGATATTGATTACATTTAATTACTTTAATTATACAGATAAAAATACTAGATAATTAAAATAGAAAATCTATTCAATGCCGATCACAATGTAACAAGAAGCTATGCGTAGGACCAAACCACGATGTTTCAAAGATCAGTGGAACACATTTCTGATACAGGCCAACATCAACCCTGAGAAACCGTTGCTGCAAATCAGCCTTCCTGGCGTAGTACCATGCGGGGGCAGGGCGAGACTTTTGTGTCCAGCCGCCAACAGGAAGAGGATCTGCGACATGTTGACAGCCCAGTCGCGTCCACCATCCCCACTTCTCTGTGACACCTGATCACGTCTCTTTACGAGTAGACTAGGCCTTCACAGCCGCCACTTCCACCAGTGTGTGGGTGCAATGGAATGGAATAAGGAGAGAGTATGACGATCCTGATGTTCGGATGCGAGCGGGTGCCGACTACATAATTTCATAGTATCCATTGAATTAGCTTTCATTGTACGTTGTCTACATTTAATGGTTTAAAAAGCAGAATTCTCCCTTGCATGTAGACTTTAAATTGTTCATAAAATAAAATTAGCATACTCATGTTCAAAATAAAACCAATGCAATTAAAAAATAATTAAATATCTCCGCCATTTTTCATAATCCTGGGTATTGACGATAAACTACATCCGGCAGAAAAACCTCTGATCGGTAGATTAGAGATTTTGAGGAGCTCTTAATTGCTGTTGTTCCCAGGTCCACCCGGACTCGGGGTGGTAGCAACTGTTCGCGAAAATAGTGACTATATGAAAATAGTAAGCTATGGAAAAATAGTGAACCCCAAACAAAATAAAAACACTATGAAAATATAAAGATACATTTTTATAGTAAAATTACTAACAAAACCTATTTATATAAAATTACCAGGGATACATATTTAAACCTTTGAGCTCCGACAACCGCTTTACCACGTTTTTAGAAGTCAATGTCTCGGTTGAGAAAAGTCGGAATTTGCACTTTAATTGTGTGAATTTTAGAAAAGTATCATGTTATTTAACAAGTTTAGCTAGGGTTTGTTGCAATTTAAACACACCCAGTGAGGATCAACCTCGCTAGTAATAGTCAGACAAGCTATTCTTCTAATCATTACCTTATTCCGAGGCGCTAGGTAATTATCTATTCACTCTCATAACATTGCTAATAGATCTATATAACACCCAGTCTGACAAAAAACGGTAAAAATTTTCTAAAAATATATAAACGAGTTGGCAATTCTGTTTATGTATTTTTAACAATAGAAATAGTTCATTAACTCTTTGAGCCCTGACCACCGCTTTACCGGTGGTAGAGAAAAATGATGTAATGCCTAGCCACCGGTTGAACAGTGGTAGAGAAATATGACGTCATCCTCAGCTACTTGTTGAACAGTGGTAGAGAATAATGACTTAATGCGCAGCTACCAGTTGAACAGTGGGTAAACACCTGTAACTACTTTTATATCTACCGTGAAACATTACATATCAATTATGTGCGAATGTTAACTCAGGAGCTCAGACAGAAGGCTCAAAAATGGTTCGAGAACGCAGGGCTCAGACAGTTAAAGCTAAATGACTAATAATACATTTTTCAGTTGTTGAATGCGTGCAATTGCGCTCAAAATAGTTTTAGTTGAAGTCATAAAATTTTTGTTTAAATTTCGGCATTAAATAACCGATAGAGGTGTTGATATGCCGCTAAACAAAATCAAACCACCATTTTTGATGGTGGCGTCATATTAGCTTTCTTCAGATATTTTCACTTTTCATAATTAAAAAACAAAACAAAATTCTTTCTAACATAGAATTAACTGTAGATATAACAAAGCTAGAATTCTCTTTCAGAAAACATGACCAATGCAATAGGAAAATTAATCTACATGTCAATATTTCTGACGGTCCAGGTCCATTGGTATCGATATATTTGTTGAGAGAAATCAGAAGAAAACAGAGAACGCCAGCGGCTGTAGAAGTTATATCTTTCGTAACGACAAACAAATATCATCTCAAGATGATAACATCTCTTGTCTGTATTCAGCGATAACTTATGCTGTGTGCTAAAATTATATACACGTGTAGGAATGTTTGATACGAAAATGACACACGCAGATGTTCGCTGACTTTGGTATAAATTTGAAGAATGTTTTTGTTAGGACAACTATAAATATACATGTTCAGATGTAAACTTGAAAAGAATTTGAATGGTCATAAAATTATAATGATAGAAATATTTTAAATTGTACAGAAAATATTTACTCTTGTATTTGCCGCTCAGTTCAGAATTAAAATAACTTCTATGTATTTAAAAATATATACCTGAGGATATCAGAAAGTTTGCGGGCTGTATGTGCTATGATTGTACTTTCATTTTATGTGGCATGTCCTTTCAGGACGTAGGCGATCATGGCTCTCCACCTTTAGCCCTTGCAGCTCTCAGCAAGCTCCTTCCCTCTGCTTTCTCCCTCAGACCACGTTCTGTCATCCCTCTGCTCAAACTCGTCAGGTATATCACGCGCTGCTTTCCCTTGTATCTCTTTACCTCTATTTAACATGTGAGTATCAGATTATCCAGGCCCTCCTTCCTCATTAAGTTTCCCAGGAACTTCAGCTGCCTCTTCCTGATATTAAGCATAAGCCTTTTCCTTGTTTGCAGCCTCTCTAAGACCTCATCGTTACTCACACGCTCCGTCCATGATATCCTTAGCATTCTTCTGTAGAACCACATCTCCTTCGCCTCGAGTCTCTTCTTCATCTTGGAGAAAATCGTCCAACATTCGCTGCCGTAAAGAAGAACATATGTCACGTAACAGCTCAGTATTCTTTTCTTTGTTACCAAAGAAATCCTCTTGTCTCGCAATACTCTGCTCAGCTTTTGGAATGTGTCTTTGCCCATCCCAATACGTCTACTGATCTCAGTGTCGCACTTACCGTCATCTGTCAAGACGCTTCCAGGATATTTAAACTTCTTCGTCTGATTCTAGTGTTCTCGATCTGCAAATCGCATTTCGGTCTCATCCTTTTACTGATGACCATGCATTCTGTCTTCTTGTAGTTTATGCTTAGTCCTTTCTTCTCACTCTCCGTCGCTACCTTCTGTACGAGATTTTGTAATTTCTCTTCCGTGTCTGCTATCAGTACTGTGTCATCTGTGTATCTTATGTTGTTATGGTTGAATTGCCTCGCTGTATAGATTGAACAGGTCCGGTGAGAAGGCACATCCTTTCCTTAAAGCCCTGTCTATTTTTGTATATTCACTGAACTCGTTCCTTGTCCGTATGCATACTGTTTGCTACCAGTATAGGTTCTTGATTATTCTGATATCTTTCCGAATATATCGAGGTTGTTGAGAAGTTCCATCAGATCCTTGTGGCGTACATTGTCGAAGGCCTTTTCGTATTCTATAAAACATAGGTACACGCCCTTCTGCATCTGTATCGCTCTTTCTGATAATATTCTTAGCATGAATATCGCGTTCCTTGTTCCGGTGTCTTTAACGAACCCGCGCTGTTCTTGTCCTATCTCTGGCCAGATTATACTGCGCGCTCTATTCAACAGAATACGGATGATGAATTTTGTCATGTGGCTCATCATGCTTATTGGTCGGTGGAGTTCGCATTCTTTTGCGACTGGTTTCTTAGGCATTCCTATGAAGATAGATCTGCTGAGGTCTTCTGGTATATCCCCCGCTGTTGGAGGTTTCATTTGTTTATTTGTCTATTTGGCAAAGTCATCTAAGGCTGTCAGCATTTCCGTTACAATTCCGTCTGGCCCACCTGCCTTGTTTCTGTTCAATTTGGCCAGTGCAGATTTTACTTCAGTTTTCAGAATTCCACGTCCGTCGGTACTTCTGTGTATTGCTGGTTGTTCTCTTTCGTCGTGGATGAGTTCTCCAATATACTCGCTCCAGAGTTGAAGAATTGTTCCTTCTCTAATACGAGTGTTCCATCTGACTTTAGGTAGCCTGTTGACCAACATGTCTTCTGTCCTGTTGTCTGATTTGTTTGTGCATGTCTCTTTTGTTGGTAGTTCTCAATCTTTCTATTTCTGCACATTTTTTGTTTAGCCATTCTTCTTTAGCTTGCCCGAATTTGGTACTTATTGTGTAATTTTCTCTACTCCGTCCCGTATCTGGGCAGGGTTTTTCAGCGGAAATGTTCGAGCATCAAACTTTCATTAGTACCCAGCCTACTGAGTCAATCTACTAATAAGCTTCGTGATATTTGTACGTGTTCAATTATTGTTCAATTTTTTTTGACAATTCTTTTACCTACGTAAATATATGTGGGGGTGTCAGAAAGTGCCTACAAAGTGACTATACCAATCAATGGAAATGTTTGCACAGATTGCAATCATTGGTACTAAGTCTACTGAGTCAGTAGGCTTCGTACTATTTTACTGTTCAGCTATATTTTAGAATTTTTTATAATTCTTTTATTTATATACCAGGTGTTAGCGGTAATTTATCGTATAGTACGTGCCATTATTGAACGGATATGTTAATGTTCATTCGTACCAAGTCTGTTGAGTCAGTCTACCAATTAGCTATTGACTAGTCTTCACTTACTAGGCGAGATTGTGCTGCTATCAAATATGGCGTGAATGTCGACAAACCTGCTACCAACTCCTTCGAAATATGCTTCCTTTAGCTTTTTGCCGAACATCTAAACATAGCTTCAGGGTCACTGACCATCAGTACAATAACAAAAAATATGAATAAAATTTGTTATTATGTTCATGAACTGTCGATGAAACATCTATTTGCGCTCCTGAGTTAGCAGCCAGGAGTTCCTTACGGGAAACCTTAACATGCACCGGTTTGCTGTGAAATTTGTCCAGCTTCCGGCTCTTGAGACTCAATGAACAGCAACGACAGCTCGGCGGTGTGTCCCATGTGATATAAGAGAGTTGTCGGGACCGGAGAAGAAGTCTCCTATATCCGGGTTTCTCTTATATCCGGGTTTGGTCTATTATATATACATTAACACAGGCTCTAATTTGGGACCAGATAAAATAGCTCTTATATCAGGGTTTCTCTTATATCAGGGTCTCTTATATCCGGGTTATACTGTATATGGAATATACAATTTACTGGCGTAACACTGTATATTTACTCAATGGTTTCATCAAGGAACATTTCAATACGGCCTTGTATTATACAGAATTATTATTTGTAAAGTAGAAACATTCAATAAAATGCAGTAAATGAAATGAAGTAATTGTACTTTTTTTCTAAGAGACTTATCAGATATTTTAAACTAGTTTTTCTCAACCGGTGTTCTCCAGAACCCTAGTGTACTCTAAGAGGCCGCTATCGAGTTCTGCTAAAAATAGGTTGATATACTTTTAAGTAATTTTTGTTTCATTTTATATTCATAATTGTATTATACACGTACGGTATATTGCTGGAAAATCCTTGGTTATTATAATAAATTATATTGATAATGGTTATTCGTGTTTATTTTTTCTGTTTGCTTACAGATTTGTTTCTAAATAAAAACTTCGGTTTGAGGTCTCATAAACGAGCAATATAATTTTGTTTTGTATTGCCAATAAATTTGACAAAAAAGGGGATCATTTTTCTCTGAAACCCTTTATCAGAAAAATATATTAGACTTACCGCATGAACTACTATAACAACATAAAATAGATTAGATATTATGAATATCTTTTTAATTTTAATTCATGAGTTCCCTGAGACAGGAAAACTATTTCGAAGGATACACAAGGGCAAAATGGTTGAGAAACGCTTTTTTAAGCAATCATGTCTGCTTCAGTTCTTTGTTGTTAACAATCTCCACAGAGTAGTGAATGCTGGACAATCTTCTCACAGATAAAAAAAGACTTGATGTGGTTCTGCAAGAGGGCGCTGAAAATACCATGTGAAGAACAAGGATGTTTTAATAAAAATTGCGCTTAGAACCAGAAAACTCTGGAAACTCTTAGAAAAGGCAATAATGGAAAGAGAAAAAAAAAGGACTAACTAATTGCACGGCAACAGAATGCAAAACGGACAGACCGGACGGCGGGCTATGAATTGAAGATTTGAAAATCGAGCAGGTGAAAATGTTTTAACAGATAATAGAAAATGTGTCACCGATTCCGTAGGCGCATTGGAATCGTGAAAGGTGGATGCCAAAAGCTATGTACTAAGAATCTGGAAAATACCGTTAAAAAAAGAAAATATTGCTGAACTGCTATATAATATCAATCATCCTATAAGGCAGTAAATACTTGTCAATTACCTCACAGAAGGAACTGAAACTTGAGGAAGTTTTAAGGAAAATTGAAATAAAAAGGACACTTATATTATACTTAAAATCAGAAATAGACAATTTCTAAAATACATGATAAGGAAAGAGAAGTGGTAGAATTAAGTACTCACGGGCCATATTGAAGGCAGGAGAGACAGAAATGCTTGATTGACTTGTTTTCTACGGCGTTTCAAACCATTACAGGTTATTTAAAGCCAGATTTTTAAAAAAATAATAAATTATTTAGTCATACAAGTCTTACTAATTAACCCATAGCTGGGGTTGTCAAGTGGTGGATTCATACAGGGATATTTCCTAGGAATATTTGCGTGTAACTGAATATAACGAACCCAACAATAACAGCACTCTGATTAACATTTCTCAGCCGTTATTCATCACAGTGAAGCTTACAGCACCTGGTATTACCAAGATGTCACTCATCGAGGTACTGACCACGTTCGACGCTGCTCAGCTTCGGTGATCGTACGGGAACCGGTCTTTCAACGTGGTGTGGTCGTAAGCTATAGCCAGAAATGAAACATCGAATAATCTACCCAATGAGCAATACAGACAAGAGACTGGGAGGGATAGCACGGGGTAAATCTATATTATAAAATTCTCTCTACGCCATGCATCATCTGCGTGATACTTTGAATGTTTTATACAATGCATATGCTTACGCGTTTTTTGGGTTTTTTTTTCTGTCGGAGTGACTTACATGTGTTGGTGCTACTTAGTGTTAGCACGAACCCATATACACGCAATTTGTGTTTTGAAATATGACATTTGAATAACACTTCCCTGAAGTGTAAAGAAAGTGTACATTAGGCTGAGCAACAATGTTGACGAGAAGAAAATTTTTTTTAACCATCCCCACAAAAAAAAAAAAAGAATCAGATAAGCATAAGAGTTAAATAATAAGCTGATTTGCTAGGAAAAATACTTTAAAAAAAAACTCTACTTTGCACCTTAATAATTCCTTTAATTTAATTTAATTCTATAGAAATTCATGATAAACAATATTTTTTAAGAGAATTTCTTTTTTTCCTTTTTCCATTTTCCCAGCAAAAAATAAATTCTTAGAATTACTCTTATTACTTCTTATTCTTACTCTTGAGTATACGACATACAACTGGCTATGCGTAAATATTTCTTTCAGGGGCCAAATGGAAACTGGATTCTTGTATATAAATATTTAAAGGTAAGATAGGCAAAAACAATATTGCATTTTTATTAAATACATATTTTTTTTATTTTAAAGATTAAATTCTTTTTAAAATAGTGAGAGTATTTTGTAACACTTTGAATTCTTTCAAAAAATACAATTTATTGTACTAGTAAAGCCAGTTGTACTTTGTACACCCTTACGTGTTTATACCTCTCCCGAAATTTTGGCTTCGATCGGTCAATGCGTGGTGATTTTAGAGGGTATGACGGACAGAATAACGAAAGTCACAGAATTTTACATATACATTTCGGGGATGATTCAGTAATAAATAAAATTATGATTTAAAATTAAAATAAAATATATACCAATGTTTTAAATCTGTTATCAAATGAAAATATACATAAACACACTGAAACGCAAATACAAACAAAATTTAAATTAAAGTGAAATGGACATCTGTGACACGAATGTTAATTTCACCTTCTGCCTGGCAACAACACTTCGTTAATAAGAAAAAGTATATAAGCCGAAATGTGTGGTCTTTGGAAGTCATTTTATGTCCCCTTTTCTATTTAAATTGAATATTTGTTAATAAATACGGCATTTTAGATGGACAAACAATTTAAACTTGAAATTTAATCATCTTACGTCCAGCGAAGTGACGGGAACCGAATTATTATTTTTTTAAAGCTGCAAAAGTTTGGAAGTTGTGGAGAGCCATGATTTCACGCATGCTGAAGATACGTAACAGAAATATCCATAAACAATGCATTGATATATACTCAGGAGAAATATCGAAGTTTTTTTTCTTGATTGTCTACGTCCTGAATTCAGGATTGTTCATTTCCTAGTCTGGTTGTTATTAAAAGCGAGGGACCCAGGTATGCCCTGCTATTTAATCAAGCGCTAGGAAGAGGAAACAGAGTCTTACCTTTCCCAAAGGCTTTATTACAGAGAGAAAATAAACTATCTGAGCCGGAGTTTGAACTAGGGTTTCCAATTTTTTTTCTCACTGGCTAGTCGTTTGATCACCAACATTCACTTTATTATGTCTTATTAACATTTAATATACAGTGGGATTACAGAACAGAGCCAAGAGGATATTGGTGGTTTTTGAAATCCTGAATGAGTTTTTGAGTTCAATTATTGTACTGTATTCATATTATTTTTCTGAAGAGTAAGTCGAAAATCCTTTAACTTTTTTTTAATAAAAAACCGATGTTTACTTAAAAAAAAGAAAAGGTGCTACTTCAGCGTGTTGTCTAAATGCCGAAGGTGATCTACAAAAAAACTAATAAAGCATGCTGGATGTGATCTGAGAAAGTGCAATACATTAATATTTATAAAAAGAAATGAAAAAGAATTGAAGGAGTAGTCTTCAATTCTACCGGGAGCCTTATTTCAATGTGCTAAACATTCTAAATTACACTGGATTCTCAATATTTTATCTTAATCTTAAGAGGTCATAATTAATGCACATCCATCTTAAAATTTATACTACATTAGTAGGCTGTAACACATCTATTTATCATCTCTCAGTTGCAGTCTCCGTCTTTGGGCAGAATGCACTCAAGGGGTCGAAGCAGTCGCAACTGAGGAAAATTATACTGAGAGGTGCTCAGCCCTGGGGAACAGATGGCCGAGTCAGCGCCCTCTCATTGCACAAAGAGGAATCGGTTCTCGCACTGAGGCCTGCGAAACCGACGGTTGCGAGGGCTGCGGGCAATTTTTGTTCTTTGCCCAGGTGTACGCACTCGGGTCCCTCGCCTTAAAAAAGTTCTTGTGTCACAACTTGTCTTAGTGGGAAGAGAGTGTATAGTGATTTCCAAGCGTAGCTTGGACGTGGCACAAATCCGAACTTAAGGAGAACCCAGTGAGGATTGGATTGAACTCACTCCTCAGCCGTAATTGTTCTAGCGAGACAAGCTTGCTAACCATTACACCACCTCGAGGTGCTCTGGGGTGATAGAGTATATACCTAGTGTGTAAATCACTCTCTTGAGTGGTATGTAACACATTATTATATCTCAGCTGCGTCTCTATCCTTGGGCAGAGTGCACTCAGGGGCGACTCTGTCAAAGGACAGAATTGCAACCGAGGAAAATTATACCGAGAGATCCTGGCCCTGGGGAATAGCTGCCTGAGGCCGCGCCCTCTCATTGCATTAGAGAGAGGGATTGGTGCCCGCACCAAGGCCAGCACTTCCGACGTTTGCGAGGGCTCGGGGAATTTTTGTTCCTAGCCCGGGTGTACGCGCTCGGGCTCCCCACATTAAACCGGCTTTGTGTCACAACCTGACCTCGTGGGGTGTTGAGTATATACAATTACTATAAAGTAGAGCTTTCATATGGATTCCATAATATAGGCTTTAATTAGATATTATGTTTCTCTAACTCTTCTTTAAATGTTGAATGTATAACTAATTCTAATTTCAATCTTCCCATCTTTACACTATATAAATGTTATCTTATAAATTCTCCCCTGTTATGTCACTCATGAAATAAAAATAATTATTTGTACGTAAAATAAGGCCCTACGTACATCAAATCGTCTTTAAATTAAGTTGCAGCAGAAGAATTATCGTTGAACTTTTAAAAGGTAAGCTTAAACATTAATTCAATACTTAAATGCAGCGATTAATTTTGAGTTGGTCTATAGTTTATTGATATCTATCGCATCTACCCCTCCCTAGCTATTGTGATGATCGCCAAACAAAGAGTCCTCCACTGGAGCTTGCTTAAATGCTGCCCGATAGGGCGTCTTTTAAGCTAGTTTATAATAAAACGAGCACTGCAATTTTGGATACAAATGGAAAATAAGAGTTACTCCCCTTGAACTATGAACGCACTGACAATGGTTAGTATAATATACAAGGTAACCAAAAAAGTTCTGTCCATTTTTAAAGGAAAAAAAGAAAACGCTTGACAGTATGTGTAACTTATATTTAGTCTTCGAAGTAATCTTCATTGGCATCCAGCACCTTCTGACAACGTGTCACCAGCTGTTCAATGCCCTTGCGGTAGAACTCGGGGGGTTTTGACACAAAGAAGTCCGTGAGGGCTTTGCGCAAGTCTGCTTCATTGGTGAAGGATTTCCCACGAAGATGATTATCCAGGGAGTGGAAGAGGTGGTAATTGGATGGCGCAAGGTCAGGTGAATAAGGTGGATGGCACAAAGTCTCCCACCCAAGTTGCTGTATGGTATTCCTGACCACTCGCACGACATGCGGCCTGACACCTTTGAGATTCATCAGTGCTGGCTCCTTCTGGCACAATTCCTGTTGCACACGTTTCAATTGCTGTGAGTATAGGTCTCCAGTGACCGTTTGGCCCGTTGGTAGTAGTTCATAATGAACCACTTGACGACCTGTCCACCAGACACAAAGCATAATCTTGCGTGGGTGCATAGGCGGTCTTGCGGTGTGAGGGACAGCATCCTGAGGAGACAACCAATGTCTGGAACGCTTGGGAATTTCGTATAGAACCAACTTTTAATCACTGGTAAGCACTCGATTGAATAAGGATGCGGTACTGTGGCGAGAAAGCAGCGCAACGCAGGCTGCCACTCGTTGTCCCTTGTGGACCTCCAACAGCGTTTGCGGAACCCACTTGCTCAGTTTGTACGTCTTACCTAGGCGGTGCAGGTGAAGTCTAATTGTTTCTTCGGAAACGTTGAACTGTCTTGCAAGTTCACCACACGTTAGACTACTGTCCTCTTCAAAGGCCGCCTTCAGGACTCCGTCATTCAAGACCTGTGGTCATCCACTGCGAGGCTCATCATGGAGAGACAAATCTTCCGACTTAAATTTTCGAAACCAACGCCTTGCAGTACGTTCATACACAGAAGTATCCCCAAACGCTTGACATATGCGACGACTTGATGCAGCTGCTGATAAGCCCACTTTGAAGTCGTAAAGCAAACAGCCCAGAACGAGATCTCTAGACACTTCCATCCTTCTCAAAGCTGTCCGACTTTGATGCGCGTGTTTTTTATAACGTCTGATGTTCCTACTTCCGGCTGTCTGAATTTGAAAACAATTGCTACACGCATTTCGTATATATTTCAACTTCATTCAATGACTAATCAAAAAACGGACATAACTTTTTATGAATCATTGAAATCGGGCCAGTGGAAGCGGAGGTATTGCTTGGATACACACAGGCACAAAACCATACACACACACACACACACACACACACACACACACACACACACACACACACACACACACACACACACACACACATATATATATATATATATATATAAGATAAGCGTATATGAGATAATATTTATTGCAAGCCATCATAACATTTTGATACCACCTAGTCGTAAATGATGTCCCGTCATATGTATCTTAATTTTTAAATGTAGATTTCATTATTATTTTTCATACCTACATCAGACCCTTGTGCAATAGAGTTGCGAATGTAGATCATATTCTTAAATGTTGATAACACACGCTCACATGTCACACAAAAAACCCGGTCTGCATTGAATATACAAAATACACGAAAAAGGCTTACTTTTTCCGAACCGATTTAGACTTAATTTATGTGGATTTTCCGTGCTGAAAATGAACACGGCAGTTTAAATAACATAAGAATAAAGGTCTGGATCATGATTTTCTAATAAATACATGGAAAGTCATTTCGAAAACTCATATTTAGCAACAGAATTCTGACGTTAAAACTGAGTAATGATCAGGATAACGTATGAAGTGAGTGCGTTTTAAATACCTTCCCGATAACAATTTTATTACATTTTCCATATTACTTTCATTCATTTACTCAGTTAGAACATATTGCGTCGCTGTAATCACCACTCCCCTCTGTTGTAATTGTGATTAATGATGATATTTAAGGCAAAATAGTGAAATGGCCTGTTAAGTTCCTTAACTTCGGTGATCCTATGGGAGTCGCTGTTTCAACGTGATGTGGCCGTACATTCTACAACTGTTAAAAAACCACAGAGGAGTTTGAACCGGACATGTACCAAGTAAGGTAAAAGTAATCAGCCTCAAGGATTTGATTTTCTTCGGGGGGAATTTCATTTCGGGGCAGATTTTTGTTGGGGCTTTTCGTGGGGGTTATTTTCTTTCGGAGGAGGGTATATTTTGCAAGATGAATCAGAGTCAAACGGGGGGAGGAAACATTTCTCTGTTCACCAGATCATTTCTGACTTAATACACAACTGACGAGTTGTTGACATGTCTATTTGGCAATTTTTTTTCCAAGATCCAATGACTCATACAGAACGACTCCTGGTTGCAATGGTAGGATCAGCTTGACATTGATTAATTATCACCACATATTCGTTCTTGCTGTTCATATACAATAACCGTATTTCATTTCGATCCAGGGATAGAACGTAAGGTTTGCAGTCCCGCTTCAAATGGCTGAACGTTGTATGTTATTCTTTGTTATGAATGTCTGAACATGATGCATTGTGTCTTTGGGGTGTGTCAAAGCACTCGGAATTTCAAATTTCCTTTTCGTTAAGATCTTTTCGGATAAGCTGAACATGACGCATTTTGCCTTGTCCAAATCTTTAGAGATTTGAAAAATGTATTTCTCCTTTCTTTGTCCTGTTTATAGATAGATAAACATGATGCATTGTGCCTTTACTGAACCTCTAGTGCTTTGGAAATGTTTATTCTCATTATTTTTAATCATTTTGGCGCCAGCAAGGTAATAAACTAAGACGCGGGGGTACTGTATGTGTAAGAATGAGAAAAAGAAAAACAATACTTATTTCTTTAAAATAGTTGTGTTAGTTGATTTCTATAACGGCACATTAACACTTTATGGGTCATTTAATGTCGAAATTTAATTTTCTTGGGAGTTTTAAAATAATAAAAATATATATTATTCTGCTTTCACAATTGAATACATGGTAGATGATCCTCAGCTTCTGTACCTATACATGTTTGTGTGGACATAATTACTAGAGGCGGTGATATGTGTTTTTTATGCTGTAGTTTTGTTGAAGTTATATTTTAGAATACAGTTTCATTTAGATATTGTAGGATATTATATTGATTAATGTCACGGAGTCCATGTTGTTTCTCTGGTTGTTTGGTGTTGTTTAATGGAATATCAACCTATATAGGTTATTTACCACCAAAATATAAATGATTTGAACACAAACTTATTTCTTTAACTACAGATAAAATATTTAGCTGGTCATCTATTGTCGGACATTTTTTATATAAAAATATATTGCTGGTATTTTTACTATTAGAATATATTTTTATACTTTCATAGTGTTTTTTTTTGGTGGGGGTGAGGATTCTATTTGCCCATAGCTGGGACCCTAACAATTGCTACGACCCTGATCAGAGTGGACCTGGGAAAAGCTATTAAGTTCCATATTTCTCAAAACCTCTAATCTCTCGATCAGAGGCCTTGATGGTTGATGTAGTTTATCGCCATACCCAGGACGAAGATGTTTGTTTACAGCTGTGCATGTCTGTCTGTCTGTCGATCTATCTATCTATCTATCTATCTATCTATCTATCTATCTATCTATCTATCTATCTATCTATCAACAGATGCTTAAAAGTTTCCAATGAGTTTTATCTGAACGCGTCCATCCGCCATTTTAAATGTAGCTAAAGCATTGCATCTATATAAAAAATGCATATTACTTAAGTTTTCTCTTTCTTGACGTAGGTGATTATGACTCTCCATAATTTCTTGTCTATTATTGATCAATGTTTTGGGTCTTTACCCTCTCAGTTTCTCCTTGTTCTACTATCCCCTCGCAGAAATTCTTTAAATAGGTTACTCACGGTTTTCTTTTGTTTCTCTTGCCTTCAACATGTCCTTTTAGTTTTACCCACTTCAGTTCCTCTTTTTGTTATTGCCTTCATATACACTGTTAAAGATGGCTCTCATTAGATCCTGTAACTTCTCATGAGGACACAGACTTTCAGCGCGTCAAATGACAAACACTAATACAAATAGAAAAAGTCACTCAGAATAATGACAGATATTAGAACTCATTCGCCTGTCCACGAGGAAATAATTGACACCAGGTCGAGCTTAATGGAACATCCAACAAGCATAGGTGACTGTTTAGTCAAACCTTTCTCAGTACCCTGCAGTGTGGACTGAAAAATTTTGAGTTAACCTACGACCCATCTCTTTAATAGAACGGTGCTGTAGAGTTGATCGTAGCCTCGACAGACCGGAGATGTCAAAAATGTTAAACTAAATTCAAATTGTTTGCTGTTTAATTTGGTAATCATATTGAATTTATCGATTTCAAATGCATTTTAGATCATTATGTGCCATGCTTGATACACGCTTAGTCGATCATGTATCTTTCGATATCTGACTGACGAGGCAGATTTTTTCCCGCAGTAGGTTGCCATTTCTTTCTGCGGTAGATCAGTTGCTATCAAAGGCTATAGAACCTGGTCTGTCCTGCTACATACCCATAGATTGGGGGAGAAGAAGAGGATTCATACCTTTCCCAAGGGTATTAGCACGTAAGTGAATATAATGGATCCGACTGGAATTCGAACTCGGCTCTCCGATTGCTCAATCCGAGACGCTATAGAGTTTTCTAATACGCATTGCGATTAGAAATAATTTCTTATTTATTTTTTAGATTACTATTGATTAAGGACTTGTCTTTGTAATTTTATAAAATTTAATATGGATGTCTACTTTTTTATGTTAATTCAATGTAAATTAATCCCTCTCTACGAAAAGTTAAAAAATATCTTCAAATAGCTGCAAAATAAAATCCAGTCATTTATTTTTTAACACTTTTCTATATATTATTATTGATTATTAAGTACTATAGGTTGTGCATTTCAAAGGTTTTATTATAATTTTAGATTTTAAACACCGCTTTATATGAGCAAAGTATTTGACTTAACGTTAGAAATAATATTTGTTGCGTTGGTGTGAAAATGAGTGCCCGATTTGATGCCTATCATCACAAAGTTTGATTACACATTTGTATATTATTTCCCCACCCCGTGTTTGAATTCTGTGGTGCCTTTCCTGAATTATACACGTATAATCGATTTAAATAGCAAACCGCACCCACAATTCACATTTATGAAACTGAAAGAAATTACAAAATGAAGAAAACAATCTTTGAAAAAACGTATTTTTTCTAGTTGCACTGCCTATCGTATATCCCCGTCATTTTATTATCCTAACCGTAATTGGGGAATCGTGTTTAGAAAGCTAGTCTAGAAGACCACTGATACTGAACTGAGTTGTCCTGGGTAGGACGACAAACTACATCCGGCAGCAAGGGCTCTGATCGGCAAATTGGTTTGGGGGAGTGTGGAATCACCTCTTAATTGCCGTTGTTCCTAGTTTTACCTTGAACTGGGGTGGTAGCACTCGTTAGGGTTTCAACTATGGGCACATAGTGAATCTCAGACAAAAACAAAACATTGTATAAAAATACATTTTTATAGAAAGATTTCAAACAATACCTATTTATAGTAGAATTAAAAACAATACATTTTATAGCAAAATGACAAACGATACCTTTTGTCTGTAGTTGGAGGCATACAATTGCATTCAAAATATTTAGTTGAAGCCAAACTTTGTATTCAAAATAATTAGATTTTGGCATTGAATAACCCCTAGAGATGTCGATATTCCACTAAACAAAATCAATCAACGAAACAACCAACACGAAAGAAAACTTTCAAGACATGTATCCATTACTCTATCTCATAATTTCTGAAATCAAACTTTATTCCAAAATATAACTCCAACAAAACTACATAAAACACGAACATCACCGTCTCTCGTCATTTTGTCCACATAAACATATGTATACACAAACGTTGAGTATCATCTTCCATGTATTCAATTTTGAATGAAGAATAACATATTTTTATTATTTGTAAGCTACCCCACCAAATTAAATTTTTCGGCATTAAATGACCCATAAAGAGTTGATATGTCGTTGAACAGACGAAGCAAACAAAACTGAACTTGAAGCTCAATAGTGTTGGCCTTGTGCCAGATAATTTTATTCACTAATTATATAACGGTGTATACAAAAAGTAATATTGGGGCTTCACTATTTTCCCATATCTACCACCTAACAGGTGCCACCACCCCGGGTCAAGGTGGACCTGGGAACAACAGTAATTACGAGCTGATTTCACACCCTCAAAACCTCCAATCTCCCGAGTAAAGGATTTGTTGCCGGATGTAATTTATTGTCATAACCAAGGCTTATAAGCAATTTAAATTATAAATAGCCATATTTGATTACAAGGCTTTAGAAAAGACATTGGTTATTCGAAGTACACCAATTATCAATACTGACATTGGGTATAGCAACAGTATTGAAGAAATGATCGTTCAAATACTTATTCATAAATTTTATTTTTATATTTATTTATTTATGTTCTGCTAGTTAGGAAAGCATTTGATCGAAGCGTAGTGAGAATGGGATTTGAGCCTAACGTAAATGAATAAACAAGTGATATAAGCAGGATTAACCGGAATACGAACTCTGTCCATCGATTCCATTATACTAACTGACAGTATTACGCTATTTGGTACGTCATTTCTCCATTTTTCATACGCGCCTTGTGTCTTTCTGGGTTGGACTTGAGACTCTGGAGGCGATAGCTTACTGCCTTGGAGCATAGACTACCCCACTTGCACCGATCAACAGCAGTATGTTCGAGACTCTGGTGCTGGAGACTGATCTATTGTCTTGTTCCTTGGGCGAATCGGATCTGCTTCCATTCTCCGTAAAAAAATTGACCTATTGTTCTTTCTATAAAATAGTATCTCGAAAACTAAGATTTGGCATTGTTGAAATATTTACCAAGTGATATATGCTATATCTAGTCTAAAAGTAGTTAGACCAATTATGAAATTCGGAAACTAATTTTGTATTAACTCAAATATTAATCAAGTTATCGTTTGATGTTAATCAAAACACGCGCATGCTTAATCATTAATTTTTAGATAATCAGTTCTAGACAGTTGGTTTATTTCTACATCATTTTGCCAGCAAAGTCATTGGAACCGTATTTAAATGTCCATTATAAGTGACCGACAGTTTTAACTTGAAACAAGTTCTCAAAAATGACTTATATCAATTGGCTTTGGAGGCTCCACGACACGGATTTCCGCTAATTTTTTGATATTTTGCCTGAATTTTTGTCTCTGACACTCCAACTAAAAAAGATGCTAACAAACAAAAAAAAACACTTTTATTTTTTTTCTTTATGATTCAGTTTCCAAGCATTAAAACAATTTAAATATTGAAATTTGAATGGGCACAGTGCCGGTCATACCACTTTCAGCAGCATCGACCAACCATCTAAACTGTGTGAGTGTAGTTGGAAGGGTTTCCCAATCCGACAAGTGAAGTCAGTCTCCTGCTTAGGTGTAGGAGTTGCGCCTCAAATAGAATATATTGTAACACGCTAAACACTAAATAAACAAATATATACGTAAATTTAAACGAAGACAAAATGGAAGATTTTCTTTACTGACGTGTTTCGTACTCTGATGAAGTTTATCAAAATAAAATATCTTCTTCTTTCCCTTCCTCCTTTTTCTTTTCTTGTGACTTCCCAGCATTCAAAAACCAACTCAAAAAGAGAAAACAACCACTGAATTTTCCATATATAGACATTTATTAACCACAACGCTCTCGCCTCACCTTCAGTTTCTCTGTTGATATCGAGGTGACAATTATTTAATTATTTTCTTCAGACCCCATATTGACCATTCACTGAGAGTTTGACTTACGAAAGAAAAACTGTTTCCGTTGCGATTGAAGTAAAGTGACAACAAGCTCCCCAATTACTCTCGCCCTCTTCTCGGTGCTAGAGACATTCTCAAATATTCTATCGGTTGAATGGGCTCTCATGCTCTTCAGGAGCTTTCCCAGCATCCCGACTGTAATGACTAACAGATCCGTTCTTCTTTCCTGGAATTGATAGTGAGATTTATTTAAATCTCAAATTCACCATTGATTTGTTTTTCCTTTTTTTCGTAATGATCTGGTATGTGTATAGAATGGCAAGCAAAGTAAATCCGACATGGAGCTCATAAAAACAAACAAAAGTAAATTCACTTTTTAATAACAAGCTTTAGGTATGTCAGTAGAAATAAATCTTTAGCGGTGGTTGCCGATTTCACTTTGGAGAGATACAGATCTCACTGAATTCAGAAGCCGAAAATGGCGATTGCAATATTAGCGGTTTCCTTTTAAGGAAACATTGGCATTCAATTAATCGATCAGCTAATTGATATTTTTATACCCTTCTTCGTAAAATAACTTTTCAGGAAATATTTTCTCAAGTCCAGTAACTGTGATCCTTCTTTCGGTTATTAAAGGGAGTTTCCTTCCTAACATTTTGCTTGAAGTAGTATGGAATATCAACATCGTGATTATGCCATTATTTTCTATTCGATTTTCTCGTGCTATTCAATGTTCATGCCGTTAATTGTTGCATTTATTGAAAGTCTCCATGTGAGGTGCGACCTTCGACTTGGTAGAGCTCTTTGTGCTTCTGTAGAAGTTTGGTTTTCGCTAAGTCCTACAGGCTTCATTCGCTCAAAGGCATTTTTAACCATTGATTTGAGAATGCGGTTGTATGCAGCTGAGAATTTAAATATTGCTCGACGATTATGGAGCCATCCGTAGCATCCATATAAATGTCTTGAGTGTGTGTTCTTTTAGCTACTGGCAGCATTGTTCGAAAATACTGATAGCGAAGCTTATTCTACGTTCAATTGCATATTCGCCTATACTAAATCTGTTTTAACTGTTCTATACACCTATCTATTTTTAAATGTTTAGTATTTACTAAGCTTACATCCTGAATCTTTTTGATGGATACACGATATGTGAATTCACTGCTTTCATTTCAATTCCAGATCATAATTACTGTTTCAGAAAGAATGATCTTGAGTGGAATTTCTTGAAAATTAATCACTAAAGAAAAAAGAAAGATATATTTCACGATATCAAAACTCAGCTCCATATTGTTTTATGGTTCTATGTGGCTCGAATTACAGCCTCGACGAGATGACGGAGAAATACAAGTTAAAAATCCATACCTCGCAATTCCCGAACTCCTCGAAGTTATTTCGTTTTTTTGTTATATAAATCGGATTTCAATGCATCGGTTCAATTATGTTGAGGTCCGGACTTTGGTCAGCATGTCTTGCAGTGGCTTCATCAATGTGAGAAACTTGTTTGTACGCGATGTATAACAAGATGTTACGTTATAATGGAATATTTCCTTCTCTGGTATCAGGTAATTGGTGCGATCTTGGCAAAGTAATCTACTTTCGCTGTTCAATATTACAACTTTTTTCCTCAGTTTTCTCTCACCATCGTTTTAACTGTAACACTAAATAATTAGTCGTCAACCACAGAATGTGACAGTCATCGTTCTATGTTTAGCCATTGTAACCATTGGTGTGTATTGGTAGAATACAGTTTCTAATGTATAACCTTTCCTAGCCATGCCAATTCTTGGTTTCTTTGGGGGCTAATTTGCTACTTACGGTTATTATGTTGGTGAATGGTTCATCATTATTCCCACATCATTCACATTTTCTGTTTTTTTCTTCTATCATTAGTTTTTCTAAGTCCTGGTGAACGGTTCTACTTTCAATGAGGCTTTTTACAACGAAAGTCTATTGGAAGACGAATTCATCCGAGACCTCGACTGGAACACGTATCCATCGTCCTAAAAATACTGAAAAATGTCCGGTTTCTCATACCACTGTAGAAAATGCTGCAATCGCATAATTCTCAGTTTTAAGCCTTGAGAGAATTCAAAAACATTTGCACGTCCTTGTAGGTGATGAATTATTTTCCACCTTACAATGCCTTTCCCTACAGACGAAACGTGACAAGCCTATCCTTCTTTAAATAGAAAATGTTCTGACAAGCTATATTCTTCAGCTCCAGCAGTCCAAACTTTTGTAGCTAAAATTCCCCATGGTCGAATCATCTGAATCCCCTTACTATCTCATTGATAATTTCCAATCAGCTTCTTTTCCAGAACCGCTTCTTTATGGAGCAGACTATTCAGAGGATGCTTCCTCGATCACTAAACTATTAACTCTTATCTATCCTACATATCCTCATAATCTGCACTTACTTCATCCACTTAGATCCATGCATCTTCATTCAATAACCCTCTACCAGAAGTGTCACCTGGGATTGTCTTGAATTATTATTTACTAAAAGAAATCCTGTTCAAAAAGTGATATGAAGTTAGTGTCACTGAAATACCAATATTAGTTCTCGTATAGTGTTTTTTTGTTTGAGAAAACCTAGCTTTGCCTGAAACGTAAACAAAATCTGTTTTTGCTTATCAAATTAACACATTCATTTAGCACTTGCACCTTTCATTCACATCTTTTCAAAGACCCAATGCAAAATTAATTACAATCATTGTATTAGATTAACAGTCTCACGCACTTACGGCATCTCTTTGACACGTTTCATTTCTATTGTCACGTTATCATATTTGTTTTTTCGTCTATTTTCTGTTATTTAAATATCTTTGGAAACAATTGCTTCATTTTTCGTCATCTCTTTTCTTTCTAGTCATGACGCTTCATCAATCATTATAAAAATGTCTTGTTTATATTTTTGGATTTCTTTTTTCACTCAGTTTTATAAGATTTATAGTAATGTTGACGTGAACATTTTTCCTTTAGTTGTAATTGTTTTTAAAATTTTTTGTCGTGTAACGTATGATAGTTTGTTTTGTTTTACGGCATATCAAATTCAATGGGTTATTTAATACCGACAAGATTTTTATTGCTGGTGATGTTTTTTTTCAAAAAGTATTCCTGGTAATATTTTTCAAAAATATATACCTTGTAATATTTTATTCCAAAAATGCATTGCTGGTAATATTTTCAAAAATGCATTGTGGTAATATTTTTTCAAAAATGTAGTGCTGGTTATATTTGTCAAATATGTATTGCTGGTAATATTTTTTCAAAAATGTATGGCTGGTAATATTTTTTCAAAAATGTATGGCTGGTAATATTTTTTCAAAAATGTATGGCTGGTAATATTTTTTCAAAAATGTATTGCTGGTAATATTTTTTCAAAAATGTATGGCTGGTAATATTTTTTCAAAAATGTATTGCTGGTAATATTTTTTCAAAAATGTATGGCTGGTAATATTTTGTCAAAAATGTATGGCTGGTAATATTTTTTCAAAAATGTATGGCTGGTAATATTTTTTCAAAAATTTATTGCTGGTAATATTTTTTCAAAAATATATGGCTGGTAATATTTTTTCAAAAATGTATTGCTGGTAATATTTTTTCAAAAATGTATGGCTGGTAATATTTTTTCAAAAATGTATTGCTGGTAATATTTTTTCAAAAATGTATGGCTGGTAATATTTTTTTCCAAAAATGCATTGCTGGTAATATTTTTTCAAAAATTTATTGCTGGTAATATTTTTCCAAAAATGTATTGCTGGTAATATTTCTTCAAAATTTAGTGCCGGTAATATTTTTCAAAAATGTATTGCTGGTAATACGTTTTCAAAAATGTATGCCTGGTAATATTTTTTCACAAATGCAGTGCAGGTAATATTTTTCAAAAATCTATTACTGGTAATATTTTTTCAAAAATGTATGGCTGGTAATATTTTTTTCAAAAATGCATTGCTGGTAATATTTTTTCAAAAATTTATTGCTGGTAATATTTTTCCAAAAATGTATTGCTGGTAATATTTCTTCAAAATTTAGTGCCGGTAATATTTTTCAAAAATGTATTGCTGGTAATACGTTTTCAAAAATGTATGCCTGGTAATATTTTTTCACAAATGCAGTGCAGGTAATATTTTTCAAAAATCTATTACTGGTAATATTTTTTCAAAAATGTATGGCTGGTAATATTTTTTCCAAAAATGCATTGCTGGTAATATTTTTTCAAAAATGAATTGATGGTAGTATTTTTCAAAAATGTATTCCTGTCAGAATTAGTTCATCATCTTACCCAGGACTCGGATGTAGTTAGTTTATCGTCATAATGAATAATTTAACGTCTTTGAATGACAATTTACATATTTGAACTAACTTTCTCTTTGTTTTAAACATCTAATGAATATTTATTGAACTTCTGCAATAGTAACTGGCACTAAAACATTTAGGCAGACGTTTTTATTGCGTTTCCGGAAGTGATGGTAGACCAAGAATTTCTGACGATTTTACTATTACACTTATTTATTCATATTTCTTTTTAAAGTAATAGTTAAAACGAAGTACTGGTTTTATTTACCCCATTGAAAAGTTATCTGGGTGCAAGTATCCTCAAAATAAAATATACGAAAAAAATCAATATCTGAATTTTGTTTTCATGGTGACAGACAGCAATTCTCATGCTGGTAACATATTTTGTTATTCTAGTTAAAAAATGTAATTCTGTTTACATTTAGAAAGACCGAGATATTTTCTATTCGGTTATTAAAAGATTTTGAGGGGAACTTCGACGAGGTGCAATGGTTAGCAAGCTTGTCTCGCTAGATCAATTCCGGTTGAGGAATGAGTTCGTTCCTCACTAGGTGCCTCATATATTCGGGTTTGTGCCACATCAAAGCTATGCTTAGAAAATCAAGTAGGGGCACCTTGACGCTCTGTAATGTTTAGCAAGCTTATCTTGCTAGAACAATTACGACTGTGTAGTATGTTTGTTCCTCACTGGGTGCATTATATATTTGGCTTTGTGCCACATCTTAACTACGCTTAGAAAATCATGTAGGGACACCTCGACATGGTGTAATGATTTACAAGATTGTTTGGCTAGAAAAATTGCGACTGAGTTGTGAGCTTGTTCCTTACTGGGTACCACCATATTTTCGGCCTTGTGTCACATCTAAGCTACGCTAAGAAAATCACCATTAATAGATCAGTAGGCGTAGATAGAAAACGGCGGCATCGGTGCAGAAAGTGAATTTGGCGCATCGAGTTCAATTCCCGCTCTCCCGTTCAGTTCGGCTAATAACTTTTGAAAATGTATTGTTTCATCTTCTTCCAGCTATGCGGTAAATAGCAAGGCAGATTGGGCTCTCTTGCCTCGCTTGGTTAATTATTCTATTTGAACGGACACGCGACGTGTGTCCAACAAAGTCCGCCAAAAATAAAATCAGCTCAAGCGAAACTAATTTTCTTTTCCTTCTCATTGCAAGGCGCAATAGTAATGCCCATTTTTAACGGTCACTGCTTGTTTATAAATTGGTAATGGCGTCGTCTGCCATTGGCCAATTGTTTTGTGGGGACAGGTGCGTGTATAGCGCCCAGTTATTAAAGAAAAAACAAGTGAAATTATAAAGTCTATCTTACAGCTGACAAAATCGCTGCCATGATATTCCTCTCAATATTTGTCATACTATTATTTATCTATACTTTGCTGAAGTTCAACTCAAAATGGAAGGTAATCGACGCAGAATATGGCATCAATCCTCTATTTTGGACCAGACCTGAGTAGTTGGCTCCACAAAATAGCGGAAGCTGTCCGAGTTTAATTTCCTTGTTACTAATGAAATATGAATGGAAGAGGAACGATTCAAGTCAGTGTAAATGGCATGTCAGATCTTAGCTGTGAATGTTAGAACTGATGAAATTAACGAATCTAGTTTGTCAGAATAACTCCGATGGAAATAGTGATAAAGTATTTTCTTTAACTAAGTCGTTTCACAAATGTAAGCTGCTGTTATAATATGAGTCACCCCGTAACAGTCAGCTTCGTAGGGGCACCACACGTACTTCAGTGGTGTGACTAGAACAAGATAACCTGGCAGAGCCAATCTCTCTTCACGCTACTTTTGGAATTCAACATTTTTCTCTTAGACTACTTTTCATCTCAAGGCAAAAGAGTTCAAATAGCGTTATGATTAAGCCATAGATGAGGGAGATAGATTTAAGGCTTTCCCCAAGGGATTTTGCGATGAAGTGACCTAAACAATTCGGGGGAAATTCGAACATTGTTCACCAGCTTCTTTTTCCGAATTTCTAACCGTTACAAAACCAGCACATCCAATATATTAATTTTAGTAAAAATATCATTACTATTAGAAGCATTCAAATTGTTCATAAAATATTTTATTTAATGATTCAGATTTGAAATACAGTCCGGTGAACTGAAAAAAAGGGCTCTTGAATTATGGCCTCTTCAGTATTAAGTAAAAACTCGCGCCTCACATTTTGTTTTACTCTTCGTTTGCAACCGATGCTTTTGTGAACTTCGAATTAAAAAAAAGAAGCAATTTAACTGAATATTAATGAGATAACTGTTGGCTTTCTTCCCGCAAGTTGTCTGATCAACGTTTGTATGTTCAAGTCACGCATTACTGCTACTATCGCACAACAGCGCATGCGTCAATTAGTGTGTGTGTGTGTATGTGTGTGGGTGGAGTTGAAATCACTCATGTGCATACGCATGCGCAAACAATTGCCAAGAAAAAATGCAGACACACTTATCTGCAAATCCTCAGCTGAATGTGTGTGCGTGTGTGAATTAAATTGTTGACCTGTGTACAAATATGAAAGGGCTGAAGCAGAAAACTTTCTAACTTCGCAGACGACGAATGTTTTTGCCATTATCATATTTCCTGAAAAGCCAGGGTCACGCTAAAGATAGACGTGTATATATCAAAATGCACAAGTAGACAGGCGAGCAGATAAGATTAAAGCGAGGCTTACAAGACAAAGCTGTCTTTTATAAACACGCTCGGTTGCGGAATTGTGTTTCTGCGTCAAAGGGACATAAAACAGTGGAACTGGCCTCACAAAATAGAACGTCTAAACTTTTCCATAAAGGAGATAAGATGGTAGAAATAAAAGCATAGTCACCATAAGATACATTAACAGACAAAGAAAAAAAATTGTAAATAAAACAATATTAACTTAGAATACAAACAAACGATTTTTAACCATTGATTTGTAAGTGTGCATAAACTAAATAAGTGATTATTAAATATGGCTACCAAAGTGAGACCCCACGTAAGACTCGAACACTTTTGTAGTATGCGGTATCACAGTTATACTTTGCATTCTGTATTATCTCAGAGACGTCGGTGAATCCAACGGTGATATACTTACCTAGCGTCTAAGTTCAGGTCCGCGCAACTGTCAGGTGATCGATCCAACCACGCCAAGATGCGCAAATGTCACTGAAAATGCATGATTATTAACCTTTTCCAAAAAATTACCTGTGTATAATGCTACCCCCTATTTTTTTGCATAAGTCCGACCATAAAAATTCGCACCAGACTCTAGTATATACAATATCAGCCAGGTACTGAATAATGATTTAGTGTCTATTAGAATAACGTTACATTTTTCTATATTTAGAGATTTAACATTGATATTCTTAATAAGATTTTGTTTGTTTGAATATTTATATAAATATATTTAATTATTTACACCATTTACATTTTTCGAAATGTTGTCCTCATATTTATTATCATATTAACAACGTTTCGGCCGTTTTACACACAGTCCTTCTTCAGGTGATATACACTGGAATTTCGAACTAACCTTTTATTTACTTCACGTCGTAAGATTGTTCTAGTTCCACATGGCAAGCCTTTTCAGGATATCTCAGTTTCAGTTAACCACCTTTATTAACTTCACTCTCTAAGTTTTTGTTCATATTGCCTCATCTCAGAAATAGTGGCGAGTGTTAAATAAGTGATTATTAAATAAGGCTACCAAAATGAGACCCCAATTAAGACTCGAACACTATTGTAGTATGCGACATCACATATAATACCCGGATATAATTTACATTCAGTATCACCTCAGAGAAGTCGGTGCATCGAACGGTAAGGTATCCTCGGAGCTGCTAAGTGCAGATCCGCGGAACATCCGTGCAACGTAGAATGAAAATCAGGTGATCCAGCTACATCAATGTCGGAGAAACCGCATGACAAGTCGATGTATGAACTCTCGCCACAGAGGGAGGAAGAGAGACTTATACATCCACACGAGGATGTGTGGACCATGTTCGTACACGGCACCAACTTCGCACGCCCACAGGCCGACGGTGATTGAAGAAGACTGGAGTGAAATAAACAATAATGTTCCATATGAAAATGTCAGTTACGTATTTTCATTAGTCGGTACAGCGTTATAGTTCATTGATTTGTGATACCGTCTTACTGTTCATCGCATTAAGCAGGCAACTATATATTTACTAAGGTTAGTGTTGTTAGCTAGAAGGCTATAAAGCAAGGATCAAATTCTCTATATTTCGAAAGTAAAGGTACTATCGGTCACTTCATGGTAGGTGTTTCTGTATCCTCGTTTCGTCGGCTTTATATCGTATCCAAGAAATTAATTTCTTCTTTGCAGATCGGCTCATTTATGATGATGGCTTTGATGACTAAGTTGCGTGCAGGTTCAAGAGTAGAAGCTTCCAGTTCCACCAAAATCTGCTCCCATCATCCATTACCTGTCGCCCTTTGGCTTTGCAAGAGTTGGGAGGTGAAAGAAAATCAGAGTAAAATGATAGCGTGAATTTGTTTAAGGTGTAGCTGAACTGGATAAGAAGTTACTGAAACATTTGATTTCATGATCTTCATGAAGAATCCAGTAATAACACTGCAACGGACTGCTTCCGACTATGTTATAATTTCGAGTGGCGCCTTCTATAGTATATCCACCATGCGTAGCCCTCTTCATCCGCTGCTCCAACCGTGGTGATCTGTTGTAATCGTCATAAAATTATTCCACTGTTGGCTTCTTTGGAGTTGACGCGCTTAGTCTTGGTATTCTTCTCGAACTTGTAGTCAAGGCTGACACTACCAGGAGTTCTACACTGTATCATTAGTTTAGATAACGTCTGAAACTACAAAAATCCAGACATAGTCGATGTTCCTATTCAAAACGAGGGAAACCAGATGAAATAAAAGATATTTTTAAAAAAATGCTACCGTGTCTGTCTGTGTGGAGAAAAATCACAAAACAAACAAGCAAAAAGAAGGTAAATCTCCTAAGAAATGCTCCCCTGACAACTAAAATATTAATTTCTTTACATTTAGAGTCAACCGTTATCTTTTCTGTATGTATATATATATATATGTATATATATATATATATATATATATATATATATATATATATATATATATATATATAGCAATGCTCGGTCAATGAATGCAAAATTTGCAATCGCCTGAGGAGACGCATTATGTGTTGAAACAAGACTGCAATTGTACAGCGATTCTTATATGCTTTTTGTAATATCCTAAAATAAGTAATATATATATATATATATATATATATATATATATATATATATATGAGAGAGAGAGAGAGAGAGATGTGTCACGATGGAGTAATGGATAGAATGGAGTTCGAATTCCAGTCAAATCCATGGCATCCTTAGGAAAGGTGTGAATCCTCTTCTTCCTCCCCCGAGCTGTGGATAAACAGCAGGACAGACCGTGTTCTATAGCCTTGGATGGCAACTGGTCTACCGCAGAAAGAAATGGCAACCTACTGCGGGAAAAAATATTCCTCGTCTGTCATTTATCGAAAGATACAAGGTCGCCTACGCGTGTATCACGCATGGCACATAGCTGACTGACATATATATGTGATATATATATATATATATATATATATATATATATATATATATATATATATATATATATATATATATATGTATGTGTATATATATATATATATATATATATATGTGTGTGTGTGTGTGTGTGTGTATGTGTGTGTGTGTGTGTTTCATAATATGCAGCAATTACTCCTTCACTCATCGAGTTCACTAATCCATTATCTTGAGTGGCACTTGAATCTTCTATTAAGTAAGTATGGTAAAGGTTACTGTTTCTTTCCAAGGAAACATTCGGCATTCATTGGCAATACTACAGCTGGTTGGAATTTATAAACTCTTTCTCTTAAATCATTTTTTTCAGGTAAACAGGTATTTTCAAGTCCAGTGGCTGCTATTGCTCTTTGCTATATTGATCAGGTTTCCTTCCTGTCTTCAGTCGATTCATCATTTGCCAAAACTCAACAATAGCGATGCTGACAATCCAGATGAGAAAAACTGCAAAGTGATGCTTTTATGAAAATATCTACGTTCTCAAAAAGTTAAGGAAAATATATATTAATCTTGATAAGATCAACGGTGAAAACGAACCTTCTGCCATCACATTTTATTACATTATATTCGTAATGGTTGTAATAGCCGTTTACCTATAAGGAAACATTTGGCATTCATTAAGCGAGTATCCAGTACTCCTTTCGATTGAAGTTTATAAAATCTGTCACTTAAAACTATTTGTCAGCAAAATAGGTATTTCCAGCTTATAACGCTTTCCCAGTATTGATGGGAGTTTCTTCCTAACCTTTTATTTGAATTAGTGTTGAATATCAACATCTTGGTTATTTTGGCATTATTTTCTCTTCGAGTAACATGTGCCATTTACTTTAGTTGTTTCTGCTGTTTGTAGTAATCAAGTGATGTGGTTCTGTTATTTGTTACAGTTCTTTGTGATTCTGTAGCACCAGACTACAAGGATGATATTTGCCAAAAGCTTCAGACTTCACTCGCTCAAAGCCCTCTTTAATTACTGATCTTAGAAAGCGGTTGCATACAGCTGACAATGTTTGATGCCATACACGACACCCATAAGTCTCGATCTAACGAGGCTATTTAAGAACCTGACTTGATGTTTTATGAAACAAAGAAGTGAAAAAAATCACGTTTACTTAATCAGTCATGTATAATACTAATGAATGTTTATATAGCTCAACGGTTAGCGAGGTCGACACGATTTGTCAGTGTAGTGAGGTCCATTTGTATTTAGATACACCAATATTAGATTCATGCAAATATATTTTAATGGGCATTGCAATGAATTTCATACCAGACTATCAAGGAAGCTAGTGTTAACCATAGATGGCTTCAGCTGATGTCAGTTGCGATTCCGAGGGGTGAACACATACATGCACTGCTGCGCCTGATATGCGCGCGCAAGAGAAAAAAATACTCACCACAGATAGGCGGAAGCGAGTCCTACAGACAGCGCAGATGCGAATGTAAGGTCCACGTTTTGACGTGGGCTCCACGTTCGCGCGCACACACACGAACATACATGACGCGATTAATTGATGAAGTAATGAAATGAAATATCGTGTAATGATATATATGAGACTCGTTTCATGTTATCATTAGTCTTTCATGCCTGCATAATTACACGGATTATAAGTACCGTATTTACTTGAGTATAAGATGAATTCGTATGTAGTGCGATCACTGCTATTTTTGCATGAATTTTGACACATTCAGACAAAATTACCGGTGTATAGTGCAACCGGTCACCGAAAATGTATGATGTTAAATCTTTTAAAAAAATGTACCCGTGTATAATGCGACCTTATTTGCGTAAAAAAAAAGATTATTGCAACTCGCACTATATTCGAGTATATACGATATCAGGCAGGTACCTAATAGCGATTTGATATCTATTAGAATATCGTCACATTTTTCAATGACGACTTAAGAGTGCAGTTCTTAATAAAATTTTAATTAACTTTTTTACGGTTTATCAACCCATTGCAGGTTATTTAAAGCCAGTAAATATTTTTAGAAGATTTTTGGGGCATAATGATTTAGTGATACAAGTTCGACTTATTAACCCATAGCTGTGGGGGGAAGAGGTTGATTCATATATTTCCCAAGGGTATTTGTTGCCTAAGTGAATATGACGAACACGACTGGAATTGGAGCTCGGCTCTCTGATTTATAATCCCGAACCATTATCCATTACAACATCCAGAGATCCAAGCATACAGCACCTGGTAACCCCAATGGTCACCCATCTAGGATTGACTAGGATCGACGTTACTGGGCTTTGATGGTCGAACCAGAACCGGTGTTTCAACCTGATATGGCCGTACGCCATCTTAATAAGAAACATATTATGAAGGAAGCTTATACGAATGTTCAACTGCATTATTCACTCCGTATCTCTGAATGATGTAATGCGTCATTACTTTACAAAACCTGCCGAGAAAAGGTCAAATGTCTCTTGAAACCCAAGGCAACAGCATGATAGTGTTTTTACTCTTCTGTAGAAATAACAACACGATGAAGATGCAAAAAAAGTAAAAGACCGAATTGTTGTTAGTCTGCTTTCTGCTGAGAAAAACAGATCATTTCACTAGCATAAGGTCTTATGATCAAGATTTCAACAAAGAACATTTCTTTTCTGACAGACGGAATAGTTTGAGAAGCAAAAAAATAATAAAGAAAAATACAATGTGTTTTTATGGTGAAATTTTACCCTTTTCTACCACATAACGTAAGTCAAAAATTGTCGATAACCATTGGCACCACATAGCTGAATAATAATTGTTAAGCATATCTTGGTGATAGTTACGAGTTTGAAATGAATTCAATCTTTACGGCCTAATATATATTTTTGTGAAAATTATATATATATATATATATATATATATATAAATATATTTAATTTTTTCTTTGTTTTTCAATGTTAAATATACTCGATATGAGACATTCTCTGTTTTTGTGTTAGTAATCCGAATTATTGTGTTAGTAATCCGAATTCGGATTACTAACACAAAAACAGAGAATATCTCATATCGAGAATATTTAACATTGAAAAACAAAGAAAAAATTAATTATTTTTAATAATATGTGGAAATATCCACCCTTTACCTGAAGACGGTCGCGAGACCAGAAACACGTGTTGTAAAATTATGAAAAATAAAGGATAATATTTAAAAAAAAAAAATACACATTACAACCAAAAAAGTTTGCGGTACCTCTCTTCTTTTTAATATACACACTTTTCTCTCGTTGGAACCATTATAACCTCTTCATTTTATATATATATATATATATATATATATATATATATATATATTACGAAATGGAAAAAGTCTGACAATTATTGTTAAGACATTTTTGTTTATACATTCTTTTTATAGATACAAGTATTGAAGCAAATGCTCTGTTTTATAATAAACAGTATTAATAACATTTACCGGCCTGAATGTCCGAGAAATTTTCATAGAAAATATTCGTTCTCCGATAGGATTCGAACCTGTATCCCATACAGTACCGTTATATAGCCGATCGAGCCACGGAGGAACATTCGATTAGCAAGGTCGATTTTACTGTTTTTAAAATTCAATCTTCCATGAATCTCTCACGTACATTCATATCAACAGGTTCGATTCCTGTCGGAGGACGAATATTTTCTATGAAAATTTCTCGGACATTCAGCCCGGTAAATGTTGTTTAATACTGTTTATTATAAAACAGAGCATTTACTTAAATATTTGTATCTATAAAAAGAATGTATAAACATAAAAATGTCTTAATATATATATATATATATATATATATATATATATATATATATATATATATATATATGACCATATTTCTAACCCACACAAGACAGACGTGCTTGCGGAGGTGTTGAGATCTCATACTTATACACACACCCATACTAATATATGGCCTTACACATATCAAACACATTCTCAAAGAAATAAAGATAACATACACTTAACACACACACACACACACACACACACACACACACATCCCCTTCTCAGCAACAAATAAAACTGTCAACTGTCATATGTATCTCACCACCCTCTATCCTAAAACAACTTAAAAGTGGCCGTTTGTCCAACACAAGGACAGACAAAAATGAATAATAAAAAACAAATGAAAACTACAGATAAAGATCATTTTCTCCATCAAGCCATTCATTCCTGTAGTTCACTGCTACTAACAAGCAGGAATTTTGTTTTCTCCTGATGATGATCATACTGACCGAAACTAGTCGAAGAATCTAATTGAAATAATAAAACAAAAATATTAATATACAACCCAGTGTATCTGAAATTTTTATTTTTTAATTTTTAATATTTTTGTTAAAAACACACACACACACACACACACACACACACACACACACACACACACACACACACACACACACACACATATATATATATATATATATATATATATATATATATATATATACAAGTATAGGATTGACGTATACGGAAAAAATTCCAATAACCAAAAAATACTATTCTTAAAAGAATGTTCAATACAGAGTAGAGCAAATATAATTTATTCGAAAATTATGACCTAAATATATTATTTAATCACTACAGCAAATAGCGATTTTGTTTCAACACTTCTGGTGTCTTATCAAATGATGGTGTTGAATGTAGAATAAAGAGTTTTAAAAGGTTCAAATCGACCAAACACCCCTCTCGAGGGGGAAACGCTGTTATATAAGCTGTAATGACCAATCAAAATACAAGTATATGAGAATTCAACAAACTTGACAACGAACCTTGGTTATAATAATTAATGCCTTAATGTTAGGGTTAGACTAAAATAGAAATCATTCTAACTAATAAATATTAAATTTTACTATAAAATTGAAAATGGAAAAATTTTAAATTTAATCTGTATTATGTTTAAAATATTATAAAATTATTTAAAGAAGAAACTGAGGAAATAATACATATTTTGTTATTTATTTTGTTTTAATTGAAAAACCCAAAACTCAGAATAAACGTTAAAATCTAATGTGGATGTAAAGTTTCGTTACAACTTAGATACATTTGAAGTGGTAATATGGGCAAAAGATGATGAAATCTTGCAAAAGACAGTACAGACGCAATCAGATTATAGTTCACAAACACGTAGACATATTTAGATATATAAACACGCAAAAAACACGAACAAAACAGGAAATAGATGTCCCCGACACTTAGAAAAAAGCAAAAAAACAAACAAAAGAAAACAAAAAACAGACAACATATACATAAAATGAAAGGCAATCATACACACATACATTAATAAAGACACACACATATACACACCAACAAATATTCAAATTTGAAAGTATTAATAAACGAATTCAAACAGACTATCAAAATATAACTTACATGGGAAAAAGATATATAGATAAAAATGGCTCAATAGATAAAATTTAATAGGGGTAGAATAGAAAAACAAATATTCATAAATGAACAACGTAAAGAAAAAAGACACTAAATATATAGAAATGGATAGAAAAATATATATATACGCATACACACACATAGAAAAACGCTAAATTCAAATGTCCAGGCAAAATGTAACACTTAAAATAAAATAAAACTATCTAATATATAAAAAAGAGAACACATAAACACATATATGTATAAATATCTCATATATACATATATACGCATGAGTACACATACACGAGTACAAATATATAACTATATAAAAAGTACATACATACGTATGTGTACACACATTCATCACTACAAATAGAAACATACATAAATATACATACACACATACATACATATACACACATATATATATATATACATATATATACCCATATACACACATATACATACATGCACATATACATACACTTTGGGCACATGAGGCGATGTAGTGGTTAGCAAGCTTGTTTCGCTAGAACGTATACTCTCCTCATTCGGTGCCCCAAACTTTCGGCCTTGTGCCACATCTAAGGTACGCTTGGAAAATAACTATATATATATATATATATATATATATATATATATATATACTAACAATATTATCCAAATGACTATAAAGGATATATACAAGATTAAAATGTAACAAAACAATTTTAAAACCACAAACAAAAGTAGATTATAGTTAGCATAGATAATTCATTCAAAAACACTAAGATATATACATATACAGATATATATATATATATATATATATATATATATATATATAGATATACACACACACACACACACACACATATATATATATACGCACACACACATACGTACATACGCTTACACACCCATACACCCTTTGATGTTGTGTTTTGAGTGCAGGATTGATGCTGAGCTTAGGAAAATGTAACAGCTGTTTTTGGCGAACGGCGAACGGCGAACGGTTATCACAGCTACCATTGAACGTAAAATTGTCAAGTTCAATGGGGTTAAGGTATATGGTCCCCCTAAATCTCCTGTATATGTTAGACTACCGTGGATTGGTCCCGTGAGGCAAACATACGTCGACAAAATATCCTCTTCTATCAAACGATGTTTTAATGCCGTATTAATCCGGAATATTTTTTTCTGCCAGAAGAGCTTTTTCCTCTGGCCATAAGGATGTCTTGCCTGCCCATCAGCAGAGTTTAATTGTTGTTGTTGTTTACCAGTATAAATGTCGATGTGGAATTGACTATGTGGGCTGGACTATCCACAGTTTAGAAGTTAGGATCGTCCAGCATATTCCGGGCCAAGTACGTAGACATGAGCCTGTAGCATCCGGATGTTCCCAGGCTCATGCCTCCGCTATCAGCGAGCATTTATTGAATTCTGTTGCTGGCAGGACGGACTATTCTCCAGAGTTCTTCTCTTTCTTGCACAGGGAACGGACAAGACTCCATCTTGACATCTTGGAATCTGTTGTTATTAATATACAACGTCCGGCCTTGTGTAGAGAGAATTAAAACACAAGTTGGCCTTGTTCGGGGAGCCGGTGGCCAATTCAACCCCTAACTAGGAAAATATTTTTTGTTCCTTCCCCTGGTTTTGGTATATTTTAACGCCAGTTGTTGAAAATAATTTTTCTTTTCAACCACTTAGTTTTATTTGTCGATGATATTATTTTTTCAGATGACCTATCGGCCGAAAGGTACCTAAAATTTTAATCGTGGTGATACTTTTGTATCGTTTTTTATTAATAAAATATAATCCCTTTTCTAAAGATCTACATATATATATATATATATATATATATATATATATATATATATATATATATATATATATAAGGCAGGATGTGTGTGTGCGTGTGTGTGTGTAACGAATGCACGGCCGCAATTTTAGACGGATTTGCACCAAAATTTACATGTACATGCTCCAAATTAGTGGATAGGCGAAAACCGACGTTGCATTTACCAACTCCCATCGATAGTGGAAATAATCGATTTTTTCATGCTTCTATGGTAGTTTTCATGTAGTTTGCGGCCATTTTCTACTGGCCAGAGTGAGAGCCTATAGCTGGCTGCCACGAATAGGCAGAAAGATTCTATTGGCCAGCTTGAAAGCCAACAGCTGACTAACGAGAATGTTAACTAGCATGCTAGCATGCAAAAAATATGGATAATTGCATTCGTCACAAGTGGGAAAAATTTAAATCTGCATGGCACTTTACTCCAACTGGCACATTCGCTTGCTTAAACTCAACGTTGATTCTGATTCCGCAGAATTGGGTTGGGTGTGAAAAAGAATTTGTTGTTAACATTCTTTTCTCATTCGGTTTTTCCAGTTACGAGTCCTTTTTTAAAGCTGATCGTTTTGTGTTCATTTTGTTTAGTTCTTTTTTCGTAACAGATTTAATGTTTAGTATAGAGCTTAGAAAAAATTCGCAGTGTGAGATAGGCAAGAAGTAAGGCATGTAGCAACATCAGCACGGCAAAGGGCACTCCTTTAAAGGCAAGGAAGGAATATTTTAAGTCAAGTGATAGCGATTGCTGTATGAGTCGTACGGTTTTTTAATCAAGCACGGGCAACGCCGGGACATGCTGCTAGTATATATATATATATATATATATATATATATATATATATATATATATATATATATATATATATATATATTTAGATTCTGAAATTTTCGCTGGAGGATGAAACAGGGCTTGATACTTTAATTCAATATAATTTTAATAATTATATTGAGGTTTTCGGCTCTTGTTTTTGAAACATGAGAACACTTATGTAGCGAAGGAATCATATTTTTTAAAAATAATTATACATATATATATATATATATATATATATATATATATATATATATATATAGTTAAGTTACGAAAAACTTGGTAATCCGTATGGGTAGTCCCAAGGAGGATGAAATCCTGAGAGCTCAATGTAAATTCAGAACTAATAATTTAAAGAAAAACAGACCACTTTAAGGCTCCATGTAATAATTTATTTCAGCATAACCCTTTTAAAGGACGTTGGATCATCAGACATCACTTCCCAAAAACTTTTGATGGGTAGTATTAAGTCTATGTAATTTAACAGAGAGGGTAGTGAGGAGTGGTGTGAGAGAAATGATCGAGTTTTGAAAGGGTTTATTTTAATATTTCTATCTATCATACTTAGTATTAGTATAGTATTTAATCGGTTAACTTAACGGAAGTGATATATTGAAAGGGAAGGGGGAGAAGAGAGAATATATATATATATATATATATATATATATATATATATATATATATATATAAAGGAATAACCTACAGCTACCTGTTCGATAACGGTTGACTTTGTAAAGTGCTCAATAGGGCAACGTAGAGCTAAAATCATATAAATGGTGGTACTCGCTTGGAAAAATCTTGGGTAGTTCGATTTGCAGTAGAACAAATCGGTACGCAAGAAAAAATGAGGAACAAACAAAAGAAAGAACCAAGAACATTAAACTAAGGCGAAAACAGAGTTCAAGCTCAAAGTCCAATGGGAAAAAAATCCCAAACGAGTAAAAGGCAACTACATAACGTGCTCAATACGCGAAGTAGAGCAAAACCTAAGATAATCCTAAGGAGCCAGGCAAACCTACCTAGGTTTCAGGGCAAGTCCTACTTTTGCGGCGATCCGTTTAGTTGAAACCTAGGTCTACAAGTCCTACTAATTAACACATAGCTGGGGGAAGAAGAGGTGGATGCATACCTTTCCCATCAGTATTTGCGTGTAAGGGAATATAACAAACTCGACGGGAACTGGTACTGATTACACCACACGCACTTACAAGCTTACAACTCTTGGTATTCCCAAACCGTCACCCGTCTTGGTACTGACCAGGTACGACGTTGCTTAACTTTAGTGATCTTATGGGAACCGCTGTTTCAACGTAATGTAGCTGTAAATAGGGAGGTAGAGAGAGAGATAGATATATATATATATAGAGAGAGAGACAGACAGAGAGAAGAGAAGATACAGTGATGTAAGAGAGTATATGAAAAAAAAACGAGCACAAAATCAATATAGACCTGTCCAAAAGACTATCGTAGTACCTCAACATATCAATTCATAATAAATGTCCAAAATGCTTACTTCTACACATGCATGCACCCGTCGGATCATTGACTGGCAGACCAGTTCAAATACTCCCACACAGTGTTGAATGGTTTCGCAGATCCATATGATACGTTGATAAAGCGCTTCTGCATTATTGATATCTGTTCGAAATAACGTACCCGTAGACAGCTGTTGTAAGACGTGCTGAGAGAACATATGAACCTACCAGACAATCACCTACAATTCCAGCTCACACATTAATCGTAAACGGATGCTGGTGTCTAGACTGTGTTGTATCATGGCGTTTCCGATCCGCTAACAAATGTTGGTTGTGCAAATTTGTTATTTCATTTCTTCTAGATGTTTCCTCATCCGTAAACAAGAGGCAAAGAACGGATCGTCAATGAACAATCGGCAATAGTTCTCCCGTGGTGACTGATCAGACGGCGAAAGACCCCTGCACATGTTGAAAATGATACGTATGCAGGAGCTGCTCTTACATTACCCTCCATGCTGTACTGTAAAATGTACGATATGCTAGGGCCAGTGTGCTCATACCTGGATCATCCTTGACAGCCTTTATAACGTATTCTTCGTGGTCAGGCGTACGAGCAGATCTAGGACTTCCTTTGTTGTGCCACAAATCCTGTCTCGGCAACGCGGCGATAAAAAGCAGCAAAGTTTGCATAACTCGGCTGTCTTCGGTCTGGAAACGCAATCTGATACAGCCATGCAGCCTCGCGTCCATTACCATTCGCAAGGCCGTATATAAAAATCATATCTACCTGCACACGATATGAATATCCTGCCATTGTAAAACGGAACCCTTCTCAGTTAACTTCTACACACGTTAAACGTTGAAAACAGACTATCCATAAAAATATACGAATGACAAATGTAACCTAGTCTGTATGGCAACACAACGCTTTCTAGCAGAAACTTTCTTTAACCCTTTAAGCCGTGCGTTTCTGAACAATTTTGTCCCCTCTGCCTGAGTTCCTGAGTCAAAATTCGCAAATAATTGGTATGTAATGTTTCGCAGTAGATGTAAAAATAGTTACAAGTGCTTACCCACCGTTCAACCAGTGGCTGGGCATTAAGTTATTTTTCTCTACCACTGTTCAACATTACGTCAATTTTCTCTGCCACCGGTAAACCGGTGATCAGGGCTCAAATTTAAACTTAACTAAAAAACGAAGGATTTACGTATATATGTTTGTATGGACTTTTGACCTTGTTATGGTGTGAGGAACCCTCTTACAAAGTTTGTAACAGTATTTACACATACCCTGTATATATATATATATATATATATATATATATATATATATATATATATATATATATATATATATATATATATATGCGTGTGTGTGTGTGTGTTTCTTGAGGGAAAAGTTAAAGTTAAATCAAATTTTATCAATTTAATCTCGCAGATAAATTTTTATTATTTCCTAATTATGTGTGTAAGTCGATTATTTTTGTTTGTCTCGACTAAATGAGTTCAGTAGTTTTAAAAAATAATCAATTACTGAAGACACCTCGTACTTTTTCAGTTTTAAATGTAGCACAGTTACTGACAAAGAAATCGTGTGTTTGACTTAAAAAAATGTCATGTCCTTTCTGGACGTAGATGATCATGGATCTCCCACAATTTCTTTTGTTTATTTTCTGCTAATTGACATGGTTTCCTGGGAAATATAGTGAATTTTATTTTCTCATTGGCTTCACCAATATTTCGAATTCAGATTTCGCCTTCTCTTAGAATGGCAGCTACTCAAGTGTAGTGAGTCCATTATACCTTGCTAATTGCTGAGTATAGACAGATGAATGTGCGCTTTTCCCAAGTGACTTTGGGAACGCAGCAGTCAAAGCCCGAATATTTACTATTTAATTTATGATGCAACTAGGAAGGTGGGTCTATGAAGTGCCGTTGTAATTTGAAATTATATTGATTATATAACAAAGCATGCACTCCGCATTTGTGATACAAAATATAGGATCATTTTAGTTGATACTTTCTTACAGGCAAAGAAGCTCGCAGGTAGAATTTCATTATTTCGATTTTCTAACAAAGAGAAACATTTCTAGCGAATGCAGAATCTTTAGTCTAAATTTATTTACTAAATTAAGAGCAAAAGAGTTTAAATAACTGAGAAGCATATCAATGTTCTCATTGATATTTTCAGTCCAACACAAATTCGCCTAAAAATGCATTAATAACTACGAGGGTCATTCAATAAATAAGTTGAATTTTTCGGTATAAGGACTTCTAATGCAGATAGAAGCTTACTCTTTTTTATTTTGTTTTTGTTTACTTCTTTTTCACATTTATTTAATTTCTTTTGCAGATTAAAAAAAACTTTTGAGAGTTTTGGCGAATAACAAAGATGCCCGACCAAGAAGCATGCTCCAGGATTGAACAGCAGTCAGTTATCAAGTTTTTGGTGGCTGAAGGGTGCAAACCAGTTGAAATTCATAGGAGAATGTCAACTGTATATGGTGCCACATGTTTCAGCCAAAAAATGTCTACAAGTGGGCTAAATTGTTTAAAGAAGGACGGAGCAGTGTTGAGGATGAAGACAGGCCTGGGAGGCCTACAGAAGTGAGGTCTCCTAAGGTGATCGAATCAGTCAATGACCTCATTCAGTCTGACAGAAGGGTGACAGTGGATGAGATTGCAAGGACTTTGAGCTTATCTGTTGGGACAAACGCAGGGGTCATCAGTCAGAAGGTGTCATCTTGCATCATGACAACGCAAGGCCTCACACAGCAGCCCAAACGGTGCAGACCATCAACGAGCTGGGCTGGGAACTGCTCCCTCATCCCCCTTACAGCCCAGACCTTGCCCCTTCAGACTTTCACCTGTTTGGTCCCTTGAAAACGTTCACGAGAGGCACGGAGTTTAAAAGTGACGATGAAGTCAAAAGTGTTGTAAGCGACTGGCTGAGACATCAGTCCAAAGATTTTTACGCTGAGTGAATATGGAAGCTTGTGCACAGATGGGAAAAGTGTGTGACAGTGCTGGGAGACTACGTTGAAAAATAAAAGTAAGCTTCTATCTGTATTAGAAGTCCTTATACCGTAAAATCCACCTTATTTATTGAATGACCCTCATATTTTTTTCACCAATTGGATTGCTAAATCAACTGTAGCTTTTCAGTGAGCCGGCGAATGTTTATAAATAGTCGCATTTAAATTCGATTATCATTAATCAGTTGGTTTTATTTATTAACCTTCGATTTACTCAATTTCAAAATCGCATTTTACGTTCTGGGTATGACGATAATCTACATCCGACGAGAAAACGTTTGATTGGCAGGTTTTGAGAATCGTGGAGTCACCTCTTAATTGTTTTTGCTCCCAAATCCCCCCTGATCCAGTGTTGTAGTACCTGTTAGGGTCCCAGCTGTGGGCAAATTGTTAACGCTCAAACTGTGGTCAAAACACTAAGAAAGTATTTAAAAATTTATAGTAAAAAAAAATTACCAGCGATACATTGTAACAAAAAAAATACCAGCAATATATTGGCGGAGTAGGTAATGACTGCTCCAGTTCCTGCTCCAGTTATTGCATACTGAGAAAGACAATATTTGGAAAACGAAATTGGACCTGGTCTGAAATGTAACATTGGCAAAAATAAACACCAGCTGATATGTTTAGAGACTGAATGCAAACATTATGAAAACGGATTTGTTGTCAAGTGTAAATGGAGGAATAATGTACATCGATGTTGAGAAATACCAGATCGTGTGTCTGTAATACAGCTCACTGTTCAAGGAAAAAAACATAGGAATTTCAACAAACAGAATGGGCCCAGAATGACCAGCTAATAAAGCCATGTAATTTTACTTTGAAAAGACTGATTTTAAAAAGTTCAGAGGTCATTCAAGAACCAGTATAGTCATAACGCTGAACCGAGATATTCAAAGGACAAGGCAGAAAGATCCCACTTTTCCCCTGGAGAAGTTAACAGTCAAGGAAGATCTGCAATGAGTCCGCAAAGTCGCAGAGGACAGAGAAGGCTGGGAATATATTGTTGAATCAGTATACAATGTCAATGAAGATAAGAGAACATATTAATTCATGACTTCAAATCAAAAGTGTTTTGATGATGATGATGATGATGATGATGATATTTTTTGTAAAAGAAATTACTAATACTCAGGAAAAAATAAAATTTTGGCATTAAATGACTAATAAAGAGTTGATATGCTACTAAACAAAAAAGTAAAAAAAAACACTTCCAAACTCTCTTATTTTTTAAATTCAGTGCTGAAAAATAACTTAGCGATGGACATTTTGCTTAGAAGCATCTCAGTAAGATATTGGCAGAACAATTATTCGAAAATAAATATTTAATTTCATATTTTAGCCAAATTTGAGACAGTCTACCTTGTTTGGCAAAAACATGAGCAGCATTCTATCTGTCTATATTTCTGAGATGAGGTACTATGTACACTATTTACATTATTCGGACTATTGTCTTTATCTTTGTCACAATATTTATTACAACGTTTCGGCCGTTGTACGCTCCGGCCTTCTTCAGGTAGTTGGAATGTCGAACTGAACCCTTTATTTCGCTCACTGGGATAGACTGTTCTAGGTCCTCGTGCCATGTTTAATGGATCTCAGTTGTCAGTTATCTCCTGTTAATTCCCCTCTCCAAGTTCTCCACTGCCTTAACCGGTTATTGAACTCACACTTTTTGGGTCACTGGAGCTACCTAACGCCTTTACCCACTGTGCTATGTGTCCTTGAGGACATCTGTGTATGAATTTCTGGGTATTTCAGAGTTACATCTGTAAATTCCACCAATTCAGGCATTTACAGCCGGGACACGCTAGGCAACCTGTACAGGTTCGAATCATTCTCATTTGTATTTCATTGGTAAAAAGGAATCTTCCCGAGAACTGCTACAGATTCTCGCATCATTATAATCTTAACCTATTCAAGACGAGGATTAACCATTATCCATCATACATATCTTCATTTGCTGCTTCCTTTTACGGACACACAACAAATTCTATCGGCATCAATCTTCATTGAGGGATTCTTGGGCGAACATTTAGTAAAATACGTTATCGTCATTTAAATTATTTATAGTCGTTATTTAGAAGAATATGACAAACTGGAATTTTTTTTTGTGACGCGTTTTATGCGTTTGAATTTCATAGGACTGGTCTTTGATGACGTTACCATGTCTACGCATACACACAAAGTGAGAGACGCAGGTAGTTTCAAAATTTTTTTGAAAGATTTTTTTCAATCTAGCCGACATCATCAGTATTATTTTTCTTTTCTTTCTCTCCACCACTTTGTTCCTGATTATCTCACACTGTGACAATATAAAATCTACCAAAAATAGTGAGTGTCCTGTCCTGTGGGGCTGTAGAATACGTCGACTGCACCTCTGCAGAGAGATAAGACCTCCCACAATGGGGCGTCCTGGGTATGAAGATAAACTACATCCGCGTCCTGGGTAAGACGATAAACTACGTCCAACAGCAAGGCCTCTGATAAGGAGGTTTTTAGGAGCGTGGAACCACCTCTTAATTGCTGGTGTTCCCAGGTCCACCCTGACCCGGGGTGGTAGCACCTTTTAGTATCCCATCTATGGGCAAATAGTTAACACCGAAACTGAGGTAAAAAGTATTATAAAAGCGTAAAAATAGGTTTTATTACCAGAAATACATTTTTGAAGGAAAAACAAAAACAAATATTACCAGCAATACATGTGATTGTACTCAAAAATATGAGTAACTGAAAAATGGTTCAAATATATGTGTATACATACACACCTTTTTTTTCCCAAACTATCGCTATGAATCTATTTCAAAGATTTTGTTGGCATTGAATGACCCACTGAGGTTGGTATGCCATAAAACATAACAACCAAACCAAAAATGGTGAAATATTGTAAGGGCCTGGACACAAATTTATATCATTCTGTTGACATGGAAAAACACCAAATTATGAAAGAATACAGTCGTTATATTTATTAGAATAGCAAAGCTGTCATCTGTTTTGCTCTCTGACCCTCAGAAGGTATCTGTCGGCCCGAATAACCTTTCAAAGAACTTTAAACTGAACACTTAAAAATCTGCGGGGTGTTTTCATTTCTCCATCCAGGTTGTCCGTTTCAATACTCGTCAAGTACATGATTAATTTGGAAGCATTCGCATTCAAATTTGACTATGACTTTACCAATACTATTACTGACGTAGTGTGGGTTAAGCACCTAAATAGTAAAAATAAAAGGTGCCGCTTCAGCGCGTATCGTAACGATCAGTTTCTACTTTAGTGTGTATCCTACCAACATATTTGTATCTTACATTATTAAGTCATTGCTAAAAGACATCCATAATGTTTTAATTTAAAGGATTCAGATATCTTATGGGTTTTTTTTAGCGAAAATTCTCATTTTATAATTTTTATTTCAATGGATGGTTTTATTTTACTATTATATGTTGAAGGATTATTTTGGAATAAATTAACTAATAATAACAAAACAAAAGTCATTGAAACAAAGCAAGTTCAGTCGACCAATGATGACAATTCCAGAACAACGTAACTATAAACAATTTTTTCTATCCTCTGCCAGCCGCTATGATGGAGAAAGCATAACCTCGAACCGTCGCCAGTGAGACACGCTGCAAGAGCCAATCCGTTTCGCGAGGCTCGTTCCTTATCGAGACGCAATCGCGCCAATTCTCCGAAGGAACGCAATCGAACGAGGGCCAATAACCCCTGAAGTCTCCACTGCCCCAGGAGTAAAAACAAATCTATCAGCAATAGAAGAATATTTAGCTATTTTTTTTATCTCTGCGTCTCGGGCGGCGAACCTCGGCTCAACCGCAGACCTGATCAAATTACCGGCCGAAAATGTATCCGCACAGATCGCATCCCAAATCAACGACTTACCCATTTTAAATTTTATAATACAACAACAAATGACATCCCTCCTTTCGTTTTTGCTTTTCCCCTTATGTTAGATAATCTAGCATCTAAATTTGGTGGTAGAATACACTGATCGGTAGGACATCATCATCATCAAAGCTGTTTTGATTTGGCGTCATGCATTAACATCTCATCTTCAGTGACATTGTATTCGACAATATTTTGCCAGCCTTCTCTGTCCTCTGCTCTGATTCATTGCAGATCTTCCTGGATTGTAAAATTCTCCAAAGGAAAAGTGGGGTATTTCTGCTTTGTTCTTTGAATATCTCAGTTCAGCGTTGTGACTAAGGTGGTTCTTGGATGACCTCTGAACATTTTAGCTGCGCATTCTGGATCCATTTGCAAAATATGTCCAAGAGACCATGCCTTTACAGATAGGAAATACCACGCCACTTGCATGGTGTCGTATCATCCTCATTTCCTTCGTGTTCCAAATATAAAAAAAAGTGTTAAATTATGTGTGCCAGAATGTCACAGACGTGAACCAGAACAATTCGCGTTCGAGGAATAGTCTATAAGATAATCAAGACTATTGTTACTGTAGTGAGTTCAATCTTTACAGGGCACTCCAAAAGTTGGCCTCGTGTTAGAATTAGTTAAGTAGCCAACAATAGCTGGAACAACAGTCAGACAATGAGGAACATTTCCTGTTTTAACTTTAACAAGAAAGTCTAAAAGAGATCAAATTGAACCATTTTCAGATTAGCAGAATAAACTAAACTCGCAATTCTTATTTGAATTTTCTGATGAATTCTTAAATTAATCATTGAAAAAAAAACTCTATCACTGTCTCACGACTATAAATTACCAGTGTAAATTTCCCTCACGCACTGATTAATAATTGAGCTTGAAAAATATTGCCATAGCAACCATAAATACAAATGTTTCTATTATTTAAATAAATAAGAGGGTACAAAGTTAAATATTAAAAAATGACACGCCAAGACACCACTCACTCACTCACTTGTTTTTCTTCTGTATTTTCTCGTACTCAAAACGGGATTGTCCATTAGTTATCTCAGGAAATGGTAGGAGGTAACGCAGGTGCTAACTAACTAACTAATGAAAGAACATGAAAAATATGCTATGATTTAAGGCAATGGCAAATGCCTTTTTTTCGTAAACATGTGCTTTATTCGCTTCCACAAATATTGAGAATTCCATAAATCCTGGAATGTAAAGTTTAATCGTTTAAGGGGAACTGGCAATGAATTGTCTTCGGATTACAGCAGGCAACTATTATTGATCATCAACCGACTAATCTCATGTCAGGTCAAACAAGGAAATTGTTGAATTACCGATCAATAAGTTGGCTTATGAACGCATCAAATTGACATTTATTTCTCTTACTTGAAAAGGCTTCTTTTGTCTGATGTAACCATTATAATCATCATGACAGGGCCACTTCATTAAGCTGCTATTAGCACGTTGTAATTTGTATTTGCAAGGCCACAATTAATCAAAAAGCACAATGTTTGTTTCATAGCTTTATATTATTAACTAACAAAGCTCTCATTATATTTATATAACATGGCCGGCCCGGTTCGATACTGGGTTGTTCCAACGCTGGTCAGAACTGCCACCAGGCATCTGATAGTTATCTGCCTTCCATTTCGTTTCTTCATCAGCCTCTGTCCCACGTTGTGTTCCTTGATCACGGAGCAGTGAAATTCGAATTTCGTCTGTACTTGAGCACTGAAGTGGACCGTGGCTGAAGTGTGCTACAAAGAACGTTTCCACTGGCGAAAATAAAAATAACATAAAAAATAACGAAGAAGGTCGCCGGGTTAATTTTTTCCATTGGTTTATATAGTTTTTGATACAACAAAATTAACCCTTCTCGTTAATCTTACTATCGTGACACCATCTTTTTTTTTCTAAAACTTGGAGCGGGTTCAATCAACAAAAAAAGAGGTCGGCCTGGAATTCTCTCGGCAGAAGGTCACGTAGGGTTCGGCATCTCTTTCCTCCGCTAATGTCTCGTCTGCGTCTCTTGTCATTTCTCGCTCCAACTGTTGGTCCGCTTAAGCGCTCTATTTATATATATTTTGCCCGAATCCCACCGCACCTCAGGACTATTCATTATTCCTCTCAATTAAATATTTTCTAAAATTTTGGAGGAACAATACTGACTTCCAAACAAAGCGGTCATTTGTTCAAAACAATACATTCTCTTTCATTCATTTTCTGACGACAATCGGCCTGCGATCGGTTAATTATTTAAAACACTAATTTTTTCGATAACAAACTGTGTGTTTATAAATTATTTCTATGTCCTTAACGTCAAAGAATTTTCTTTGTTGTCGTCTTTTCAATATGTCCGATTAAAAATCTTTGCTCACTTTGCATATTTCGGATTGTTTAGATTATCGGCTTTGCGAAACATAACAATTCTATTTGCCTTTCAGCTGATAAGAAGCTACAATTTACACTCCTCAAACCATATATTGGACTCAACATTCCATTCGACGTTCCTGGTTATCAGAAAGGATAAAAAAATTTCACTTTTTTCCTGCTCCATATTTCAATTCATGCTTTCACTTTAAGGATTTTAACGTTTTTAACCTTACAATTCTTCAATTCCTATACGAGGTTCTCACATGAACCCTTTTAATCTTAATTTCATACTACCAGTGTCCCAATAGTGTCACATTCCTTTCAATTACTACCAGTGACACTTGATAGTGTCACATTTAGACCATATGACATCATAGAATCATCACTGAGACCCTAAAATTAAAAGGCAGAAATTTTATCTTCAGATTACAAAAAACAAATTAAGACTCGTATTGGTCATATAATATTCTTTTATTCGTAGATGAATATCTGGATTGGCAATTCTTCATAGAATAGAGAAGCTATCCGTAGAAATTATGTTGGAAAACTGCAAGTGGATGATACGGATCTATAGATACATTTTGCTTTCAATATATGACTATGAACAAAAGATTGATTTCAAAATATGCCACAATAATAAATTAACAACAGTTAGTAACCAATTAAGATAGCATTCTATTCATAATTGAGATAGGAATCATCTTGAAAATCAACATCCTCTACCAAGTGTTCCAAGAAATAGGGCTTAAGATAAAACTTTCCAGACCTGGAATTGGAATGAAAGCAGTAACGTCATATAGACTGGCCATCATAAAAATAGAGGATTTGGAATTAGTAAATACTAAATGGGAGGAGACATTTCATCAGCGTCAACTCAACACCGGCCAAACGGTTTTAGATTGCCTTGAGTCGCAGAGATCTTAAAAATTGGTGGTTTTTAGTTACAACAGCCTATTTAGTTAGTTTAACTTTGAAACATTTCACACACCGAAAATGTAAATTCTTAGTCAAAGAGGAAAAGAAACATTTGCACACAAATGCCATTTATTTGTATTTAATAAATTTAGTAAAAGAGACATCGACATAAAACGTTGACATTGTGACTAAGGCTCTAGGTACAATGCAAGGATTCATACGAAGTTTCGAGTACTTATCAAGGAAATAAACATTCCCACAATTCATCAGCGGTCAATGTAGAAACCCCCCACCCGCTAAATTGAAGAAGTATATGAAGGTAGATGAAAAAAATTTCCAGATTGTTTCTTCTTTTGCACAACGATCTATTTGAGGGGAAAAACATACAATTTTCAATAAATTTTTAAATTAAAAATAAACCCTGTATTAAAAAAATGACACTTAATAAATTACTTTATATGATTATGAGGGAAATATAAAAGAAAAATGTCATACTTTGCATGTTGTTGCATTGGAGGGGGAGGCTTCCTGCACCCAACACTACACACATCAGATACCTCAGCGTATGGATTAGTTATAACACATTTTTTATAGAAGAAAAGAAAAGCAAACATAGAATAGTCTGCGACAGAGATAGTATTTCCCAACACCGCAGTTTACTACAAAAACAAAACATTAACCTGAATACTCCAGTCATGTTCTTAATAGTCTTGTCAGATCGAGACTTTCATGTCGATGCCATACATGGCGCCAAATACGTTAAGAAATATCTAAACTGTCAGCTGTATAAAAACGCTTTATAAGATCAATAGTTTGAAAAGTCTGTGAGCGAATGAAGCCTGAGAGTCTTCCTTCTTTGGACATTGTGCACTGCTGATACTGAATCACAAACAAAGAACATTAACAAAGAAGTGTAACAAATAACATAAACCACATCACTTCGGGATTACCAACAGTAGAAACAATTAAAGTGGATAGTACATGTAATTTGAATATAAAATAATGATATAATCAAAATATTGATATTCAACACTACTTAGAACAAAAGGTTAGGAAGGAAACCTCCATCAATACTGGAAAGAGCGATAACAGTTACTGGAATTGAGAAACTTATTTTCCTTAAAAATTGTTTTAAGAGAAGGATTTTATAAAATTCAACGGAAAGGAGTACAGACTACTCGGTGAATGAATGCCAAAGGTTTCCTTGTAAGGAAACGGTTAATTACCATTACCAATATAATGTAATAAAATCTGTCTTTGCGCCATCAACATATTTTCCATAACTTTTTGAGATATTACACATTTTCATAAAAAATACACTTTGCATTTTCTCTCATCTGCATTGTCAGCATTGATATTATTGGTGTTTGTTAAAAGTTGAATCCATTATTCCCCTTAATTACAGATTAAATAGCAGAACTGACTATAGCCTTGGTTGGCATCCATTTTAGGAGAATGGTAGATCTGAATTCTAAAATGTTGAGAACGCAACGGGAGATTATGCCACTATCTTTCCAAATGGAAATACACTGTTTACAGATATAATAAACTTTTACTACATAAATGCCTTGTGAATATAATCAAAGGGAATATATACATTAAAGAATTAACGTACGCATGACTGATGGAATGGTAATGGTAATATTAGCTTTTTCCTTATAAGGAAAGATTTGGTATTCACTGAGCGAGCAGCCAGTACTACCATTGTTTGAAGTTTATATAATCTTTCTAATAATAATAATAATAAAATCTGAGAAAGTTGGTGATAAGTCTAAGAATTTTACGTCATTTTTTCCGGCTAGCAGAACTACCAAAAAGCTTTTAGTAGATCATTATATAAAGTGAATATTTTACATAAAATTTAAACAAGACAAAATACAGTAAAATAAAATAAGACAATGGATAAATAAAGTAAATAAACATTACATTTCCACCCTTGTGCAAATTGAAACAAAACGAATAATTTCTTTATTATTATTTTAGGGATTTTTCCAAGGAAAACATCTCCCAGTGCACATATTAGTACTTCGTATGTCCATTCCACGAAGTCGTTCCTTCACAAATTCACGATTGGATTTAAATTAGAATATTTTCCTGCCCAGTCTAGTACTTTGATTTGCTCACTGGTAAGGCTTGACAGTGTGTTCGTGCAGTGTTACACATTTTCACACGATTCCTTGGAGTAACGTCCATCGCAGACAATGGCCGTAGGACAACTAATCGACAGTCGAGACAATATGCTCAAGGCGGGATGAAAATCTGATGCAATCACGAATAACGCAATATTTTACAAGGCCAAGCAAATTTCATCACACGAAAATAGATTCATATTATAGGAATATCGATAGAATAACCAGTGTTGTTTTCTGTAGATTAAAGATTAAATTGATATATTCAGTTTTATGTTAATATTTTGCCAACTTTATAAGGGAGAGCTGTTCGATGTTCCTGACTGTATTTTGCGCGAACCGGTGTCGTTAAATAATCTACATGGACGCAGCTGCATTTAGATATTGCAGCTTTTAGCATTTCTATTCATGCGATATGATATTATTTTTTGAGTCAATTTTGTCCTCCTTTTCAAGCAATGACTGCAAGCATTACACAAAAAAGAATATACATACAGGGGTTGCACAAAATAATTGGAACAGGTGTAGATCGCACTCCTATATTTTAAAAAACTATTATATTAAGAACTTTAACTAAAACTTCGTAATTGCAGGTTATATCTATTGTAAATACGTTTATTTATCTAATTTACTGTCTTTGTCTTATTTATTTTTAGAATTTAGTAAAATTTAAGCTAAAAGCTCTGAGTTCGAAAATGGGCAAATTGTTGGAGCTCGCATGGCAGGAGCCTCGATCAATAAGGTTGCTTAAATGTTTGGTTTTTCAAGAGCTACTATATCAAGAACTATGACGCAATTTGAGAAACAGGGCAAAACCTCTAACAACCGTAGCAATTCGGGCCGGTCATGCAAACTTACTGACAAGGACCGACGTGCATTGAAATGCAATGTGGCAAAAAATCATCAGACAACTGTGACCAAAGTGACTGCTGAGTTGAATAATCATCTGAATAGTCCAGTTTCTACTAAAACTGTTCGTCGTGAGCTCCATAAGGCTGGATATCATGGAAGAGCCGCCATAAGGTAACCTCTTCTTTCTACTCGCAACATTCAGAAGAGCTTGAAGTGGTGCAGAAATCACAATGCCTGGCCTTCAGACCAATGGAAGCAAGTCATATTCTCAGACGAGTCGATTTTTTCTCTTTTCCCACCTCCAGGGCGAGTTTATGTGTGGAGGCAGCCCAAAGAAATTTACAACACAGACTGCCTTCTTCCAACAGTGAATCATGGAGGTCGATCAGTGATGATTTGGGCCGCCATATCATGTAAATGTCTCGGTCCAATAGTTGTCCTGCATGGTAGAATCAACAGCAAAGATTACCTGAACATTTTGGTAGATCATGTTCATCCAATGCCCCAGACTTTATTCCCTGATGGTGACTGCATCTTGCAAGACGATAATGCTCCAATACATACCGCTCGAGTGGTTAAGAATTGGTATGAAGAGCATGAAAGTGAGCTAGAACACATAGAGAGGCCTCCCCAATCTCCAGATATCAATATTATTGAACATTTATGGTGCATTTTGGAGCGAAAAGTTTGGAGTCGCTATCCTCCACCGTCGTGTCTTAAAGAGCCTGAGCAGATATTAATGGAAGAATGTCTGAAAATTCCTCTGCAGATATGTCAGGACGAATCGGTACCCGAGGAAAAAATTGGAAATAAAAAAAAGAAAGAACTAAAAGCATCGGAACATGACGAAACAAATCGCCAAGTGCTTTAAGTCCGACGTCCAAAGAAAAAAAATACTCAAACGACTAGAAAGACTAAAACGTAAAGTGTTCAATACGCTAAGTAGAGCGATAAACTAGAATAACTGGAATAATATATATATATATAAAGAAATATACTCTTAAGGTGTGCTATATTTATGGGAAAAAGTGCTCAATATCAGAGATAGAGCGTATGTAAATATAAAAGTGAACGTTGAAGTCAACATTTAGAGGCGACAGGCTGTTTCATGCTAGACGCAATCGTCAGACAACGATTTTGTGGCCTGACGATTGTGTCTAGCATGAAACAGCCTGTTGACTTCAATGTTCACTTATATATATATATATATATATATATATATATATATATATATATATATATATATATATAATTGTGTATTTCGGTAGCATTCTCTCTTTTATACAAGTAACTGACAATGTACTGCGATTAAGGTTCTATTCAATTTTTCTAGTGTTCATAAAAGTGGTTCCTTTTAAATTGGGGATTCATGCGTTATATATTTTGAATAACATGCGGTTAAGGATTTAACCGTAATCCTTTCAATTTTTAAAGATTTTTGTAATTATGTATCTTGGCTTGTAAAAATAGTAATTCTTTCAGGAATGAAAATATAGAAAAATACACATATAAAATGTATAAAAAATGCCCGAATTCCCGATATATCCGATCACTTCCGGTTATTCTTCCAGTCATTATCAAGGATGTTGTTTTTTTTTATTATACATGTGTATCTGTAATGCTGGGAATCTTTTTTTTTATTTTCCAAATACGACTAGCAAATTGTGACCGTGTTCATAATTGATATTATTGATTATTGGTATTTCTTTTCATTATTAATTCTTCCATTATTTTTACAATTTTTTTTTACATGTGGATGAGCTTATTATAGCCATATTTTCTATAATACATATAATCATTTTAGAAAAATCATATATATATATATATATATATATATATATATATATATATTGCGACAGTGAGAAAGATAGATAGATAGATAGAGAGAGAGAGAGAGTGATGTTTATAAACACTGTAGCAGAAAGAATATATATATATATATATATATATATATATATATATATATATATATATATATATATTACAGATATTAGAAGAAAAACATGTTGAAATCGCTACACAATAGGAAAAAACAATTTTGAAAACTCTCTTAAGAGCATTGCCAGCTATTGTTTCGCGATTTCAACATGTTTTTGTTCTGATATCTAAAATAAAATAATAATAATGATATACTGCTTCACTTTGTATTGAGTACTTTAAAAAAAGTAAATGCTATGAACAGCGGAAGTTTACTTCATCCTTTCTCTGATATATATATATATATATATATATATATATATATATATATATATATATATATATATATATGTATGTATGTATGTATGTATGTATGTATGTATGAAGAAATATAGTTTTAAGGTGTGCTATATTTATGGGATAAAGTGCTCAATATCAGAGATAGAGCGTATGTAAATATAAAAGTGAACATTGACGACACAGAGGCGACAGGCTGTTTCATGCGAGACGCAATCATCAAACCTGACGATTGTGTGAAGCGTGAAAGAGCCTGTCGCCTCTGGGAGTTGACTTCAATGTTCCCTTTTATATATATATATATATATATATATATATATATATATATATATATATATATATATATATATAGTATGGAATCGTAAGGAGTTTCATAGAATATTGAAAAGTTTTCTACAGACTAAAATATCAAAATTAAATTCAGGTAGCCCTGGGCCTTTTCTTTTTATTTGATCACACGTGAGTTCTAACAAACAGCTGTGAAAAGAATAGTGTAAATAATGTTGACGCAAGCACCCAAATTAAGTAAGACTGTTTCGCGTGCACAGATCGAATGAAAAGCTAAATTAAGAGCAGAATTAAAAACAATGGCATGTGTGATCCAAGCTTAGACTGCCAATATTAATCGCATTGGCAAGGGAACGTGTAAAAATCCATTAATTTACTTAGTAATCGTTAATTCACATGACATGCAAATAAAGGATGCCTTACTCAAGCAAGATCTGAAATCCAGAACTTTAGTAGAAGCGGAATTATACAGTCGCTTTCAATCAGATTACGGAGCAGGAAGACATTTTGAAATCGAGGTATATTCTTTTCTACAATTATCGAGTTTCTTCTTCTTCTATGTTCTGTGTTCCCCTCGCCATGTGGGAGATTATGTCATTTGTCGACCTTAGTAAATTTTTTCGATTTGCTATATCACCTAATACGTCTTCTGCCAACCAAGATCATTATGCACTGTTTTCTAAAGAAAGGAAAATATTTAGGAGTAATTTTTATACTCTTTCAAGAATATTCATCCTTTGTACCCTATATTTAGGCTTATTATCGAGAAACATATGCATGCCCTTGCATATATATATATATATATATATATATATATATATATATATATATATATGAAGAAATATAGTCTTAAAGTGTGTTATATTTATGGGGAAAAGTGCTCAATATCAGAAATAGAGCGTGTGTAAATAAAAAAATCGAAAACTGAAGAATAAAATAAAAAATAAATAAACAAAATGACAATAAAATAAGTCAAATAAATTAACAAATTACCAAATCACACCCGTTAGAATAGACGAAATAGAATAAAAAAAATCAATGAACCCAAATAAATAAAGTAAATAATAAACAAATTGACAAACCATTAGGACCAAAATATTAGTTTGACTATAAAAATCAAACCAAAAATCGGACGAAAAACATAGCTATAACTATTATATAACGATAAAAAATACTACGTTACTTAAAAATCGAAAACCGAAAAGAGTAAATAAAATATACAGTATAATAAATAAATAATAAAAAACAAGCAAAATAATTTAAACCAAATAAATAAATAGATAAACGACTTCCGACAAAATAACCGCCAAAATAAACTACCCACAATGCACCACTAACCCGTATATATAAATAGCCGAGAAAAATAACAGCATTCGTGGCCTGACGATTACGCCTAGCATGAAACAGACTGTCTCCTCTAAATGTTCACTCATATATATATATATATATATATATATATATATATATATATATATATATATATATATAGGTAATTTTTATATATATATATATATATATATATATATATATATATATATATAGAGAGAGAGAGAGAGAGAGAGAGAGAGAGAGAGAAAGTGTGTGTATATGTTTGAGAGAGTGAGACAGGATGAAGACATACAGAAGGGCAGAAGTAGTGTAAACATGGAAATCAATACTGCATTAAAAATTAATTTCACCCCATGTAAGGTAGTAAAGTCACTAAGTCACAAGGGGTTAATAGTGTAAAAGTATAAGAAAAAAGATAAACGTTATTAAGAAGCGAGAACAATAGAATTGTAACCAAGGTGGAAGCAAGAAGGCGTCTCTCAGACGATTAATAAATAAAAGTATAGTTTTTGGCGTTAAAGTTAACACACCAAACGTTGCCCCCGTTAACAAGAGTCATTTTTAGAACAGCTGTAGACCATATCGAATTGACCAGACTTGCTATCGAGGCAAGTGTAAATGTTTGTTTTATCAGCATAGATATCAAGTTGAGGACTGATACCATCAAAAGGTCATTGGCGAAAATTAAGAACAAAGTAAGTCCAAAGATAGAGTCCTGGGTGGCATCTGCATCAGTACAAGAAGGGTGACCGTTATTAGATAACTTTCATTTAGCGATTTGATAAGAAAGACTGAATCATACAAAAATTTGCCCGGAAATACAATAACATTTCAACTTGTGAAGGTGACGCTTTCGAGATGATCCAAAGCAACATCATGAGCTTCACTATTCTTATTCTAGACTCTTCAAGCAATAATCGTCAGTTGACCGAGAGAAACTAAAGCCACATTGCGTGTGTGAAAGAATGTCCAACTATCAGTTTCATCTCATAATATCGATATGATGATCGCTTAAGACAAGAAACTGCCAGTCGTCTGTGTATACTGTTACGTATATGTGTTTGTATGTGTGTGTGTGTGCATGGATTGAATGATTGATTTGATTTTTTACGGTTTATCAACCTTTTGTTGATTATTAAAAGCTGAAAAATATTTTTTAGATTGTAAGAATTTTTTTGAGTTAATAATGATTTAGTGATACAAATCCTACTAATTAAGCCCTAGCTGGGAACGAAGGGGGTGTATTCACACCTTTTGCGCGTAAGTGGATATACCGAACCCGACTGGAATTGAAACTCTGTCCTCCAGTCTCGAATCCCGGGCCGTTATTCATTAAACCACCCGCACATTCAAGCTAACAAACGTATTCCTCAATGGTCACGCACCTAGGAAGGTTGATTAACAGCCAGAACCGGTGTTTTAACGTGACCTGGTCGTAACCGGAAAAAAGGCAGGAACACCTTTAAAAATTGAACTTGATGCATTATTTAAAAAATTTATTGACGAGCAATAATCTTTGGTTTTTTCAGTTCTGTGTTTTTTTGGTTTCATTGCTTGTCTAGACATTACCTGTTTATTTTATAGCGTTCCTTTGTATGTATATATGCTTGTAACAATGTTTATTGTGTAGATTTCACGTGTATTCTCCCTTGCGTATGTGTTTACTTATTAACATTTTAGCGCTAATTAAATGCGCATTAAAACTGGATATTTAACTATATTTTAATTTTAATATAAATTTTGACTGATTTGCTTTTTACGGTTTATCAATACTTTGCGGGTTAATTAAAGCCAGAAAATATTTTTAAATTGTAAGAATTTTTTTAAAGATAATAATGATTTAGCGATACACATTTTACTAATTGACCCATAGGTGGGAGTAAGATGTGAATTAATCGCATTCCTAACAGTATTTGTGCGTATATGAATATACCAAACCCGACTGAAATTGGAACTCGGCACTTCAATTAACAATTCTGAGCCATTATCTATTCCACTACACGTACATCCGAGTTTATAGCACATGGTATTCCCAAGCGATCACCTATCTAGGTACTGACCAAGCTCGACGTTGCTTAACTGCAGTGATTGTACAGGAACTGATAAATATGGCGAATTTTGAAAGTAAATGTGTAACACTAAGTTACATAATCTGCAAATGTTTTGGATATTGCATTTTTCAAGAATAGATTTTATGAATATTTAATACATGCTTTCAACATGAAAGAAGGAGGTCCTTGCAAATTTTCTTTTTGTTATCACTCCTGACTCTGTATTGGGATCTTCGCTCGATAAACATCATTTGAGATTTTCTTTATTATCAAGAAACTCAAGTCAATATCCTGCAAAAAAGTTGACCAATATTAACTATGATTACGACACAACTGCAGACACTATTATTAATGCCACAGCTCGTCTACATCATCTAGAAAACGCTGCTATGCTGGAATTTATACCAATGCCTCTAAAATTGAATTCATAATATTCTACCAGCAAGGCTCGATACAAACTGTCTCTGGTGAATCAATAAAATCTGTCGAATCATTTTCATATCTAGGAAGCAAGATAAATCATACAGAAAAGGATGTGAACATTGGCATATCTAAAGCCTGCGACACTTTAAATAAAATAGATCTAATCTGGAAATCTGATCTTCTAAACAACCTCAAACGGGGCTACATTTGCACTACTGTAGAGTCGGTTTTAAGGTATATTCCCACTGCTTGGACATGAACCAAAACTCTTGAGTCTAAGATTGATGAACGCAGCACTCAGGTGATGAGAGCTATAATTGATATCCCTTGGAGACAACAACCAATTAAATTAGAGCTCTATGGACAAATCCCTGATATTTCTACAATCTTACGCGAACACAGAATGCTTTTGATGGACTCTGCTGGCGAGCAAAACAAGAACTTGCCAGTAATCTATGGGCACATAGCCATGCAGCAAAAAGGGTTGGACGCTCAGTAACCACATACATTAACTAAACATGACATGACACAGGATTCCACCCTAATGACCTTCCGAATTTGATGCAGACCCGTAATGTTTGGTATGATACTCGTAAATGCCTTAGCTAGCTCGACTTAATGAATTACGTTAAGATTTCAAGAAGTAAATCAACACAGGCAGCATGATAGTTACACGTGACTTTCACACAAAATGTAATATAACAATATCGAATCCATGAAGTGCCACCGACAAAACGAATGAAAATTAAACGTTCGTAATTTAATAAAAATAATCTCCATTATTCCATTTCGGAAAAATTCTAATGAAGCCAAATAAATATCAAAACATTTTAAATTAAAGTTCTTATTTAACTACTTGTTTCTTATCCTATCTTTCTTTCGGATTTAATCCATATCTTCAAATATATATAAAATTGTACATTTCTTTGTATTAGTGCTCCATTTTGAATAATTTAAAATATTAAAAAAATAGCAACCCATTTTGAAAAATTGTTAAGCGTATAACAGCGCCGTAAATAAGCGAATGAAACATTCATATTACGCCTCTTTTTTATATTTAACAGCATGTATTACATCTGTCGGCTTGCGTACCAGAGGAAATGTGCTCTTCGGTGGAGTTCGAAGCTACATCTCGCATTTTAGGGGAAAACGTGGTTTGATATGGCGTGCTCTAGACCACTCGGCCACAGCGACTGTCACAGCTCGTCAGGCTTCTATTTACCGATTTTATGGAATGCACATTTCCTCGTTCATTTATTTTCGAAAGCACGTGTCTGCTCAGTGGCCTACTCGAAAGCAATTTGTAAAGAATTAGAAGAAAATTGAAAAAGCAATATTTTTAAACCTGTTTATAAATACTTGTTGCAAGATAGAATCCTTATATTGGCCTTGATAAAGATCATAAAAAAAGAAACGCGTTGGTTAAGAAAAGTTTTCGTTTAGACACTCTCCCGCTCTTTCTTTCTGTCTGTCTGTCTGTCTGTCTGTCTCTATTCTCTTCTCTCTGTCTCTGTCTCTGTCTGTCTCTCTCTCTCTCTCTCTATATATATATATATATATAAATGAACACTTAGGCCGAGTGAAGACAAGATGTTTCTTGCTTGAAACAGATGATCGCCAGTCGGTGTTGAATTCAGTATCAACTTTTAGTGTTACATAAGCTCTATCCCTGATATTGAGCACTTTCACCCATAAATATAGCATACTTTAAAACTATAATTTTATTACAATATATATATATATATATGTATATATATATATATATATATATATATATATATATATATATATATATATATATATATATATATATATATATATATATATATATATACATACAGGATGAGATGGGTAAATTGTTGCCATTATATAGTTTTCGTTTCACGCATGTGCCTTTGGTTGCTTTTACTTTTATCGACTGCACATTATAGTAGAATCAGTTGGGCACCGTCTGTAAGAAGAAAAACCCACCATGACGCAATTTACTCCGCCAGAAATTTGGAAACGACATGCTGAACTGTTTGACATGCGCGCCGGAAGTTCCAATACGAACATTTCAGTGATTTTGTGTGTCAATCTGAAGACAGTGCAGAGGATTCGGAAAGAGTTCGATGACATATCCAGTCAACATCACGGTGTTTAGTGTGATCACTAGTGATGGCGATGTTATGCATCCATTCATCTTCCTGCAGGGCCTCAGACTCAACACGGAAGCCTACACCAAATCCCTTGAGGAGGTATTGCTACCCTGAGTCAGAGGTGTGGCTTCTAGAAGACCCTGTGTCTGGCAACTGGACTCGGCACCACCCTACACAAGCAGGAGGACCCAGTCATGACTCTCAGACAATTTCTGCGACCACATACGCCTTACATCTGGCCACCTAACTATGCAAACTAGAACCCCCTTTTTATTATGTGTGGGGTGCAGTTGAGTGAGAAACCACCAAAACTCTTTCTAACACCAAAAATGAACTGAAGGCAAGGATTATGGCAGCATTTACTAACTTAAACAAGGAGACCGTCCAGAACTGTTACAGGAGATTCCAAAGTTTTCTGGAGGCTGTGATTGAAGCCAATGGCGATTTTATTGAATTAATTTACTTTTTAGTATTTCAAGATATTTTTGTGTAATTATGGTTAATATACAAGGTGTCCATAAAGTTCGTGTGCCCTTTAAAGAATTTATAACTTTATTTGTAATTGCGATGGAAATAATCTGTAAAAAATGTTATAAAGTTTTGTACCTAGTTTTAAGTATAGTTAAAATAACTAATGTGATTTCAGGCATTACTGTTAATCATTTGGCAAATGTTTTCCGTGAACTGCAAAATCGTATTACCCTTTGTATTTCTAATGATGGAGGACATGTGGAAACTTAAATAAAATTTCAATAAAACCTTCAAAAATATAGATTTACTTTTTTCTAATCCTTTTTACAAATTATTTTTATCGCAAATACAAATAAAGTTATAAATTTTTTTAAAGTGCATATGAACTTTATGGACACCCTGCATCTGTTAAAATGTGACGCCAGGGCTATTTTCATTTTTGCGTAATTTTGATGACAATTTATCCATCGCACCTTGTAGATACACTGATTTTTACATTTTCTATGTGTTTCTCTTTCAAATTTTCGTTTTATTCATTTATATTTTTGTATTATTTAGACAAATAAGATTATTGAAATTCTCGCCACTTCCAGACTTTCTAATGTTCCATCTTCTCTGATGAATGGCTAGATATGAATCTGACATAGCATCAGGATCAGCATTTATGAAGTTTCTCTGAAGTCATTTCGGTCAAATATGCTATTTTAAATCGCCATGTTTAAAAACTATATAGTTTCCAACTATTCTCTTCAATGTTATCCTCACCGGCTGAACGCTATATCTTCCACAAAAGAACCGCAAAATTCCCCTCCTCGCTTAACTAGGCAATCATGTACGCCATTATTGAAAGGAAATGTTGCGAATGTGGGGCATAGCCACAAAATGGATATAGTTGATGGTTAACTGTCATGGAAGCTAATGAAACGTTTTCATTGTCTAATATGTAAAGTTCACATAGGTTTACGTCCACTCCAAAGTCTGAAATTTGAATATATAAATTTATGTGTGCGTGATGAAATATTACACAAAAGATTTAAATAAATGCAGCTTAAATGTTTCTAGCTCCCAGCATGTGTATATGTAAGTAATAGTCCCCAGTCACAACAGATGAAATCGATTTTGCTCATTGGATATTTACACGTTTTTGCACTCACACACAGTTTTATACATACATACATATATATATATATATATATATATATATATATATATATATATATATATATATATATACATATAATCCGTATCTCCCAAAGAAAGGCAGTGAAGCCACTAAGGCACAAAGGGTTACAGGGTGTGGAAGAATTAGAAACATTAATAATGAGCGGAAAGAGAAGAGAGTAACCAGGAGGGCAGTAGTTAGCGATTTCCTTTGCATTTACATTTTTGCAGATTAAAGTTGGCTGGAAAGCATGGAGCCGGAAGGGAGTTCCACAAGCGAGAAGCGCGAGAGAAGAAACCGTTAGCATAGAACTTACGGCAACATCTAGCCAGCTCATTGAGCAGATCTCAACGATGGTTTTCTACTGCGCTTAAATTAAAAATGTCAAGGTACCATAGCAAGGAGTGTTTTTTATTTTGTAAAAATATACAAATATGTAGCAGAAGGCCAAAAGTCGTAGTGGGGAGAGGATGGTTTTATTTCTCATAATTAAAACTTATCTAACCACTATAACTAACCTAAATACAACACAATATTCCGTACATTATTACAACATATTCTTACTTACCATTCATACAACATCCACCATAATACCTCAGAATCTATGAAGTTCTAACTAGTTCCCATATGTCCATTTCTTTGTCTGTTTTGGGGAGGGAAATAAAACATCAATTTTAAAAATCTAAACCCCAGTGTTTATTTACAATATGTTAAATGCTATTTACTGGAATCTAAACAAAGTACTGTTAGCAATAACCCGTCACCCGCAGAAATATGGCAGAAGCATCAATTAACTGAACGAAATTAACGCGGGACTAAGTTATTTAAACAATAATTCGTCGAAACACTTTCTGATATACACACTTAAGTAAACGCATCAACAAATACGAAAAAAGCACACCCGAAATGCAAAAGGCGTCCATCTTTCACCAGAGAACTGACATCTCCGGTCACTTAACAAGCGAGAGAAGGGAAAATTATACTAAAGAAAGTGCGGGCAGAAACAAAAGGATCCAATAAGCTTACATTCCCAGCTTAAGTTAACTTTGATAGAGAAAACGAGACATGAAAAACAACCTTAAACTAACCTAATCGCGGACGAGATTCAATTCTAGATAACAATCAAAACTGTTATTAAAGAGGAAGCATACATTTTTTCGATATTCTATAAAAGATTCACGTGAAAAATGACTGGAAAAGATACTTCCTAGATCGCTCCTGTTTTAGCAAAAGGTTGCAATTATGATATATTCTTCTTAGCCTCACGTTTTTCACTGACATGAAGTAGGGTTACTATATCGAATAAATTGCTATGTCTACTGAAGGAAAGTTGGTTCGCTGTGTCGTGCTAGAAAGTTTTTCTTGTCAGAAGCCATCTTTTACATTTATAAAATCTGCCATTAGCACGTGGATTGAATACTGTTGCCATATCTGGTTTGGTGACCCTGTTGTATATTTCGAGATAACTTGACAAAGTTTAAAGAAAGGTTTGCAATGTAATCTATCCTGACCAAGCATTTTGACCGAAGTCATGTGGTTTCCTTCTGTCTTTTCTACAGATATTTTTATGGCATAGCAGTTATCGTGACCCTTTTTTCCCTGGTACCTTGATTACATGAATTTAAGCGTGCTACTATATTGGTAATTAAGTTACCAAATCGTTTTACTACTGAACTAGCTAGATACAACCGCCGCTACTATTCTAATAGCTTCTTTTCTCGAACGTTTCGACCCTAGGAACTCCCTTCCGATTTCTTGCTTCTCTGATAATTAAAAAGTTAAATGCAATATTAATTGCCAGCGTCTGCCTTCTTGAACCCTGTTGCTTTTTTATCCTTAGGTCAATCGTCCACAGTAGTCTAATGATTCTCTATATCTCCATGTAACCCGCTACATTCTAGTGGCATCGTAGAGGGATGGCAGCCTAAATACACAATCAGGTACAGAACTTTATAATAGCAAGGAGGAAGCGTAATTTAAAATTTAATTTACCTGCCATGTGGGTGTAAATTTAATAAGTAAAAACAACCGGTTTCGTCCCAGCTTATCAAGTTTTATTCTGGGAATTAAAAAGACAAAAGTATATATATATATATATATATATATATATATATATATATATATATATATATATATTTAGTTTACGAAAAACTAGGTAATCCGTATGGGTAGACCCAAGGAGGATAAAATCCAGAGAGCTCAATGTAAATCAGAGCTAATAATTTAAATATAAAACAGACCAGTTTAAGGTTCCATATAATAAATTATTTCACCACAGCCCTTTTAAAGGATCGCGGATCATCAGATTTTACTTCCAAAAGTTGAAACGAAAATTTTGGAAGTAAAATCTGATGATCCGCGGTCCTTTAAAAGGGCTGTGGTGAAATAATTTATTATATGGAACCTTAAACTGGTCTGTTTTTATTTAATATATATATATATATATATATATATATATATATATATATATATATATATATATATATATATATATATATATATATCGTTGATAATCAACAAATCTTAAACTATATATTCATCAGAGACAAACAAATGTAAATATTTTCAAATCGATTGGTCACTTACAACAGTGTCAGCCTTTATCGAACCTGCATCCAATTACCGATGAACTGGGTCTCCAGAAGGAAGTAAAAGAAACTACGTGCAAATACTTTGTAAAATAAATCATTTTCCTTATCAAATTCTTCTTTGACGATTGCTTCTCGCTGGCTTTATATGAGTGTTCCATGGACAAATCGACACAAACAAGACAGTCACTTGACTCTGTGGCATTTATTTTGTCCCGTGATTAATGACATTTACTTCGTCTGTCTTCTTTGAAACCCTCATTTACCGACTGATTCTTTGATCACGCAATCCTTCTCCCTCTTCGGACAAGCTAATCATTTCCGCCTCAGACGCAAATCTTGAATCTACAATCTTCTAAAATTTAAATGCAACGTAAATATTGTTCTGTCTTCTGGAACAGTTTATTGTATTCCCTCATTCTTTATAATATATCCCAGAAAATTCAATTGAATTTTTCTAAGTTTGAGCGTTGTTTTTGTTCTCATTTTCCTTAAGAATTCTTCGCTGTGCAGGTTCTGACTATGGTATTACCGGAATCTTGCTGTAGGACCATATTTCTGGTGGCTCCGATTTTTTCTGTGAGATTGTCCAGGATTCACTGCCTTATAGGAGGACTTTTATTACGCTGTAGTTCGTCGCGGTTTTCCTTATTTCTAACAAAACTTTCCTGCTTGTTAATACTTTATTTAGCCTTTTGAAATCTTCTGGTACTCCGGCTATATATCTCGAGATTTTCGACAAAATTCAAAGGGTCTGTAAGGTCATCAGTACTAACATAGCCTTGACGACTTCAGGAATTTCCCGAGCACCGTGACTTCCCTCTGTCTTTTCTACGAATATTTTGATGACACTCCTTCTAACCGGCCTTCATCCTTCGTAAATCGAGAGCTCGTTCGTTTAAGCAAGTACATCTCATCTGTTTTATTGTTAAAACAGCTACACGTAAACCTCAGTTCTATTGTAATAGTTTCATTACTCGCACTTTTCGCGCTCGTCAAAGACAATGTGGCATTTTCCCAACCCCCGGACCGTTTGCTATATTTCACCATTTATTCCAACATCCCTACTTTTCCAATTCTTTTCTGAAGACCTTTCTTCAATAATTGAAAAGTGACATTCTCACCGCAGTGGAACCACCTCTTAATTGCTGGTGTTCCCAGGTGCACCCTGACCCCGGGTGGTAGCACTTGTTAGAGTCCCAGCTATGGGCAAATAGTTAACCCCGAAACTGATGTAAAAAGCATTATAAAAGTGTAAAAATGGGTTTTAATACCAGAAATACTTTGTAAAAGAATTGTTACCAGAAATAAATTTCTGCTGTTGAATGTAGTTTGTTGTCTTACCCAGGACGCGGATGTAGTTTATCGTCATACCCAGGACGCGGATGTGTTGTAGTTTTATTTTTATTTCACCAGTTCCAATATTTTTTGATAGGTTCTCGTACTTTGGTTTTCCGTTCAGTGCCTATTACTCGAGACATCTAACCTCAAATTTAGTTTGTTTAAATTCAGAGTTAAAGAAATAAAATAATGGATAGACTTCGTAGCATATATAATTTCATTTTAGGTAGGTAACAAGTTCTCAGTGAACTGAATTTTGACAAATATAGACCGAATATACCCAAGCTAAGATTGTTTTATCTTTTGTAAAAAAAAAAACAAAAAAAAAACTGACGATAAATTTTTGCTTACTACAACCCCCCCCCACCAAAAAATCTTTTCTGCAAGCTCCTCATGCCTAAGACAGAAAAGCAAGTATAAAACAAAATACACGAAATAGTAAAACATAAAAGTTAAATCTGGTTGTTAGTAGGAATTTTATAAAACATTTTAAAAATAATTTTTGTTATTTCGATTGAACCTTTAGCGGGAGGGTGTGTCCGTTTTTTGGAAAGTCTCATTACTTATTTTTCACCTTCATTCTAATAAAGCGGTTGGTATTCAAATCCAAGTAAAAGCCAAGATCAAGATCAGCACGGTCTCTTCATGATGAAGGGTACTCAAGCAGAGATTATTCTCGACTATCTTTCTTCTTCTTCTTCTGTCCGTGTCCCTTCAGATGCATGGACGATCATGGTTCTCCACAATGTCCTCTCCTTTGTAGCTCTTAGTAAATTTTGTATTTTTATTATCTCTCCTAATCCCTGTTCTTTCAACAACCCACACAAGAATATTAAGTAGGTTATTCGCTGCTTTCCTCTTTCCATTTTGCCTCTAAAACATCCTGTGGGTGTCAAACTTTCTAAGCCTATATGCGTTAAAATATCAAAGCTCTCTGTTTCTGATGTTAAATATGTGACCTTTTTCTTTTCGTTTTCTCTAAAATACATTGTTTAGCTTTTGGAAGGCATCTTCCGCTATCCTGATTTCGGATTTTGGCTTCGCATTTTCAGTCCTCCATTAACATAATTAAAAGGTGAATAACGTATTACTTTGATCTTTTGTGTCCTCGTGATTCCAAGCCAACGTATGCCTTTTAACCATTCGCTTAAATCCTAAGCAAGAAATAAATGGTTTGGTCACTCCGAATAAGCGGCCACATCGATTTCGTCATTATATCGACAGTAACAACATAGTTACACATCAAACAATTTTACATTTTCAGCAAAGGCATTGCTGCTCCTCGTAAAACTGTCGTTAATATAACAATGGTAATAAACCTGCAACATTTTCCGTATGTTTCAAATTACTAAATCTTTTATCATTTCACTCCAGGCAAGGTAATAAAGCTACGTCGGTACAAGAGGTTAGTGTTTTTGAAAGAAGATGCGAAAAACAAACAACACACTATTAAGAATACTAACGGACATAAATTAAGAAGACAAAAGAAAACGATTGACATTGCATTTAAATATTTGAAGATAAGTTAACTGGGAATCAAGAAGCCATACAATTTCAACAAGCGAGAAGTGCGAGAGAAAAAAACGGTTAGCATAGAATTTACAGTTATATTTAGCAAATTCAACTCTAAAATTATTAAACATATCGTTAATTTATAGAATGAAACGAAATTAAGCGGATGTTAGTTTCTAAACCAACACTAATTAATCTCCGTATCATGGTTGAGGGTAAAGACAGGCCAATAGAATTGCCCCGTTGCACGACTTTTAAAATACCATCTTTGTTAGATATTAGTCCACGAATGCTGTACCTGTTGACCTAATAGAGCAACAGTTAATATAAAAACAAATAAGTTAACATTTTAACTAAACTTTAATGAAAATACGGCTAATATTTGAGCACTCGGCTTACAAATGCTCGTATGAGTTTACTACGTCAGGATGATGTGGGTCAAAACACGTTATTATCAATAAAATGAACAGAGAAAGGACAGAAAATAAACAAATCAAAAAGAGTATTTTATCACAAAAGTATTTTATCACAAAAACAATTATGAAGGAGAATATAGGTCATTGTTTTAAGAAGTAAGCGGATACAAATTTGACAAGGTTTTTCATTTCACTGAAGCAGATGCTAAACATGTAAGCGAGATATTGCCCCCACTATCTTTTTTTGCTTTCTGCCATTGTTTCGCCATTAGCATTACGAATCTGTAAGACATTAGGCTATCATTAGCATTTGCTATCATTGCTGCATTCAGTCACAATTAACAATTTCCAACATTGAAGCATCCACAGCCACCATTGGCATTTGACATCTATGGTGTATGCGGCTGGCTACCATCGGCATTTAGCATCTATGATGTATTCGGATACCATCGGCATTTGGCATCTATGATGTATTCGGTTACCATCGGCATTTGGCATCTATGATGTATTCGGCTACCATCGGCATTTGGCATCTATGATGTATTCAGGCATCATTGGATTTTGCTGAATTCGGACGCCATTGGCATTTGCAAACGTTGCTGTATTAAGGAACCATTGACATTTTCCATCATTAAAATATTTAGCTGCTATTGGCATTTGACATTATTGAAGTATTCAGCTTCAATTGCTATTTGCCATCATTGAAGTATTCAGCTACGTTTGGGATTTGCTATTATTGAATATTCAGCTAAAATTGGCTTTTGTCATCAGTGAAATATTTAGCTACCATTGGCATTTGCCATTATTGAAGTATTCAGCTCTCATTGGCATTTGCCATCATTGAAATATTCAGATAAAATTGGCGTTTGCTATAATTGAAGTATTCAGCTAACGTTTCCATTTGTTATCATTGAAATATTCCGTTTCTACAGGCATTTGTCAACACTGAAGCATTCATCTACCATTGGCATTTGCCATTATTGAAGTATTTAACTAACATTTGCATTTGCCACCATTGAATATTTACCTAAAATTGGCTTTTGCCATTATTGAAGTATTCAGCTACCATTCGCATTTGCCATCGATGATGCATTCGGTCACCATTGGGATTTGCCATTACTGAGGCATTCAATCTGGATTAGTATTTGCTATCTTTGATATATTCGGTCACACTTGTCATTTTCCATCATTGTTATATTCGACCTCCATTGGAATTTGCCACCACTGATGTATTCGTCCACCATTAGTATTTGCCATTACTGCTGCATTTGTTCACCATTTGCATTTTTCATCATTGCTGTATTTAGTCTCCATTGGTATTGAAGCATTCCGCCACCATTTACATCTGTCTTCACTGACGCATTCGGCGGATAATAGCATTTTACACGTAGATTGCGTGTAAATCTTTGAACTCAATGCTGGGATATGAGTACTGAACAGCTGGAGCTCAGATATGGCAACAATTCTCCATTTCTAGGTTGATTTGAAGCTATTAACGATGAATTAGATCGATGCTTATCCAGGCAATGTACACTTCTAGTAATTTTTAACCTATACTAACTCAATAGTATTTTAGGTATTTTCTACAGCTTCCTGGGATTTGTTGTCCTAAGTGTAATATCTGACATTTTACCATCTCTCTTTGTCCTCTTTCTGTCGTCCATTCACATGAATCCATTAAGTCGGTTACTCTCTGTTCCGACCTCCTATCAAATCAAATCAAAATATGAAAACTTGTGTCATGTTCTTAAATAGCCTTGTCAGATCGAGCCTTTTATATGGATGCCATGTATGTCAGTAAACCCGTCCAGAAATATCTACACTGTCCGATGTATACAACCGCTTCCTAATATCAAAACTGAAGTTTTTAAGCGACAGCAGCAACATCTAAAATGGATGGCACATGTAACTCAAAAAGATGACATAACATTTCATACCACATCTAACAATACTGCCGAGAGCGATAACTGCTAACTTGAGAAAGCTTTTTTCCTTTAAAGGTAATTTTAAGGGATATACTTTTAATAATTTCATAAAAGAACAGTACTGGATGTTAGGTCAATGAATGCCAAATGTTTCTTTCTAAGAAAACGGATATAATTACCATCAAATCTCATTCCTTCACTACGCTCTAACAGTTTAAGATTAAACGTAAACTGTGTTAATCTACGAAGGGATCTTTATGACATATAATACTATAAATTAAACGAAGCATTGAAGATTAGATGTATCTCTTTTCAATTAATCGATCTATCGATTAAATCTTTGAATTATGACATAAGAAACAATTCTTCGCTTCACATTGTACTTCCCTTGCCCAGAATGAAAATAAGTAATGGAGTATTAGATGTTAATTGAAGAAATGCATACTCATGATTTTATCTAAAAGATTAGAAAATGAATTCTTGAAGAAAGTATGAATGAAATGACAAATTCATGGTTAACCTTAAATGAAAAGAATAGGATATAAAGTATAATTGTAATCTAACGTATAGAAGGTAACGTATAATGTTTTGTGTTTAATACAGCACGTTAAACATTATTATACCATTATTAGCCAGACGATATTGATACAAGATTCAAGAAGCGTTGAAATTAAGCAAATACAGAAATTTAGCTATACTCGTAGCGTCATAACATACAGTGGAACATGTGACATTAACATTGGAAATCGTATAGAAAAAACGGAATATGTCTTCCAGAAGATAAAAATAATATTGGAAATTAAACAGTATTCAACTGCCATGTACAAAAAATGAGAGGTTAACTCATACCTGGTGTAACAGAAAAATTGTCCAAATCGTGTAACAGCTTAATTTCACATGTTTAATATCTAAAAAACTCTAAACTTACAGAGTTACTTTTTACAGGTTTTCAGATAAGACGTTTAGCCATCGTGACACCTGTAGTTTGAAAAAAAAAAACTTACCTCATGGATGTCCGTACGTCACTAGAATCTCGTAGCGAAGCCCTATTGTTTTTATGCTGACAAATTAACGCAAAATCACGGGGGCCACGAGATTTGAGAAAATATAAATATGCTGTGTACGAAAGACGGGGGAGAGGAAGTTAGTCTACGAACAACCAGACAATACAACATCTAACACCATTTGTCATAAGAATCGCTAAAAAAAAAACCCTTTGAGTTATTCAGCTGGAAAGACAACAGATTAAAATTGTTTTGTGTCAGAACCGCTGTCTTCCCAAATGTGCAATGGTGAGAAGAAAAGATAAGGACTTCAATAATAGTTCCAACATTCATACTCTGACCGCCATCTTCACGGTCCATTCAAGAACCATCAAGAGAACGGCGAATAAGTTTAAACAGTAGAGAGGAAAACTGGGTCAGGAAGTCACAACTGTAAGAGGGGAGCATCATTTTAATTTAGAGCTAAAGAGATCAATGAGAAAAGATCAAACTCAGTCCAAAAGACGTTTAGCAGGAGAGAGAAGAGTTTCAGCTATGACAGCCCAAAGAGCAATGAAAAGAGACTTAAAAATGAAACCGTACGTGAAAGCTGTGAGAAACCTTGTTACTCCAGGACAGGAAGGTCGAAGGTTAGAGAGGGCGAAGAACATCTTGAATACGTTTGAAAATGACCCTGGAATATATATATATATATATATATATATATATATATATATATATATATATATATAAAAGTGAACATAGAAGTCAACACTTAGAGGCGACAGTCTGTTTCATGCTAGTGCAATCGTCAGGCAAGTTGCCTGACAATTGCACTAGCATGAAACAGACTGTCGCCTCTAAGTGTTGACTTCTATGTTCCCTTTTATATTTACACACGCTCTATCTCTGATATTGAGCACTTTATCCCATAAATATAGCACACTTTAAGACTATATTTCTTCATATATATATATATATATATATATATATTTGAACTAAATTCAATCCTTCGTGGGCTTCTGATTCTTAGCTATGATTAATTAATGATAAACATTTATTGTTTATGATTGATTTTATCAAGATTCTTCTGTTAATTATGGAGTATAATTGTAACTTCAGGGAATTCCAGTATGATATCTTTAATAATTTCGATTTGGACAATCTTGATGTTACACAAGGTATAATATCAATCCTCAAACAATCTTGCTCAATCAGTTCACCCCGAGAAAACCATCAATGCCACTAAAAACATTGCTGGTAGTTAAAGATAGTGAACAGGAACCGAAAACCCAGTCCTAAACAGGGATAAAATTATACTCCTGTTCAAAAGGAATGTGAATATAGCAGTCAGTCCTATAAATATGGTTCTATGTAAGGACGGTGAGAATTCCATGGACTGAACATGTGACTAATGATGAATTTCTAAAAAAATTAGAAGCGAAATGTACGCTTATTCTTAGAAGAAGAGACAGCTGAAATTTCTATGGCACATAATGAGAAAAGGGGGCTCGGAGAAATTGACACCGACAGGGCATAGTGAATGAAAAAGAGGCAGAGGGATGGAGCAAATAATGGCTGGCAGACCAGAGGGTATTGCAAAACGTAACAGTGAATGTATTAAAATATATGTATTAAAATATCTTTGGAGAAACAGTGCGTCGACGAATTGCTAAGTGGAAATAATTTTAGTAGAAACTGGATTATGAGACGTGTAGCTGAAGGCAAACAAAAAAAAACGGAAGAAGGAAATCGGGTAAGGACTGAAACTTCATAAACGAGCAAATAAATACGAAATGGATGCAGAAGGTACAATACTAGAAGAAGTGGGAAAATACGGAACATTAAAATGAAGCAGTAAAAGAACCCATTACTGTTCCTTAGCGACAACATTTAGGAAGAAGTGCGTTGTAAAATCCATAAGAGAGAAGGCGATAAAGGCACTAAGATGCAAAGAGTTACCGAGAGTGAAAAAAACTGAGAAAAAGAGAGGGAGAAAAAGAGAGAAAGAAATAGAGAGAGATGGAAATTAATACATTTAAAATTTTGAAGATCGTAGTTAACAAAGAGGCAAGAAGTCGGAAGGGTTTTTCATTAATGAGGGAAGAAATCACCAACATAGAACTCGAGCTCACACTTAGCAATTTCAACAGTAAAATGACGACATCAATCTGCCTGATCTAGAACTTCGCTTGAATTAGTAAAGACAAAGGTAACAATGAGGACAGCTCATTAGAACAATTCCCAGGGAAATATTTATATGAAAGCAGCGTTACGGCGGCGGGAGAATGACTGAAGCCGAGATGCCACATCAGGACCGATAATGTTGTAGATACTTCTTTCGATTTTGTCGAGAATCTTTAGATATGTTGCAAAGGCACCAAGCCAGATGTTACAACGATATTCGATTCACGGTCGAATGGTAGACCTATAATTGTCCAAGATAGATTCTGTTGAGAAAGATTATCTAGCATGACACATTAAACTAACATTCCGATTCAATATAATCGTTCATGTCAGTGTACGGTTGACGGGAAAGCCTTCTATCTGGAAGTGTAGCTCAACCAATGGAGATAACGAACCAGCCTGGGAAATCACATAGGACAGAATAAGTACGCGACACCAGTAATACAACGCGACTGTAGGGAACACCGCTTTACTGTTGAACTAGCTAGATGCAACCATATCTCTATTCTAATAGTTTCTTTTCTTGCACTTCTCGTCTGGGAACTGACTTTTGATTACTTGATTCCCTGTCACTTACAATCTTCAAGAATCGCCATCTTCTGTCTTCACGAATCCTGTTATTTTCTTTTTCTTTCTCCTAACTAAATACTTCTCATTATCTTGCATACATAACTCCTTACGTCCTAACGGTATTAAACTTATTCCTTCGATATCATTTATTTTAAAAAGCGAATTCTTACAATATCTGACAATAAGTAGCATTGTTCCTTTCGTGTAGTAGCGTTTCCTATAAATATTTGTCGTACACTGGAATGATTATGAAATTGGCGAAGTGAGCTTGAATTCCATTTCAGAATTCACACTTTCGAGAAGATGACATGAACCCCTATATTGTTTCGTCTCATTACGTGTCATCTTGTCACTTGCAGCGGAGTGTTAGACAGCCATCAGACTTAGGAATCTCTCTTACTACTGACAGCAATACTACTGTCCAACAATAGCTACCAAATATTACTTGGAGAGATGAATATGCCAAGTAGCGTCCCCACCCCTGGATATTGAATTACTCTAAAAGATGACAGACACTGACAGCTAAACATGGCATGGAACTCCGAAAAGCTTCTCCGGTCACGGAACCAATCAAGCTGTGACTTTACCGAAGATATTACTAATGATTATTGCTGGAGAGTAAGTAAAAGGAAGCCTACGCTTATCGCCATTATTCATGAAGTTTGTGGATCAGCATGTGATTCTGGATGTACGGATCGTGTAATTGTTAGCGACTCGGAAATAGAAAATGGCAAGTCGAGTTCGAATTTCGTTCCAGTTCTTTATATTTACTTTCGAACAAATACTCTTAGACAAAATATGGGTCCATCCCTCCTCTCAGCTTTGTGTTAAAATAGCAGAACACACACTCAGTCCTTGCCTTGATGTGACAACCTGTCTAGGAGAAGGAATTCAAGATCACTCTGAAAAGGGATGGACTCTACATATCTGGTATTCGTATAACTCTAATGGGTTACGGAACTCTTAATGTGTCGAATATTTTTTCGGTCTTCTGTACGTTTTCCTTTTGAAGCGTTTCGGTTCTTTAAACAAGAACTTCTTGCCGTTTTGTCTCTTCTACATCGGTGAACATTTTCTAGAACTTGTTCTTATAAAATGTTTTCTTATGATAATCCGTTTTAATTCTAGTTCAGTTTTCCCTTTTCAGTTTTCGCGTTTCAGATGTCCTCTGCACACTTACATCGATACTTTCTTTGGTATAATTTCTGAATTCTATTTCTTTCCCATTTATGTATTCTTGTTTTCGCAAAGTTATTACCTAAACACATATTAACCTGATTTTATGTGCCGTGTCCATTCAGGATGTAGGAGAACATGGCTCTCCATAACTGCCTATTATTTGTATATCTTAGCAACATTTGTTGTTTTTTTGTGTTTTTTTTACTATTTCTCTTATGCCCTATTTTGTCATTCATTTACACAAAATTTTTAGGAAGGTTACTCACTGCTTACCTCTTCCCTTTCAGCCTTCAATATGGTTTGTTTGCTTTGTTTTGTTTTACCGCATATCAACCTCAATGGGTTATTTAATGCCGACAAGATTTTTATTACTAGCAGTATTTTCGTTCAAAAACGTATATTTAATTTCTTTCAAAATGTATTGCTGGCAATAATTTTTCCTCAAAAATTTATTGCCGGTATTAAAACCTATTTTTACAATTTCATAGAATTTTGACCCCAATCTGGGGGTTAACTATTTACCCACAGTTGAGACCCTAATAGATGCTACCACTCCGGGTCGTGGTGGACCTGGGAACATCAGCAATTAAGAGGTGGTTCCATGCTCTTCAAATCCTCCTGAACAGAGGCCTTGCTGCCGGATGTAGTTTATCGTCTTATCCAGGAAGCCCTTCAATATGTTTTGTGAATGTTAAGCCATATTTTATCATTATGTATCCTACAAATTTCAACTGTCTCTTGATAATTCTAAATTCCCTTTTTTCCCATGTTCCTTAAAACGTCTTTGTTGCTTTACCGTATAAACTGGAGTATAGTGACAGTTTTTTATGATTGGTTTTATACGCAGAAATATGGTGTCGCAAAATACACAAGTAAATAATTTTGTAAAGGTTAAAATTATGCATTTTCGGTGACCAATTACTATACACAGGTAATTTTTTCTGCAAGTGTTATAATGTATGCAAAAAGGAGCGGACTATATATAAAGACGGCTTATAGAGAAGTATATACGTTACATATTATGTCCATGATAATAAAGAAAGGAATTGTAGGCTACATTTGAAAAAGGATTTTTCATATAAGTTTCTTCTTGTTCTTGGTCATCATCATCATCACCACCATCATGATGATGAATATCATCTCCTTCTGTTTCTTTGTGGCGTGACCCTTTAGGACCTGGGCAATGATGTCTTTCCCCGATTTCCAGCGCTTCGTAGGTTTGTCATTTGCTATCTCTTCTAATCCCCGTTCAACAAAGCATCGACACAATCCTTCTCAGAAAACTGACTCGCTACTTTCCACTGCCTCTCTTGTCTTCAGTACGTCTTTCGAGCATCAAATTATCGACGCCCTTTTCTTCATTATGTCTACTTAAACATTTCAGCCGTTTCTTACTGATTCAATAGTAATTCTCTTTTCATTGACATTTTACCTAAAAACTTGATCGTTACTCACATGTTAGAATCCATAGAATTCTCATCATCTTTCTGTAGTACCACATTGCCACTGACTCAAGTCTCTTTTTCATCTGTGATGAGATTGTCCACCATTCAATGCCATATGGGAGGAACTATATTAAATAACAGTTCAGTACTCTTTTTTTTTGTTTCCTAATATGTTGCTTAGTTTTTAGAAGGCATCTTTCGCTCTCAATGCACCTTTGATTTTCGATTTCCTATTCTTTGTGAAAACATTTCCTAGATATTTACATTTTATACATTTTACTGGGTTTTGGTGTCTAAAAGCCGTAGGTCGCATGTGAGGCTGTACTTTTTTTCTGAAAACTATACATTCTATCATTGATGTTTATTCATTGATGTTTATTCTTTGATATTCATTAATGTTTATTCATTAATATTTATTCAATGATGTTTATTCATTAATGTTTATTCATTGATTTTTATTCATTAATGTTTATTCATTGATGCTTATTCATTAATGTTTATTCATTAATGTTTATTCATTAATGTTTATTCACTGATGTTTATTCATTAATGTTTATTCATTGATTTTTATTCATTAATGTTTATTCATTAATGTATATTCATTGATGTTTATTCATTGATGCTTATTAATGTTTATTCACTGATGTTTATTCATTAATGTTTATTCATTGATTCTTATTCATTAATGTTTATTCATTGATGCTTATTCATTAATGTTTATTCATTAATGTTTATTCATTAATGTTTATTCACTGATGTTTATTCATTAATGTTTATTCATTGATTTTTATTCATTAATGTTTATTCATTAATGTATATTCATTGATGCTTATTAATGTTTATTCACTGATGTTTATTCATTAATGTTTATTCATTGATTCTTATTCATTAATCTATATTCATGAATGTTTATTCATTGATGTTTATTCATTAATGTTTATTCATTGATGCTTATTCGTTAATGTTTATTCACTTATGTTTATTCATTAATGTTTATTCATTGATGTATGTTCATTGATGTTTATTCATTAATGTTTATTCATTAATGTTTATTCATTGATGTTTATTCATTGATGCTTATTCATTAATGTTTATTCACTTATGTTTATTCACTGATGTTTATTCATTAATGTTTATTCATTGCTTCTTATTCATTAATCTATATTCATTGATGTTTATTCATTGATGCTTATTCATTAATGTTTATTCATTGATGTATATTCATTGATGTTTATTCATTAATGTTTATTCATTGATTCTTATTCATTAATCTATATTCATTAATGTTTATTCATTGATGCTTATTCATTAATGTTTATTCACTGATGTTTATTCATTAATGTTTATTCATTAATTTTTTATTCACTGATGTTTATTCACTGATGTTTATTCATTAATGTTTATTCATTGATTCTTATTCATTAATCTATATTCATTAATGTTTATTCAATGATGTTTATTCATTAATGTTTATTCATTGATGCCTATTCATTAATGTTTATTCACTTATGTTTATTCATTAATGTTTATTCATTAATGTTTATTCCCTGATGTTTATTCATTAGTGTTTATTCATTAATGTTTATTCATTAATATTTATTCACTGATGTTTATTCATTAATGTTTATTCCCTGATTTTTATTCATTAATGTTTATTCGTTGTTGTTATTTCAATTCATTTGATGTTCATTCCCTTCCGGATTACCTTTATGATTTGCAATTCCCTTTCTGTTGGGCTTACAAAAAACAATATCACATATTTTTCGACTTTAAATATAGTTTAAAGGGTAGATAAACCGTAGACAACGAATCAATAAAAAATCAGTAATTTCTGTGTATGATATCAACACTGATATCTGCTAAAATCTTACGTGGTTAAGATTTTAGCCGCCAAAAATGAATCCTGGTAGGACTTCTACTTCTCCTAGAATCACCTCACAGTATAGATTGAATAAATCTGGTGAAAAAACACATCCAAGGTAAAATTCCGCTCTTCATATTCATATTCATCTTATTATTATTATTATTAGTAGTAGTAGTAGCGGTAGTAGTAATATTCCCCACTTTACTGCAGCTGATGCCAATGTAAAGACGTGTGCTGTTGCAGTTCAGTATGCATATCACATGCATCGACACCAAACAAAAGCGTATGAACACTGGCTATGTGTGCTCCTGCTAATACGTGGATCTTGCAACATAAACAGATTTGCGAAGTGTGGATTAAATATCGCTGCAATGATTTATTCATACACGATTTGACATCTATTTCTCTGAGCAAAGGTGACAGATGAGATAAGAATGAGAAAATAATTCAAAGTGCAAGTTTTAGCCGAGCTGAATCGCGTGTGTATTGTAATTTCCGCTTCTGTTATCATTTGTAGATACTAAATAATTCATGTCTATTCTGTATGAAATATAAGTGTCACCAGTAGTAATCTATGAAAAAAAATCAAATAGTAATTTTGTTTGCCGGTTTTTTGAAATGTTATTACTACTTTACCATGAACAGGCAACTTACGATAAGTCAAACGAAACAGCAGCTGAAACATCTTGATAAAAAAACACTATATCGAATGAATCAAATAATAATAATAATAATAATAATAATAATAATAATAATAATAATAATCTGTTACTAACCCAAGTATGGTTTCTGACCTTAATTGATTGGAAGTATTAACATACAAGCTTTATCGTGGTGAATTGAGGTGGGCTTTAGTAAAAATATTGTGGAGTACATCATGCTATATTCTGTGTGCAAAAGTGCCCTCTCAATTAAGAATAAAGATTGAAAAAAAATGATCTAAATAAAAAAACAAAAAACAAAAAAACATGCAAATAAACAAAGACAACCACAGAGGTGGTTGCAAATATATTGTATTTGATAGTCAGGGTTAGGGTTCATATCACCCACAAACAAAAAAAAAAGGAAAAGTAGGAGGTTGTGGCGATGCCTTTTCATTGGCTCGTGAACTGACCAATCAGTAAGTCTTCAGTGACAATTTTCGCCTCAGATGAACGTCGGCCTGTAAATGTTAGAAAGGGTAAGTTTCTCTTACTCACATAAATCTCTTTGGCACTGATATTCGTTTTGCTATTTAATATTACAAAAATAAAAATAAAAAAACGGTTAATTTGACCTTCAGTAAAAAATAGAGACAGTGCGACTTTAGTACATTAGCCTGAAGGAAGCCATGGAAACTAAAGCTATAACACGACTAATACGGTCTACTACGGAACAATGACCAGTAGGTGTTATCGCGCTTTCTAGTATTGATAGGGGTTTCCTTCCTAGCCTTTTGTTTGGAGTAGTGTGGAATGTCAGCATCTTAATTATGCCATTATTTTCTCTGAGTTACATTTAATATCCACTTTAGCTGTTGCCACTTAATAGTCTTCAAGTGATTGGTTTCTCTTATTTGGTACAGTTCTTTGTTTGTGACATGTTTACAAAGTTCGAAGAAGAATGGTCCTAGGTAAGACTAACACGTTTCACTCGCTCAAATTCATTTTTAACCATTGATCTTAGCAGGCGGATGTATAAAGCTGACTGTTTAGATAAATCTGAACGGATTTGACGCCATACGAAATCTCGATCGGGTGAAGCTATTTGATAGCAAGACTATTAATGTTTTGGTTCTGTAGCAATCGGTGTTGGGTGAAACTACCTCCGGCTCAGCTTCTTCTATGTTTCATTCCCTTTTCCCTTATTTACTATAACTGATCCCTACAACGATGTATTTGGAATCTTTATGAAAAATTAGAATGCATATTAGGGTTTGGGGAAAAACAAAATGAACGAAGAGGCGTATACCAGCTTGTATAACAGACGCTTCGACGATTGTTGATTCCAGAGCGGTGTATTTTGTTGCTCACCAGTTAGAAAATTATAGGTCGCCCATTTTTAAATGTTAAAATCACCTATGTGAATGCGCTGTTGTCCGTTGGATGTGTCACTCTTTTTTGGTTCGTGTGCCATTATGTGCAGGTGCTGTCAGAAGCACGGTGCAAGAACTTTGCGAGCGAAGTTTGAAATTCGAGTTCATTACATTCACTTATTGCAATGGGAAAGGTATGAATACATTTCTTCTTTCTATAACTATGGGCAAAATAGCAGGACAGACTGAACTCCCAAGCCGGAGTTGGCAACCATTCTCGGAGAAGGACAGTTGAATTCAAAACCATTTGTGGCTGTGGTGGGACATTTTTCGCTAAAAATATTGGCAACATATAACACAGGTTCATTTTGGGTTTGTTGTTGAAACAGACATGAGCCTGACTAGATGGTGAAGATGAGAAGTCGCACTGATATGCAGTCTGCCCTGAAGTAGGAAAAAGCTTATATGTTGAGGCTATTTATTTATATATTTATATTCTGTTCTTAAGGATTGTGCAACTGTTAATAGTATTATCAACACAGTTTAGTCGACCCAAATAATCTTGGAACTTTTCTAAGAATATTAGAATCGGAACAGATGCGGACAAATCGAAAGTTTAAAATGAAAATAAAAGTATTTGAATAAATGTCGAAACTAGTGGGAAACCTTTCGGATATATTTACAGAAGGATGGAGCACCTCGAGGCGGTGTAGTGGTTAGCAAGCTTGTCTCGCTAGAAAAATTATGACTGAGTAGTGAGTTCGATCACTGGGTGCCCCTACTTTCGGCCTTGTGCCACATCTAAGTTGCGCTTGGAAAATCACTACTTACAGGAGAAAAGGTTTTTATTGGTTCCTAGTGAGGTTTTTTGAATTGAGTGGTGAATTATGTTCGGGAATATATACTGAATTCATGTAAAAATAAGAAGATATACGATTTTGCAAAAAGACCCATTATAGACATGAATTTTTACCTTAGTAAAAATTGTTATTTAACTAATATAATCAGACGAGGTATGTGAAACCTATAAGAATATTGAATCACCCTCCCCCCCAAAAAAACACAACAACAACAATAAGAGGAGCAGCTGGTTGAAAGCTGAGACAGATGACCTAATTATTGCTGCTCAAGAACGAAGCCTCGCAGCCAGATCCTATCATTGTCACATAATCAAGGATGGAACTAACCAGAAATGCAGGATCTGCGGAAAATGCGATGAAACTGTCGACCATATTATCTCAGGATATCCGGAACTAGCAAAAAATGAATATACCCACAGACAAAACAAGGTAGCGAGATATGGGCATTGGAAGATATGCAAGAAGCACAAAATCAAATCTCCTGAGAGATGGTATGAGCACCTATTTGATACAGTTACCCAAAATAACGATATAAATATCCTTTGAGACATGCTAATTCAAACTGGCAGGGAAATCAAAGCTAACAGACCTGATATTATCATAAAAGACAAGAAATTCAGGAAGTGTCTGCTTATTAACATAGCAGTACCATCTGAGGGTAACACCTCCATGAAAATTATCGAGAAATTATCCCAAATACAAGGACCTGGAAAGTGAGATTAACAGGATGTGACTGTATCATTTGTAATCGGAACTTTGGGCCTCGTGAGAAAAGGAATGGGCAATTTTACTAACAGCGTCACAGGTAACATCAACATACAAGTTGCCCAGAAGATCGCTCTACTAGGAACATCCAATATACTAAGAAAAGTGCTACCAATTAAATGTCAGTTCTCGTATAGGGTTAAGGACCATAGTTTGTATCCGGCTGTACAGGATACAAAGCAGGAAACATAACATATAATAATAACAACAACAATAACAATAATAATAACAATACTACTACTACTACTACTAATGATAATAATAATATCATCATCATCATTATGATAGTCGGATTAATATTTTCATCTCTGTTGTTACGATCACCACCTATTGGTCACCCCTTTTGGGTGAGCACTTACCCGCCATCTGCACTAAGGCATGATCTGTCAGTAGGTCGGCTATTTTATGTGGGGGGCGTTGTACATGTAGTGAAAAGAAAAACATTTTTGGCTCATTCCACGCGACCACTGACACGCTGGAATCGATCGCAGGCTTGAAATCCCCGGAAGTGGGCGCCGTCCCTCACCTAAAATGAAGAGAAACGTTTCCTCCACTTTCTACCATAACCGGACCGTTGTCCCAGGGAAGGCCTTTTTCGGGCGTCGCTACATATTCTTACAATTTCTATCGTTAACACTGCAATTACGACTTTCCCAAAATAAATTCTTTGGCTTCTTTGTGTGATGATAGTCTTGAATTACCAAGCCTCTTTTTCTCAACCGGTTACGTGAAAATAAACCGCTCATTTTTTCTTTCACAATAACAGATTTTATTTTCTAACTTAGTCTGTGTAATTCCAATAAAGGCGCTATCAGTTCAGTCGTGGTTTTCCAATTGCAACGATAACTTTAATTTTCATTGCAATTAATGAAATATTTTTTAGTCTTCTTTTATTTTGATTTTTCTGATTACAAATAGCGTCAATTAAAAAAAATGATTTCCAGGGAAATTAAATCTAAAAGTATTTATTTTGAAATCTTTTTTGTGTGTCAGATTTCAACGCATGGTCCAATGCCTAATCCAATGCTGTAGCCTTTACACATATATGATGTGTTATTTTTTTTCTTTGGTCATACAAATATGGCTGATAGAATTCTTAATTTATAGAAGATAAAATAATATTTTAATAAATTCCCATTAGATTTATCATAATTAAATAAGTAATATTTTATCAAACGACTTTTATTGCTAAAAGTGTTATTGTTGTATAAATTGGCAAGTCAATTATATATTTAAATTTTTCTGTTTTTTAATCAACCAGAGGGTTATTTAGATCCCCAAGTGAGGTTATAGTTAAAAACGCTGGGGCCTCAGAGTCGGGTAATAGTTACAGCGGTAATTGTCTGTGGTGATTAACAGTGAGTCCGAGATTTATGTTAACCTCCCACTAAATCAGGTTGTGACACAAGGTGGGTTTTTTAACGTCGAAACCGGAGTGGAACCACTCAGGTCGCTGGTCTAAGTTAGTCATAACCTGTCATACCACTGCTACGTACCAGATTTTACGCAACGGTGGCGGGGGATCGAGAGGGAGGAGAGAAGGCCTCCGGCTCGGAAAAGATACTACAATCGCAGCATCTACACCGACGGGAAAAAAACGACTTCTCTTCCTTTGCCAATCACTCTTCCTGAAGAAACGTCCCTCAAATGATTTTCTAATCATTTAGATGTGGCACAAGGCTTAAATTTTGGAGCACCCATGATGATCGAACTCACAACTCAGCCGTAATTGATCTAACGAGACAAGCTTGCTAACCATTACAAAACATCGAAGAGTCCTCTATTTGCCTTGTCCTAGTGTCAAGCATGTAGATATCATTCAAAAATAATATTTGTACGGTGTAGATATTTTTGCTTGTAGATAACAAGCCAAAGCTGTACCGTTGGCAACTGATTTATATATTTTAAGAATTTTTCTATTTTCTATCAGCCTGCGGATTATTTCGATCCACTCGCAATGAGGTGATAGTGAAAAAGAAAATTGCCTGGCGTCAAAGAGTCGGGTAATGGTTAGAGTCGTAGTTATTAGTGACTATTACCAGTGAATTCACTATTTGCCTTGTCCTTGTGTCAAGAACCTAGCCTGCTTTTTTTAAATAGCATCAAGATAAAAAGCTTCCTATGATTGTTGCTGTTAAAAATGTAATAGCCGACTCTTGTAAACTGATTCCTTGACCATTTTGTGTGGCAATGGTCTTGGTTTATTAAAGTATCAATACCTCAATAGGAAATCTGGGGGGGATTAACATTTTTTTTACATGAAGTTAATTTTTTGCTTTCAATATATTTCATTTTCTGTGTGTCTACGTTAAATCATTAACTAAATCTGGAGCTGCTCGGTTGTTGATTTCTAAATGCAAAGGTAACTTTAATTTTCGCTGCAATTAATTAGTGATATATTTTTTCTCTTTTTTTCTCTATTGAGTTTTTCTAACTTAAATTATGATTATAAATAACGTCATTAAAAATTGCTAAATAAAAAAAGGGTAATTTAAAAAGTCTCAATATTTATTTTTCAATGTCCTTTATCGTGTGGTAGACTTTAAAGCATGCTCCAATGCCTAATTCAAATATTTCATTCAGTCTATACACATATATTTCCATTTCCTTCGGCAATGCAAATATTTCTGATATAATTCTTAATTTATAATAAAATATTATTTTAATAAACTGGCACTTAATTTCTCACAATTTAAAAAGTAAAGGCGAATATTATTTTAATAAACTGGCACTTAATTTATCACAATTTAAAAAGTAAATGCGAATGTCAGTGTCATAGATTTTTTTTCAACTTTACTCCTAGAAGCCGTAGCCCAACATATCATACCATTTTGGAATCAGGCAGATTCAGTGAACAAATTAAAAACATTCCAGGTCGGATCTGGACGCGCAATCCTGAAATTTTGGATTCCCAAGTTTTCATTACTGCATTTGTTTTTGGTGATTTCTACGGCGTATTTTCTTTGTACGATAACATTTTTTATAAGATAAATTTGGGAATCATCGAAATTAAATGCGAACTCCAGCGAAAGCTACGAAATAAAATAATTATTTGTACGGCAAGTAATGACCTACACAGAAAATATTTTTAAATTACGTGCCAACAGAATTATCATTGAACTTTTTAAGGTAAGCTTAAGTATTAATGCAATACTTAAATGCAGCGATCAATTTTGAGTTCTGCAATTTATTGTTGCCGATGGCATCTACTCTCTACCTATCGTGATAAAGGCCCAAGCAAGAGTTGTCCGCAGGAGCTAACTTAAATGCCGCCCGATAAATTGGCTTTTACGAAAGTATTTGAATTATTCGAGTCGTGTGTTCCTGAAAAATTTTAACCCTTCTGCCTGAGCTCCTGAGTTAAAATTCGCAAATAATTCGTATGTAATGTTATATATAAGTAGATATAAAAATAGTTACAAGTGTTTACCCACCGTTCAACCGATAGCTGGGCATTGTCATTTTTCTCTACCACTGTTCAACCGGTGGCTGGGCATGACGTCATTTTTCTCTACCACCGGTAAAGCGGTGATCAGGGCTCAAAGAGTTAATGAACTATTTCTATTGTTAAAAATACATAAACAGAAGTTACCAACTCGTTTACATATTTTAAGAAAATTTCTCCGTTTTTTTGTCAGACTGGGGGTTATATAGATCCATTAGCAATGTTATGACAGTGAAAAGATAATTACCTAGCGCCTCGGAATAAGGTAATGATTAGAGGAATAGCTTGCCTGACTATTACTAGCGAGCTTGATCTTCACTGGGTGTATTTCATTTGCAACAAATCCTAGCTAAGCTTTTTAAATAACATGATACTTTTCTAAAATTCACGCAATTAAAAGTGCAAATTCCGACTTTTCTCAACCGCGACATTGACCCCTTTGTGTGATCTGGGCATAGATAAGGAACCACTGTCAAATGGAGTTCATTTAATTTTCATTAAGATTAACACATTTTTATATTCAACCCATTAAACGAAGCTCATTTGTTTTCAGTAAATTTAATTTAATTATCGGTGTAATTGTAGAAGTATTTTGCAGCCTTTTTCCTGAGTTATTATTTTAAATAGCATCGAAATATATGATAGGGAGATTGCCGTAGTAATATTGAAATTAGCTCTTTCCATAGGAAAACACTCTGCATTAATTAACCGAACAATTAAAATTAATGCCGGTTGAAATTTATATACAGGGTGGTCCGAAAATCTTGTCACCTTCTACCGAAAAGTAATGAGAACACCAGAACAAGAAGTAATACAGTTATACAAAACCCATATACTGGATTCAGTTTATTCCCTTTCATTGACGCTGTCAAACATCGAGAAGGTCGGTAGGAGCTCGTGTCAGCCATCTGAAATAGACAATTATGTAGTGGGTGACAAGACTTTCGGACCACACTGTACTTTTGCTGATAATAGTTTTTCAAGAAAACAGATTTCAAAAGTCCACCGCTCTTTCTACAGGGTACCGTAAAAAGACCATTTTAGACTTACTATATGATGAAAAAAATAACTAATATAAAAAAAGTAAGACTATATTTTACTATATGAATGAACAAAAAAATAACTAATTTATAATTTTTTTAACCTTTTGTTATTTCAGGATGCCGTGGTTATTAAAATTTTTAACGCGAAGCGATTGCTCTCTCTAAGAAATAACATTCAACTTAGGGACTGAAAACATTCCAAAATATTTTTGCCAGAGTTCTTCAGTTCTAACATTTGTGTTTTTGTCCTGGCTTAAGCTGCTAAATTTTTATCCTTTGCTTTTAAGTTTCAAATAACTGCAACAAAAATTCCAACAATTAAATAAACTGTACCAAATTTCCTGTTTTTTGTTTTTTAGTGGGGCATGATAAGACTTTATCTTAACCTTCCTTACTGCCACATCACGTTGAAACCGGTTCTCCTACGATCACCGTAGTTAAGCAACGTCGAGACTGGTCAGTATCTAGACGAGTGACCCCCTGGAAATACAAGGTGCTGGAAGATTGGATGTGCGCGCGGTGTAATGGATAATGGCACGGAATTGTTGATCTGAGAGTCGACTTCCAATTCCACTCGGGTTCTTTATAGTCACTTACACGCAAATACCTTTGGGAAAGACCAGAATTCACCTTTTCTCCCATTAATTGGTAGAACTTGTGTAAGTAAATGGTTATTATCTCCCCAAAAAAATCTCATTCAATCTAGAATATTTTCTGGCTTTAAAAAACTGGCAAAGAGCTGACAAGCCGCAGAAAACTAATCAATCCTTCATATATATATATATATATATATATATATATATATATATATATATACATACATACAGAGAGAGAGAGAAATATGATATAGATAGAAAAATATGATATAGATAGAAATAAAGATAGATAAAAATTAAAATATAATATAGATAGATAGATATGATATAGACAAGATATACATAAATAGATAGAAAGAAAAATATAAGATTGACCGAATATACGTAGATAAATAGAGTGAAATGAATAGACTGAGACGTACATAGATAGCGATATATAGGTATATAAATAGTTTAGAACCATGTTTACCGATAAAGAAATTAGATATTTATTCCGCAAAAATAACTTATGAACAATTCAACATATTATCGATAGGATTTAGATACTTCATAGAATTATTCGGCTTTCATTCTTTTTACAATATACTAGACTGTCTCAGCCATTAACTGTAATCCTTTTCTTTTATCTTAGCATGATCTTCTAGGAGGCTGTGTTCTATAATCTATTACCTTTAAAACCTCGTTATGAAAAGTATCTCTTGCAAGTTGCCGTATAAACTCACTTTAATATATTATTTGCAAATTGAACGCCTACTTTTCAAGTGAGCTTCTTATTGTGTCTCTACACACAGTTTTGAATTAACAATGAAGTATATTTAAGCAAATTTTGTCAGGATTAAAAGCGTATTTTAAAGACTTTCTAGACACAAGTTTTACGATCGTCTGTTTGGATTCTGGAACTTAAGAAACGTACATCAATGGCAACGGGCAAATTCGTCGTTTACATACAGGAAATATTCGGCCTTCATAGATCGAATATTTAATATTTCTGTCGGTTGAAATTTATTTAAAAAAATCGTTTTCTTAAAACAGATTTTCATCAAACTCGACTTCTCTAACTGTTATAGCTCTTTCTAGTATCGATGGCAGTTTCCTTCCAAATTATAGGTTTATGGTAGTGTAGAAAGTGAACAGCTTTATTATATCATCATTTTTTCATTCTAGTTATGTCCTACCAATTTTGGTTCTTGTTGCTGTTGAAAAATCTTCGAGTGATGGTATTTTTTATTATTTGATAAAACATTTTGGTTGTGGTTTTGTCGCATCAATCGATAGGATCTGATGAAGACTCTTTTAAACCTGTAAGATGCATTCGTTTCAAGTCATTTTAATCATTAATCTAAAAAAAAACGGCTGTATATAGATGACAGTCTAGAAATTTCTGCACGAAGTTTTTAATACTAGTATTCACCCAATACAAGTCCCAAGAACCACTCAAGGTAGAGTGTTACTGTACAGTGTTGTATGAGCGTGAGAAAAAGAAAGAAGTGAGCCTCATGGTATTATGCAGTAAAAATAATGATTAACCCTAGACTTTAAGAGGTCAAGATTGTAATAACTAGGAAAACATCCTAGCGTGAGTCTGTTCTACAAAGCAGCAGTACTTGAGAAGTTGTTGCCTGAATGGAACTTACTCTTTACTAATGGAATATGAAAGGAATGGGGAGGATTCATCCTTGTGTAGATGACATGGCGTGTCCTGGTTGTAAAGGTCACAAGTAGTGAGACGAAGAATGTTTCTCTTTAGAACACTTGCCTTGGGGATAGCGATAGAAAAGCACGTTTCGTCTGTGGGAACGGGATTTTACGGTGGAAAATATTCATATACTAGAAAGAGCTATAACAGTGAATCTATTTCTCCTGAGAATCTGTTTAAAAAAACGATTTTTCTATGAATTTCAACTGGTAGTAACGCAAAATACTCGATCTATTAAGGCCGAAAATTTCCTGTGTAGAAACGGCGAGGACTGGAATTGAGTTTCTTGAAGTGTTCAGAATTTATTAATTCTATATTCTGAATTTTTGATGATGGATTCAGGGTAGGTACTATCACTACTCTCATTATAGTTACATATCCTATTTTTTAAATGTATCCTCAAAGTTAACCAAAGATAATTAAGCTCATTAATTATAATTATTATTAATTGATAAAACCAGAGACATTCCTGTCCAGGATGGGGCGATATTTTGGAGAACAAGACAAGGCAAGTGATTGAACAATCAGGGGGAGACGATTCTGTAGAGAAACAGAAACCTAACCAAAAATTAATGGCCATTGCGTTTGTTTTTACAAAAAAAATAAAAACAAAAAGAAGCAGGTCTTAGTTTTAATTGTGTATTAAGAATCTGGAATTATTCAAATGTGAAACATAAAACAATATGGTATGTGTAGCAGAAGTCTTTAGAAAAATGAACATTTTCGTTAGTTTTTTTATGAGAATCAGGGTTACGTTTTTTTTTTTATTTTTTGAAATCTTTCCCTTGTTATTTTTTATATTCTTCGATGGAGATAAACTTTTATAATAACACCACAACAGAAGAAATATTTGACAGTTTTCAAAGAAATACATTTTCTTTCATTTTTAATATAAATTTCATTATCCTATCTGACCTAAAACTTGTTTTACAAGATTGGAAACCTTACTTATAAATCAATATTCGCAATTTTAAAGAGACCAGTTTCCTTAATTTATCTGGTCTGAAAATATTGTATAGAATCTGATATCGTACTTATCAATAAACATTTTTTTAAATTTTCCAAAGAAATAAATTTACTTCCCTTTGAAACCAGTTTCCTTATCCTATATGGCTTTAAACCTTCTTTGTAGGAGGGGAGATTTTACTTTAAAATCAATCGAGCGTAATATTGAAAAGAAAGAAATTTACTTATTTAGATAACCGTTTCATTATTGTATCTTGTCTAACACTATTTTTAGAGACCTTATTTATCAAACAATTCTAGCAAATAATTTTGATGCTAGAATGTAGATGACTTATATCATAAGGGAACCCTTCAGTCTTCCTTGATCTTTTTCATTTCTTACATAATATTTTCTGTCTTGAGTATATACACCCTTGTGAAAATTAATTGAAATAAAACGAATAATTCCGTTATTATTTACTTTACAAAAAAAACTTTCTTTTATTAATACTATCAAAGAATAATCATTTATTAATAATATTAATACTACTAATATTACTAATACTACAACTCCTTGGCCGTTCTGAGTATAGCGATAAACTACATCCAACAGCAAAACCTCTGATCGGATGATTAGAGCTTTTGTGTAGCGTGGAACTAATTCTTAATTGCTGTTATTCCCAGTTCATCGGGGTGGTAACTCCTGTTTGGCTCCCGGCTATGGGAAAATAGTGAACCCCTAAACTGGGTCAAAACTCTATGAAAGTATAAAAATACATTTTTGAGTAAACACTTCCAGCAATAGATTTTAAGAATAAAATAAATTTCCGGAAATAGATTTTAACAGTCAAAAATTTCAATTCCTGTAATAGATTTTAATAGTAAAAAAGAAATTAACAATGGTCATAAGAAAATTAGATTTCGAAATTAAATGACCCATAAGGAGTTGATATGCCGTTAAATAAACTAATTGTAACTCTAACTACTACTACTACTACTAATAATAATATTAATAATAATAATAAAAATGACTAGTAGTAACTGTGAAAATTTTAGGGTTTGCTATTTGATTTTTGCTGAAGATTTGCTGAAGTTGTGTGTAATGACTGAATCCTCCTGAACACTGGTGATCGTTTTCAATATTAACTTTACGTTTATGTCTTAATGTTGCTATATTAAGGCTATGATGCACCAGGCTAAAGGTCTGCGATTACATTTCCTGGTCAACTTCGCTAAGCATATAGGTACTACCTTCCACATGCGTGTATGTGTACGAACCCGTGCGTACATTTGTGCGTGTGTGTGTAACTTCACAAGACAATTCCGTCTCTGATCGAGTTCCCTAATTCGATCTAGAGCTAAAGGGAGTATAACACAACAAATTGCTCTCTCTCTCCATCTTCTCATTCACGAAATAGATAGATAGATAGATAGATAGATAGATAGATAGATAGATAGACTTACGGCCACATCACGTTGAAGCACCGGTTCCCGTACAATTACAGAAGTTAAGCAACGTTAAGCCTGGTCCGTACCTAGGCGAGTGACCGCTTGGAAATATCAGGTACTGTAAGCTTGGATATACGGGTAGTGTAATGGATGATGGCACCGATTTATTAATCGGAGAGACGAGTTCCAATTCCAGTCGGGTACTTTATAGTCACTTACACGCAAATAAGCTTGAGAAAGACCTGAATTCACCTCTTCTCCCACTAAGCTATGAGTTAATTAGTAGAACTTGTATCAGTAAATCATTATCATCTCCCCACCCCAATCTCATACAATCTAAAATATTTTCTGGCTTTAAATAACTGGCAATGGTTTGATAGACCGTAGAAAATGAATCGTTCAATTAAACCTTCTTAATCTCCTGTTTAAGGAAGTGTGGAAAGTCAACATGTAGACTATGTTATTATTATTGATGCTAAGAGTGTTCAAGTGACGTGGTTTTTTGATAAATGGTAGTGTAATTTAATTATATGACAAGTGGAGACTATATTCTTCCCTTGACATGAACATATGAAAATCTCTATATTCGCTCTGTGCGATTACCTGATTGATTATCGATCACTGCTATATACTACTTTACAACAATGACGTTGTGTTAAATAAAGTTCATTTTTTTTCAAATTAATATATTTTATTTTTACAATTTAACCCATTAAATATGGTAGAAGCATCTTTGTAAATGCAGTGATAACTTTAGATTCGTGGCAGTTCGTGAATACGGCCGAAAGGCACAACGGCCTTAATGTGGTTATCTTATCAAACCATATGATGTTAATCTGACTTTAAATCCTGTAAATAGAAATAACGCTTTATCACAGAAATTCAGGGAGATGTTAAACTTGTGTTAGTCACATGGGTTTTTTTGGTACCCCAAAGTTTTTTAGGTACTCGTATTCCTAATTGGCAATTTCCAATTTTTTTTTACTCCCTTCCTGTACTCCCCTGACCCAGTGAGTGTGTGTAGCACGCGGTGTGTCGCGGTTGTAGCTCAGTTTTCATGCGATGCAGACGTCGCTTTAACTTCTTCGGGTTATCCTATTACCCAACCCAACTAACGAAGGTAAGTTTTCTTGTTTCACACACACACACACACACACACACACACACACACACACACACACACATATATATATATATATTTTCATTAAAAACGACTGACAAGGTGCTTTTATTTAGTTTTTTATACAATTTCTCATGCGATCTAATAATGTTTTTCTTTTCGGATAATAAATTATAAAAAAACTGTCCAAATGTTCTTTTTATCCGAGCGCTTTAGGCTATACATTCAGCCCTTTTCAAGAATTATATTTTAACTGTCAGAATTATAAATAGTTTGTTATATGTATGTTTTATAAAATGTTTCATTTTTTTGTTTCAAAACACGGTCAAGATATTATGTCCATGTTCAAAGTTAATATTATTAAGTGTTGGTTTGTTTGTTTTTATTAATAAGACTTCCATGATGTTTAGCCTTTTATTTCATGCAGATGATGCTATTATATTAGTGTTGTCAATAGTTATGTTCCGAATAGTGTCCGGTAGGTCTCCATGAATATTTAAATGAGATCTAATTGAACTATTGTTAGAAAGGCGTAGAGTTAGTCTGCGTATTAAACATGTAGTGTGGCCTATATAATTATTTATAAGTTGATTGTTGAGGAATACAATTCCTTAATGGGCTTTTGAATTCGTAAATAATATTTGCTGTATTTAACTTTGTTCTAGCAGGTGAATTGTTATTTTTAACTATAAGGTTAGAGGTTTTAAATTTAAAACCTGTAACCTTATAGTTAAAAATAACAAAAACAAATTGCATGAAAGAAGGATTGCTGCCTAAATACACACACACACACACACACACACACATACACACACACATATATATATATATATATATATATATATATATATAATTACTTTTTTAATCCTAAAATTATGAGTTTAGCTAATGTAATATCTTTCTACTTTGTGGTTATTTTTTATCACTGAAATTTTGCTCCATTATTGTATTGGTGTGTTTCACTTATAAATTACAACATATCTTTATGCAACAAATTTAGAACTCTCATTTCAAAGAAAAAATATATCTTCAGTTCAACGGAGATTGATTGTTATATTATTTTTTTAAGTATTACGAGAACATTTTAGACAATTGTAATGCTATATTTGTATTGGTGTATGTTGACACTCCAGGAGACTATCTATTTTCGGAAATCCGATGTGAATGAGCAGGATTAATCATAGTAAAAATCAGAGAATTTTTTTGTAATATTAACACTATTATCTCAGTGTAAAGTGATGTAAATCATAACATCATCACAAAAATAAAAGATAAAATCCTTGTACAGAATGTAAAACAGGTCAAACATTTTTAATACGTAATGGAATTTTGATCTTCTGGGTTCTATGGAAGGCAATATTCCAACAAATTTTGTTGCTTTCAGGATATTAGTTCATCGATTCCATCGAATTCCCAACGTGTTCTGGAATAAATGTATCTTTCATTGTCAATCAAAGGTTCCTGCAAAAGCACTTATAATTCCGTGAAATGGACAAGACGATTAACTGGATGTTATAGACGAAAGGGGGCGGGTAAATCGATTCCCTATTTCTGCTCCTGAGGTTTTCATTGCCTATATCAGGGAGCATAAATGAAGACGACAAACACTTTGTGCCATAATCCTAATGGAACACTAAAATTAAGGCTCAGTAAACCCGTGCCGAGTTTGAGTAAAAAGACTTCGATTATCTGTAGACCTCTCATCGAAGTCTAACGCAAAGTACTCTTCACTGCCTCTGGCCGAATTATAAATCCGTCATTATCTGTTTATTGAACCTTTCCTTTTGGATAAAAATACTTAGCTTAGTCTGACACAGGGACGTGGCAGTAGTGGGTGAAAAATAATACCCGATTTCACTAAATCTGCGATACTAAATTTTCAAACCTCATGTTTTTCCTTTAACTAATTTTCACACAATACGATAGCCACGAACAACTAAAGGTATAATGTTCCTTTTGCTAACCACCATGTTTAATTACTGAAATAAACTGGATTAAATTCGAAGCCTACCTATGAGTATCGGTGAGTGCAAAACGGATGGTATTTATTTTCAGCATGAACCAATTTTCGTGCACCCTCGTTAAATATTTATTGGCTATTTTCTTTCCAAACCTCTTCAGTAAATATTATTATAGCTCCACAAAATATCAATAATTCAATAAAGAAAAAACAAACATTTACGAGTTTCTTAAAATATATCCGGCATATGGCAGTGAATGTTGGACATCTTTTTTTTTTAACAACGATTTATTTTCCGCCATATCTTCACTGTTTCATTGTTTTCTGCTTAACTACAATGTAACATCAACCCTTCTCTGTAGCAGTGGATGTTGGAAATTTTCCTCACAGATGAAAAGGAGACGTGAGCCACTAGACATGGCGTTCTACAGAAGGATGCTAAGGAAACAATATACAGAGCATTTGAGCAATGCTGAAGTTTTAAGGAAGATGTAAACGAAAGTTTGAGACTTATAAATAGAATGAGGTAAAAAACAGTTGAAATTTATGGGATATACCAGGGTCACATCAAGGACACACCAGGGACACACCAGGGACACATCAGGGACACATAGGACACACTGAAAGCAAATAGAGCAAAGGGAAACTTCGTGTAACCTACCTAACGATCTTATGTAAATGGATAGAAGAAGAGGAACTAAGATTGATGTTAATAATACAAGCTCTGCTTAGAGTTAAAAAGGACAGGGTAGTTGTGGAGCGCCATGATAACCCACGTCTTAAACAGCCATTGAGCATTAAAGATATTCAATTCTGCTACAAGAATGTTAAAAGCAGTCTGCTAAAATTGTTATCATAATTAAATAAGTAATCTTTTTTCAAACGACTTTTATTGCTAAAAGTGTTATTGATGTATAAATTGGCAGGTCATTTATATATTTTAAACTTTTAAAATTTTTTAATCAACTGGAGGGTTATTTAGATCCCCAAGTGAGGTTAAAAACGCTGGGGCCTCAGAGTCATGTAATGGTTAGAGCTTCTAAATTCGAAGCCTACCTGTGAGTATCGGTGACTGCAAAACGGATGGTATTTATTTTCAGCATCTTACTTGTCACCTTCACCAGTTATCGAACCCAGGTATGTTGAATGTGGATTTTCAAGGCATGTCAAAGTTTATTACTTGAAACTGAAAGTCCCTCCAATTCTTGTGGGCGTCTCCCTGTCTTCGCAACCTTTAGTTTTCTATCATAACCATCAACAAAGGCAATCTATTACATTCAAACCAGTAATTCTCCATTATGAGCCAACTGCTTCATTCTGCAACAAAATCTGAAAAAATCCGCGCTTTGTTTTACCTAAAATAACTATTTCTACTCGAACCTGAAGCGTTATGTTTTATGTTGACAGCGACCAGTCGTCTCTTTTATTTGCTCTGTCCTTCCTGAACGTGGGCAATTAAAGCTTTCCACAACTTCCTTTCCTTTCTCTTTCTAGCTAATGTTTCTCTCCTTATCTCCAGTCTGTTAATTTGCATAAAATTGTTAAGTAATTTACTCGACGTTTCACTTTGTCCCTCCTTTGTTCATTACGTTCCATGTCAACAAATGAACTACATTCAAGTTCTAACCTTCACAACTATGACCCACGATGCCACGCCCATTGTAGCTAACCCCGCCATCATTCCCTTCGTATTCCATTGGTGAAATGTAAGTTCCACACGAACACCTACTTCCCACGAACCGTTGCTTTGAGGAACCGACTCTCAAGATATTGTTTCTACAGTCTTAACAAGTTGAAGTCTAGGATCAACCGTTATCTTCCCCATATATCCCTATAAACTGTGAATCTTACTCTGTAACCCTCTACCTCGAGTGGCTCTTAGGCCTTGGTGAACATCACTGTAAAAATATACATTTATATATATGACAATTATTAAAATTTAAAACTAATTGATTTATCCATAATATTTTAAATAGGGTGTTTGAAAACACCCACTGTGATAATGTCTCGAAAATTAATGACACGACATCATCACCGAGCAAACCCAGTACATTCACTGATCATGATGAGCGGATTGTCCCTCAGGGAGGCCCAGTGCCTTCAGCGCTTATTGGGACTAAAATTCAACCCAGATCTCAAGTAGAAACGATCTATGTATAAAGATGATGAAAAAAAAAAGATGCTGTACCACTCCAGTAAGTACCTGACCCCTCCTGCTCCGAAAACGGAGTACTGCTGTGAAAAATGGTAAGGAACTTCACGGTCTTCACCTTCTATTCTCGATAGTATCCAAAGGCGTGTGATGAATTATTTTCCACCCTACAGACGAAAACGGCGCAAGTCTTTCTCTGCACGATCGCTGCAAGCATTAAAAGTGTACAGATGCATTACATTCCATAGTTCCACCAGTTCTAACCTTCACGACTAAGACCCGCGATGACACACACATTTTAGCGAACCACCTTCATTCCCTTCGCATTTCATTGGTGAGACATAAGTTCCACACGTGCACCTACTTCCAGAGAACCGTTGCTTTAGGGAACCGACTCTCAAAGGATGTTTCCCCGATCACTACAATCTTAACCTAGTCTACGGTCAAACATTATATCCCATAAATTGTACCTCTTAATCTGTAACTCTCTACCTCGAATGGCTATTGGGCCTTTACAGTGAACATCATAGTAAAAAGAAAAACAAAAAATATTCTTAGAAGTTTATCGTATCTACAGTAGTTTCCCGGGAACTGCTGCTTTGCGGAACTACTTCTCAAGATGACGCTTCACCGTTCACTCTAATCTTGACCTGTTCAAGTCTATAGTTAACTGTTATCTTACCCACAAACTATGGCTCTTATTCTATAACGATCTACCTCGAATGGCTATTGGGCTTTACAGGGTGAACATCATTGTAAAAAAAAGAAAAGAAAAAAGCTCAGAAATTTCATCTTTCTGATTCTAAGTATCTTCTTTTTTCCATTTTCCTTAAAAGTTCCTAGTTTCCCATTGTCCGTCTTGTCGTCAATATGTTCTGTAAGTGTCAACAGACGAACTACATTCCTTAGGTCCCCCAGTCCCAACATTCACAACAAGACCCACGATACCACGCACATTTGCAGCGAATCACCCATATTCCCTTTGAACCACCCTTCATTCCATTGGTGAGACGTAAGTTCCACTAGAGCAGCTATTCCCCCACAAAAAGCTGCTTTCTGGAAGTGACAACCATGAGAATACTTCCCCGATCACTATAATCTTAACCTGTTCATGACAGGGGTCAACTGTCATTTCCCCGACGTATCCCCATAAACTTTACCTCTTAATCTTTCAGTTTATGACATTCCTAGAATGGCTGCTATGCGGGACTACCTCTCAAGAGGACGCTTCACCGATCACTATAATCTTAACCTGTTTATGACTAGGGTCAACTGTCATCTCCCCGGCCTATTCCCATAAACTAAGGTTAACCGTTATCTTCCCCGCAAACTATGCCTCTTATTTTATAAAGATCTACCTAGAATGGCTATTGGGCCTTAGAGGGTGAACCTCATTGTAAACAGAAAAAGAAAAGAAAAAAGTTCAGAAATCTCATCTCTCTTTCTGATTCTATCTTCTTTTCTTCCATTTTCCTTAAAAGTTCTTAGTTATTTGCATGCTATTCTCAACATTCTCTTTAGAATTTCACCTGTATTGATTCAAGTTTTCTCTTTTACTTTTTCCTATCGAAATCTTCCAGTTCCTGAATACATTGTTTCGCCTTTGGAAGGCATCTTTCGACAGTCCAGCTTGCCTTCGGTCTTCTGAGCAAAATTTTGCGTTGCCTGATTTTTGACATGATTTGACGCTTATTCACTTAAGATGTTTATCAATGAAGACGTACATTTTTAAAGCCTGCAAGTCTTCTTTCTAAAGCCGGCATAAGAAAGGATTCTGCAGATGAATTTGCACGACACCTAATCCTCTGCTGAAAATAAATATTTAATAAACGCATAGAAATCTTTTCGTCTTTCAGATTAACCGTGAAGCTTACATTACAGTGTATCAGGAAAAGCTGGCTGTAATTCTACGTTGTTGTTTTTAATCATTTGATTCTAAGCAAGGCGATAAAGCCGGTAGGATGCAAGGGGGTTACTGAGCGTTAGAGAATACGAAAAACAAAATACTTTTGAGGAGAGAGGACAATAAAAGAACAAGAATTAAAAAGGCACATGATTGAAATTTGAAATTTTTGAAGATCAAAGTTGACCTTGGAGCAAGAAGCTGAAAGAGAACTCCACACGTCAGAACTGCGATAGGAGAAATTGTTAGCATAGAATTTACGGTTACATCTAGCCATTTCAACTGTAAAATGATGATACCTGCCGCCAATCTAGTACTGTACTTAAATTCTATGAATTTAAGTACCATAGTGAAAAATTCGTCAGAACAATTACATTGAAAATATTTATAGAAAAGGCACAGGGAAGCTACGTTACACGGCGGGGAAGGAAATGAAGGCTAGATGCCAGGTAAAGACTAATAACATTGCAGGTTCTTTGCATTTGATCAAGAATCTCTAAATATATAGCAGGAATACCAGATCAAATATGGCAGTCATATTCAAAGCAAGGATGAATGGTAGACTTATAAATATGTAAATTATATTCTGGAGAGAAAAATTGTCTAGCTTGACATAGTGAACCAACTTTCTTAGTAGCTGACTTAGCAATTGATTCAATATAGAATTTCAATGTCAGCTGAAAACTTTAGTCCATTAAGACGCAATAAGCTACTATACCGGAGGTTAGCATCTGCCATGATGATGGAAGGTAAAACCGGTTATAAGAAAGTAGTTTCATTTTTGAGGGGCTTAAAAATAACAGCCCCCCCCCCTGATCCATTTAACAACAGATTCTAACGCGTTAAAAATGGATCGATCAGTAATCGGTTCGGCATCCGTCCGTCTCGGGAGACGATGGAGTAGCGCTGCCGATGTCTTGCAACGTCGCTGGAGTGTCCTCTCCAGTGCGCTACGAGCCTGGGCGGGATGTATGGAGAACTAAGGCTGCCCGGACGTCTAGTTCTCCCTCTCGGCCTTGCGAGTCGAGTCCAAAGGAGAGAATGAACCAATACAGTTTGGTACCAGCACGGCTGCAGGAGTTGCTGGAAGGTAGCAGAGTGTCGTCCATCCGCCTTAGGGGCTCCACTTTGTGTAAGGTTTACTCCTTAGCCTTTTCTTCTCCCGAAGATTTCCACAAGGCTGTGGAGCTATCTGTCTCAACGGCTGTTGTGATGCGTCTAGTGTGGTAGTCTGTAGTGTGCTTGTGCTTGTCGCTTTCAGTTACCGCCACTGGCTAGCAGCAATGGGAAAAGGGGAGCCGAGTGCGTAAGTCTTTCCCTGACAGTATATAGCCTCTCCATCAGCAAGCCCTAATAGCGCCTCCTCGTGGCAACACATGGCACCCGAGTACCTTGCGGACTTGGGCTAAACTACAGGGGACGTGGGAGGAGTTTGGCCCCCTTAACATGTGGCATGCAGGCCCACCAGTGTGTGGACACGCCCTGGTGACCATGAACCAATCCCATTTAAGTAATAATACGCATAAAAAATAACCGGATTTTTCCTTTATATCCTTGTCCTTCTGACTACGATTTGTGCAGTATATGGTCTCCCTATCTCGGAACAAATCTCGCTCTCTATCTAGGATCAGAGTCGCACTCAATCTATGCTCGAATTGTCAGTCATAATCGATCTGGAGAAAACAGAGGTAATTTACCTGATAACTATCTCACCTGGATGCCTCTGATCAAAGTTTCACCGACCTTTCCTCTACCTTGGGTCAGTACAGATAAATTCGTCAAAGTATCTCACAGAGGGATATTTTGATGATCCTAGGTAGGGCGCATATATGCTATTCGTATCCGACGACTACTCAAACACGGGTATCCAAATATAACATTTATATCAATAAGAAATAATTTCGGAGTAAAAATATAGCAATTATTTAAAAAACAAAACAATTTGCTGTCATCTGGCGTTTCAGCTCCAGTTTTTTTCCATCCGTTGTAACGTACATCCCATGTGCCTTTTCAATAAATATTTTCATGGTAATTGTTTTGATGATTACGGGGCATAGCTTTTATAGATTTAAGTGCAGTACCAGATTAGCGGCAATGTCTCATCATTTTACAGTTGAAATGAATAGATGCAGTTGTAAGGTCTATGCTAACAGTTTCTTTTCTCGCACTTTTTGCTTGTAAAACTTATACTCCAGATATAAAATATGAACCTTAACTCCAGTTGTTATCATGGGAAATTTTTGACGGTAAGCTAATATCTGCCTCGCCTCCTTTTATCGATGATGTTGAACAAATCACAACTAGATATGTGTCTCGACAAATCGTTTAAAGATCGCATTCGAGAACAGTAGAGCGAGTGGTTGTCTAGCGGGGAATAGTCATCCAGGGTACCGTAATAGCCTACTGACAATGTCCTCCCACCATTTTCCAATATTATGTGGGTGAAAAGAAAGTATATGCTTATTGAATTTATTTAATAAATTCAATTCAATACACTTTAAAATACAATCTTGTACGGTGAATAGAGCCCGAAGACTATATTTTAACTTGAAAATTTGGGGGTCGTCGTATACGCCCAGTCGGCTTATACGCCAGCATATACCGTACATGTTCCTTTCCTTTCGAAAGGTACATTTAAGAGCTTCGATATCTATACTAGTAGATATTAATTTAAATATTTAAAAACCGCGTTATATACTCAAACAGGTGAACATGCTGAATAAAATGTTTATACTAAAAAGAAATGTCATATATATATATATATATATATATATATATATATATATATATATGAGTTGTATAATTATATATATATACATACATATGTAAGTTGTATAATTATATAAAAAGTACATTAAAAATATATAAAAAGTAAACATAAAAATACCTGTATAAATATATAGAGCTGTATTATATGCGTATAATGTATATAAAAAGCTGTACAAGGTGTACAAGTAACTGTTCTGCGAGTATGTGGAAACAATTCATGTGGTAATTTCACAGAAACCAGGTATTCACAAAAAGAATCCACGGAAGTTTTATTGCTAGTTCCGAGGATTTTTCTTGAAGAATCCGTGAATAAACGTTATTCACCCAGTTTCATAAATTATCTTCCATCAGAGATTTTAGAATATACTTAGGCGATGTTTGGAATAAATTATTTGCCAAACTAAAAATAAATAAATAAAAAGTTTCATGGACCGCTTAATAGTCACTATAAATACGAAATGGCCATTTTTCTTTAATAGTGGTTTTATAAAAGAATCCCATAAAAAAATGACTGATTGATGTGTTGTACAGCTTATCATCCATTTGAAGGTTATTAAAAGCCAGAAAATATTTTCGATTGTAAGAATTTTTTTTAGAGATAATAATTATTTACTGATACAACACATACTTATTGACCTATAGCGGGGGGGGGAAGAGGTGTATTCATAGTTTTTCCCCAAGACTATAACGAAATAGACTGGAATTAGAACTCGGCTTGCCAATCTCCAATTCTGAGTTTTTATGCATTATATCACTAGCAAATCCAAGCTTACAACATCTGATACTCCTAAGATACTGATCAAACTCGATGTTGCTTAACGTCAATGATCGTACAAGAACCGGTGTTTCAACGTGATATGGTCGTTAAACATTCAGACAAAAAAATAGTTTGATAAAAGAATCGTAAACTACATAGCCAATGTCGATTTTACTTTTTTTTGAAGGATTATGATGGGAAAAGATGGCTTTTTATAAACAAACGATACTATTTAGCATGTAAATGTAACTGTATTTTCGAAGGTACTCAGTTCTGGTTCGAAATCTTTCGGAAATTCAGGTTGAAAGCCGGTTCACTGTTACACAAATTTGATAAATCAACTGGCAATTTTTCAAGCCAATCTTAGCCAAGAAGATTTTCTCCGATCTCAGTAAAATCGGATTCTATAATTTCTTCAGGTGTATGTGACTCTTACTTTTGCCATTCCGATCTGTACAATGAACTTCCGCTTTGGGAGAGATCAACGTTAGGCAGTTTATTAAATTGTTTTTCCTCTTATAACTTTACGGTCATATCACGTTGAAACTCCGGTTCTTGATTGAAGTCGAGCAACGTCGAGTCTGTTCAGTCCATAGAGGGGTGACCCCTTGAGAATATCAATTGCTCCAAGCTTGGATGTGAAGAGTGAACCGTGGAGTTCACAATAACTAAGATTCTGACAGCGCTCGGTCTAATTTAAAAAAAACAAACTCATTCATTAAGGTCTTTGGACAAGTTCTAATTTGTATCTTGAAACAAATCCTGTCTCTACACGTATATGTTTTAGGCTTACGCATTTAGTACTTAGATGGGTGATAGCTTTGGAATATCACGTTCCGTAAGCTTGAATATGCTGGTAGTGTAATGGCCAATGGTTCGAAATTGTTAACCGGAGAAACGAATTGCAATTCTAGCTGGGTTCGTGACATTTATACACTTACGCTCAAATAATAATGGGAAAGGTGTGAATCTAGCTCTTCTCCCCCCGCTATGGGTTAATTAGTATCACTAAAACATTATTATTTAAAAATTTCTTACAAAAAAAAAAACAAATTTGCTGAGAGATAAGTCAGCTTACGGTCACATCACGATAAAACACCGTTTCCTGTAAGACCACCGTATATGGACAGTAGCTAGATGCCTAACTGCTTGAGAATACAAAGCTTGGATGTACCTGTGATGTAATGGAATTGCTAATCTGAGAGCCGAGTTCCAATTCTATTTGGATTCGTTATATTTACGTCCGCGCAGATACCCTTGGTAGGAATTCCCTTCTTCTTCTGCAGCTGTTAAGACAGTAAGATTTGTATTACTAAGTGATTATTATCTCTAAAAAAAGATTCTTAGAATCTAAAAATATTTGTTGGCTGTAAATAACCTGTAAAGGGTCGAGAGCACATAGAAAACGAATCGATTAAAATAAATCGTTTTGTATCATAACAGAACTATCGTACCTTGATCTTTACGTTATGTCTATACAAGGTAATGCGTCATATTTTCCGTTTGCCCTTTCTCATACTTTAAAACATTTATGGCCGCAGCCGAAACACAACATTACAGTTTCCTTATTTTTTCTTAACTAAATATTCACCCAAAACAAGGCCCTAGGACCATTCAAGATAGATGGTTACTGAGTGAGATTGTTGAATGAACGTAAAAAGATGAAAAGAAAATAAAGATATGCAGTACAGATAACATTTGAACTTAGACTTAAAGCGGTTAATTCTGTAATGATAGGGGAGCTATCAGCTGTTGGTTATCTGGAAGAGAATCGGATGTTCCGGCGTAGCACATTGGGCGTGGCCGATTCGAAATGGCCAATTCAACATAGGAATTTTTCGGCAGAGGCAGGATTAGGCGTCAGATTACTACTTCGTCGTTATAGCTAAATTTGCTCCCTCTCTCGTTTAGTAGTCAAATTATTACTTCGTCGTTATGCTTGTTAAAAAGCTTTATAAAGTTTTATTAATATTCTTTGAAATACAATATTTTTAATTTAAGTTTTAATTTACATTATTCCATTAGTGTTTTAATAGGATCCTTAATTCCTTAAATGAATAAAAAGTCATATTGAAAGTTGGGCTTTTTCAATGCTTTTATCCTGGGGGGGGGGGTCTTCGGCCAAAGAGAGTGACGTTCAGTAGTTCAATTATTTTTCTGGCGCCGAATCAGTCACGCACCAGCGACTCCGAAACGTACCAAACTCCCGTGGAAGCAGATGTGTGAGTTGAACTTCATTCTTAACCATGGGATACACAATGAGGATGATTCGGCCCTGTGTACGTGGATTGGCGTGTCCTAGCTGAGCTGGTACGACTAAGGAATGATAAAGTAGCAATAATCTTGCGAAGTTTCATATGTGGGAAAGGGGTTGTTGGTTTGAAAATAATTAATCGAATGAAAAATGAGGATTGGATTGCTCCAGACAAGATATGATGGCTCCATTGATATCTTAGAGGTAACTCAGGTGAGAGATCAGTTGACAGACTGCAATCAGATAGATCTTTAGAAATGAGCCCAAAAAGGGTGGTATTATCTGCATATATATTAATGGGCTGAGAATTCCCTGGACAGACCGTTAATAGCAAGCAGAATCGGAGTAGGAAAGAAAGTAGACCAAAGTACAAGGGGATGGTCTGCTCTTATCACACGGACTTTAGAAAACTGGCTGTTAACTACGGTCATTATAGACTGACCTACTCGAGAGGAAGGATTTGATAATTGCAATAACTCTTCCAGGGATACCATAGCTGAATATTTCGTGCAACAATCCCCGATCTTACACCCTGTCAAAGGTGTTTGATAAGACCTAGGCCAATGCTCTGGTGCTGATTTTATCGAGTGATTCGCTGAGTTTTTGTGTAATCAGCATTAGACCTAGTGGAGGGAACTTCACACTGTTTGTCGCTCTGTGGTCGTCATTCATTTAATCCCAACGATCATTTCCATATTCTGGGCCACATTGTCAGTGTTACGTAATGATATATTGTCGGATTACATTGCTTTAACATGTTTCCATTTACTAAGTAATAAACAAATTATTCTTTTAAGTCTCTTTAGGGAAACATTCCAAAATCTTGAGTGGAAGACAAGAGTTATTAACGTGAAAAACATTTACCAACGGATTCACTTCCATTTTCATTAGTGCTATGAAACAGGGTGTTGTCTATTATCATGTTGTGGTTCGGTTGAAGATGCTCCGTCCGTTTTTTTTTCATTCATACATTCAGCTCATTTCGCGCCGCTAGGTTAATTGTGGTTCACGGTAACATCCAAGGCAATATAGTGCAATGGCTTGCGGGTTACTTTTGCATTGGTGAGCATAAGGTTACCCCATCCTTTATCTCAGAAGTTCCTACGTCCACTGGTAAAGCCATCGACCTCTGAGGCACAGTTTCTACGCCAACGCTGGCAGCTAGTTGATGGTCGCTTAGTATAGGTGGGTCGAGGAGAGACGTTCTCTTACACAATTCAGGCGGAGAAACTCTTTCGGTTAAAGCCAATCGATAAGATTTATCTTGGACGGTTGAAGTCGGAGTTAGATAGGATAGGTACGCCGAATTCGGGCTGGAGAGAGAATTTGGTTGCTATAATAACCAGGCCGACCGTTGTGAGAATTATACTAATGATAGTCGTGGCCTTGCTGGTTTGGTGGTGGTTGAAAGGCGTGCAGTGTTGTCGACAGAGCAGAATAAACTGGCATGGGAGAGTACGAATGAAGGAGGGAATCCAGATAGTTCACTTTACCAAGGTAGGTCCAAACCGAGTGCATTGGGACCCCTAATTGATATTTAAGAAGAGTCCACGATTGTCGTGGAAGGACCTGAACCAACAAAAGATTCGACAAAGCCTGTTGTGAAAGCGAGACAAAATCGGAGGGACAGTGTTACGAAATAAATCGTTCTTTTTTTATTTTATTTTTAGTAATTAGACTGAAATAATTGGTAAGGAGTGTTGCGAACTCCAAGAAAAAAGAAGAAGGAAAGAACACTTGAACTAGTGAACTATATGAAAAGGTTATATTGCACGAGATCACACAAAACAGGGAACTTTAACCGGAAGTTGCATGTACATATGTATCGTAATGAGAATAAAAATGTAAATGGGCATAATGAGCCCTAAGAAGAACTGAGGACTCTACCTTTGCATGCTGGAAGAGACGTATGTTTCAGTAGCCCCCTAGTAAGAAGCATGTTGGACTGGGTTTTCTCATATTTTGTTGATATGAAAACTCGTGTGTCATTTACTAGTATATGAGAGATGGGTAGGGGAGGAAATGTGTGTGTGTGAGAGAAAGAGAGAGAGTCTGGGAAACGCACACACACGTATATTTTTTTAGTGAAATTGGAGTAGGTTTGAATAGCGAAATTAAATCAGAGCATTTTGCTTACTGATGGGGAAATCTGATCTAGGGCAGAAGTTATACTCATTGAATCTGTGTCATCAGAAGACAATGGAAATGGTCGAAATAATTTTTATTGATTAAAAATTGAAATAGAGCTGAGTAAGCTAGAAGGAACTTTGGAATTCACATGATTTTGGTTGAAGCAGCCAGAACCCCGTGATAATCGCGTGCGAAGTAGCAGGGCCGACGGTCAGTTATAAACTTCCGGGTTTATCTATATAAACGCATAGTTATGCTGAAAAAGAGAGTTTTTTCTCATCTGTTTTCGAGTGCACTCGAGCTGGGTGGAGAGATGTCGGAGATTGAAAGTGAGCAGAGTTGAGTTGAAGGCTCGAAGAAGTAAGAAAGTGACGTCAGGGATTGGAACAAAACGTCCGCTAACATGTGCTGTTGATATAAGTACGAAGAAGCGAATTACTTTCTCCAACATCTAAGACTACTACTGCTACTATTATTAATACCACTGGGAACGGAAACGTCGAACAAGCTACAGTAATCAAAAAGGGTTAAAATGAACCCACCTCCCTCCTTTAACGAAATTACACGAAGTATTTTCTTTTGTTTTGTTGATCATCGTTCATAGAAAAGACACTGGAGAAAATTCTTGAAGAGAGTAGCGAGAATTGGTCCGGGCAAGCGTTGGGAGGAGGAACGACACTTTAACTTTAAGCCCCGCACATAAATTTTTATCCCTCCATCTCAAGAGTCATATATCGTTCTGAGACGATTTAACAACAAGTTAATCCCCATATACTCTCTCTGTGTCTAGAATCCAGTGTATGAGTTTTTACGTTAAATACTTTTGTTTTCTGTAACCCGTTTCTTTTCTCTACTATTCTTTTCTGCTATATAAAAGACATTAACAATTCAACCATTGAATAGTTGTTTGTTCGGCTTTCTGCAAATATTAATTTTTTTTGCTGCATTCTAAATTTCTTAGCGCAGACTCCCCAGTCGTGTCTACATCTTCAGTCGACCGTGAATGGACGGACATCACGTCTGCTTTCTGGATCAAACAAATCACAACGTGGGCATGAAACCAGAAGACCGGTCGAATAATCTACGGAGGCTCAGGGGACCTATGGCCACTCCCTTAAGTTCGGTTAGGATCGAGTAGACACCTAAACCCAGAGAGTAAGACGCCGGAGGTTGAGGGGCTGGGGCGAAAGTATTAGAATAGAAGACGAAGAATGTTTTATAACTATTAATTATAAATCCCTGACTTGTTTGTTTTTTCGCTTCGTCCATTATTATCTTGATTTTTTTCTATTAAACCGCTTTATATGTTTTTCAATCTATTATATCTTTTGTACCTATTTTACTCTGACTCAAATTAGACTACAAAAATAACATTTGCTAGACAGATCATTCAGTATTCGTAAAAAGGATTATGCAAACTGTCTTACAATACCGATTATAGAATCTGAACGGCACATCCAGTCAGATGCAAATGGCTGCGCAAATACGCCCACTTCCTCTCTAATACCCAAAATGCACCACTAAGAAAATTAAGTAAATAGCTTAAGGCCAACAACCAATATAAGACAACCCCAATAAAAATGGTTTTTGTCTCATTGAACGAATGTTATTTTTTTTACTGCTAAATTTCAAATGAATCAAACAAGTTAGGATTTTTATTTATCCTGAAAGTTCTCAAGAGAAGAATTTTGTTTTGACGGCACTTTCTGGGATTGTCAGTTTCAACGGTGAGTAAACAACACAGGTCCGGAAGAAATGTAATAAATAAATAAAACGAGTAAATAAAAGTAATATCGAAATGTTATTTACTTATGTTAATGTAGTCGGAAAGATATCGAAAAAATATAGAGAAACAGATTGTATTTTTCGTAATTGCCTCTCTAGGATTTATGAACAAACGATTCACATGGAGAACATTCACGTTCTTGAAACTATTCGATTATTCTGTTCAATTAAAATTATATTCTGTAACATCCTCGGGATAACCTCCTCAGCTTAGCCCCCCCCCCGCTCTCTAAAAACCAGGGATAAATATCATCAATTAGCTTTTCGGACGAACGCTTCCAGTTTCCCAGCATCTTTAAAAATATCCAAAACTAAATTACAAGCTGTTCAAGAAAATGGCTTTCTGAGAGGGCAGACGTCAGACACTTTCACATCCTCGTGAGAAGAATCATTCATATTCGGAGAAAATCTCCCAAAACCATAAGCCTTATATTAATTGACCAAGTACGAAGATGAATAACTAATTTACGTATGAGAGTTTTAATCTCGTGTTATTTATTAGTCTTTACAACGAAAACATAAGTTATTTTTCAACATTATGTGAACATATGAAAAAATCTGATATGTCACTGATAAATATAAACAAGTCATTATCTTATTCCCAAAGATATTGGCTCATTGATTATAATGACACCATAAGCTTTTGTTATGAGACATGACTTAAAAAAATTAAAAAAAAAACAGAATATGTTTAATTTCTCATATCTTCAATAGCCTAATCAATTTTTTGTTGACTGTCTGCTGATATGGCAACTGTCACAATAAAACTGATTCTAACAACGAAAATACAAAGAACCTTTTGGCCAATGTTTGATTCTGCGGACTCAGCACCGATTTTCCGACAATATACGGTTTGGCACTTCTTCTAATCCGGACAAAATTACAAGTAAGCATTTGGAATAAACGTTATTTCCAGACTAACTCACCTGGCGGTTAAAGATGGTTTTGTGACGAATAATGGTTTAAAGTAAGTTTCTAACAGTTGGTGAAATGTAAGAACAATTATTGAGTCAGAGGTGTACAACAGAATTGTCAATACATAATTCCTGTTGATCCGATAAATGGATAATCCGTTAAGTCCTTGTCGCATTAAGATAAAACTCTACAGAACATAAAAGATAATTTTTCAATTTCTATTAAGTAATTAACTTACGCTTCCAGAATTACGACTTACATGTATACTACCGATTTCCCGACAACTTTTAGTGTAATATATATTTCTAACAATCGGTCATGCTGTAGACAGAGATGCATGATTAGTTGTCCAGAGCTGTATACTTGAAAGCTTATTACGTTACTCCAATTCATCCGACAACACGGATAATCGGGCATATTTTCAAGAACAACACGGATAATCGGGCATATTTTCAGTACCAATATTGCCGGCATATCGGAGGTGTATCTGAACAAAAGAAAAAAATCTTTTAACTGATTGATTTGTTTTTGAAGGCTTATCAACACTTTGCATGATACTTAAAGCCAGTCTTACTAATTAACCCATAACTGGAGAAGTGGAGAAGAGGAGGATTCGTGCCTTTCCCAAGTGTTTTTGCCAGTAAGTGAATATAATGAATCTAACTGGAATTGGATGGAACTTGGCTTTCCGATTTACAGTTCCGAGCCATTCTCCATTAAACCACCTGTACATTCAAGCTTAAAGCGCTTTGCCCTTCCCAAGCGGTCACCCGACCAAGTAAGTAATTTTATGTTTCATACATCAGTATAAATTTAGAAGGTTAAACTTGTAACATATTTCTAACGCTTCATTGAAATATTTTGAAGAATTTCGATGTCTTAAAACGTTACTTTAATTAGATCGTTATTTATTTTACCTGGTCTTAAGCGTAAAGCAACCAGGTTGTCATTCCCAGTACCATCTTCTTACAACAAGTAAATATTTTCCGTTTGAGTCACATTGTTTGCTGTTCTTCAAATAACAGACCGAATAACACAGTAGAATCAGACATCTAAAGGAAATCGGCTCACATGTTATGCGACGATACTTTCCCCAGTAGGCCCAGCATAGATATAAATACCATGTAGGAGGTATTAATAAGGATTAAGAAACTTCAGAAGCCACTGCTGCAGGAACGTAAGAGAAAACAGTCGAAGAAAGTCAAGCTTGACAATGTCGGTAACAGCAGATAGGTAAGCATAAGTACATTATGATTAAGGTTCCCATTTACAATTGTCTCAGGGGGTGTCACATTCAGTCGTGAATTTGGTGCTAGAGTGATAGTAAGTTTAAACACTGTAGTAGAGTCATATTCAATGAAAACCAAACAATACTGAGCAGTAATAATAAAGACGAGATATCGCTAGATATTAACAGTGGAACGAGAACAATCTAACCCTTGCTTAAAAAAATAGGGTTAAGTTAGAAATTGCTTGAAGGTTATAATGATCGATAGACGCCTGAAGAAGTCAGTAGGGAGCAACAGCCGAAACGCTCTGGTAACGAAGATGAGTAAATGTAAAAATAATGGAAATAAGGTTAAGTCTTCGTTCGAGAATTTCAGACAGAAAAATTCAGTTTGTCGCATGTTGACCATTTTATTATAATTTCCTTGCTAGAATCAAAAATAAAAAATAACGCAGGTAATACAAATCTTAATATAATCAAAACCGGTCTTTTTGAATTAAGTTATTTAACAATAAACGCCCTTAATGTTATGAAAGCAAAAAGAAAAGTAATTAATAAATAACATATAAAGAAATCGGCTTCCGAGTAAAATCAATGAATAACGCACATCCAAATATCAGGAAGCAAATACATCACATAATCTCTGACAAATACTGAAAGTTTAGACAATAAGCTTCATCCACAAAGAGAATTAATTCAATTTCTGGTGCTTGGTAAATTAGATGAATAATTCTTCCAAACTTTCTTTTGAAATTAGGATGCCCATATGGCTGTAAACCGAATGAAGACCCGGACGTAATGGCGTGCTATTATATTTCCATGTCGATATTCTGATGTGATGGTACGGAATGTATATAACCCAATCGACCATCAGATAATGAGGGCCGAGATAACATCGACAAAGTGAGTGCAGCGTCGGAATTCTTCCTGTGAATAGGCCATCTTCAAATGAGAAACACTAATATTGTGATGGGATATACATCTAACTGCTCTCAGTGAAGCATCACCTATATTGTATCGCGGAAGACCACACAGATATACATCTTTCTGTATAGATGTCAATGACTTTCGTTCCTGTTGCGTTCATTGCATGCAAGGCTATCTACCCCATTCCATCGATTACGACAAAAAGATAGATAGATAGATAGAGAGAGAGAGAGAGAGAGAGAGAGAGAGAGAGAGAGAGATGATAATGGACATAGCAGTGCAAGCAAGATGATTATATTTTCTTGAGTGACCATCGAAGTATGCCAGAGATAAGACCACATTCACGCTGGCAATGATACAGTGTACACGAAGGGTTGCATCCTTTGAATTCCAAAAGTCGCCAGTGTAATATTAACACAATCAAATGAAACCGCAATTTAATAGCAGTCCGATTTCTTTTACCCGAATGAAGTCTGTTATATCTGCCGGCATCTAGTCTCAGACACACGTACGACACTTGACTGAAAAGTTCATAGGCTGACTACGAAGGGTTAAGGCTAGAGCTGTGAAATCTTGCATGCATAAAGTTACCTCTTCCTATTAATAACTGCGTTGTCTCTTTCCATGTAAACTGATATCTGACTGTTCAAAGATGACATTAAATTAGTAGCGAATCTCTTGAAAATGGACAGAATTTGGCATCAATTTGTTATTAATTACCTTTAGAAAAAGGGGTTTAGTCTCTCAAGGATACTTCTGGTTGCTACATGAGGGTATTCATTTTTCACATTCCATGAGTGTATCTTTTCAACCGATACTCGTATATATATATATATATATATATATATATATTTATTATTGTCATCCACAGACAGACTGTTTCGCTGTATCACACCTCTTCAGTGTGGCTAGACGTCCGGTTGCCTCTAGCTAGGATCGAAACCCGACTGAATTGGCGCCAGTCGGAAATTCTACCACTAAGCCGTCGGCGCACGGCAGGGATGAAGGTGAATTTTAGCGTATTTATTTTTAGATTTAGATAAACACACAGTGACTGACAGGACTCAATTCTGCCGAAGAGTCATGCTATATTAGCTTTAATAGTCACTGTTTACAAACCCACGCTTCCTTCCCACAGAGCTCAACCGAAATTAATTTTCAGGAGCCAATATATATATATATATATATATATATATATATTCTCTGTAGAATCGTCTCAGCGTGGATGCTTTCTTGAAAACAACAATCGTAATCACTTCACGGCAAAAATCAATCATTATCTATCCACTTTACATTCAATATCGCCTTTCTATCACAAATTATCTCACTCATATCACACACTCATTCATCATAACCATTTTTAATACCAATCCTCTACATTAAACAGCTCTTCAGTCATATATTATCTGATTTCTCGTTTTGCTTTATGTATAGAGAAAGAGAGTTCAATATCGTAGATTGGCTCGAAAAAAACAGGTGCATTTTAATTAACGACAGACTAGAAAAATAGGTAAATTTCATATTCTCACTGGCTGTGAAACCAGGTGCAATGTATGGTTTAACTGGTTAGTCAAATCAAGGACATTGCATATTCAAACTGGCTTGGACAACCAATAGTATTGTATATTTTAACAGTCTTCTAAATCCAGGAGCATTGCATATTCTACCTAGCTTGTAAAGCCACGAGCAATACATATTCTACCTGGCTTGTAAAACCAAGTTAATTGCATATTGTAACTTGCTTCTACAACCAGGGGCAATGCATATTCTAATTGATATAGAGCATTTTGACATTTGGACAGTTGTATACGCTTTATGTCAGAAAAGAAATTACTTATAGAAACAGAAATATTGAATAAAAAGCTTTAAAAAGACATTGACAATTGTATTTAATAAAACTTCTATGAATAAGAATTGCTGCCAAAAGAGAAAATTATATATATATATATTATGAAATGGACAAAGTCCAACAATTATTTTAAGACATTTTTATGTTTATACATTCTGTTTATAGATACAAATATTTAGGTAAATGCTCTGTTTATAATAAACAGTATTAAACAACATTTACCGGCATGAATGTCCGAGAAATTTTTATAAAAAATATTTGTCCCCCGACAAGAATCGAACCTGTATCCTATACGGAACCGTCATATAGCCTGACGTGCCTTAACCGATTGAGACACAGAGGTCATTTCACTGATTTTAAACTACAGTCTTCCATGAATCTCTCACGTACATTCATATCAGCTCAATGCGTATCCAAATGTAAACAAATGATGTCACACATTAGGAAATGGACAAAGTTCGACAACTATTTTAAGGCATTCAGGCCTGTAAATGTTATTAATACTGTTTATTATAAACAGAGCATTTACTTAAATATTCGTATCTATAAAAAGAATCTATAAACGTAAAAATGTCTTAAAATATATATATATATATGTTTGCGTGTGTGTAATTGTGTGTGTGTGTGTGTGTGTCTCTCTCTCTCTCTCTAACTATATATATATATATATATATATATATATATATATATATATATAGTCTATATATATTGTGTTTATATATATATATATATATAAATATAAAAGTGGACATGGAAGTCAGCACTTAGAGGCGACAGTCTGTTTCATGTTAGTGCAACCGTCAGGCAACTCTGCCTGACGATTGCACTCGCATGAAACAGACAGTGGACTCTAAGTTCTGACTTCCATGTCCACTTTTATATTTACACACGCTCTATCTCTGATATTGAGCACTTTATCCCATAAATATAGCACACTTTAAGACTATATTTCTTCATATATATATATATATATATATATATATATATATATATATATATATATATATATATATATATATATATATATATGCACGTGTGTGTGTATTTGGTAATGAAAACGTTTTATGAAGTGTGTATATTTTAAACTTAAATCCGAATACATTTTAAAAGAACTTTCCAACTATATTGTCCGCGATGTGAAAAAAAACAAAATAAAAAAACAAAAAAACTTGTGAATTATTCTTAAGATTAAAGTAAACATTTTTTTTATCAATGGAAGTTGTCAGAAAGTATGGAATACTCAAACTCCATTTTCTGTTAAATATTTCATCAAAAAATAGTGAAAAATCTAGGAACTGTTTTACTGGAAAGTTACAGATGTTTTCTTTGTCGTTTATTACGGTAGATAACATTTTTCAGATTCGATGTACTGAAATGTGTTTCTATTAGATGGTCAAACGTTTCATTTCTTTGTTTCGGAAGGAAATTGAAAAAGAAAAACGAAAAGCAGGTGAAAAACTTATTATCGGTATTTTTCAGCAACAAATCCGGTATCAAATCTTGGATGCACCCGATCGAATTAATAATATTATTCGATAAGTTATATAGAGAATTTGTATTAACCTTTTTTGTTTTCTAAAATAAATACGATCAATGATTCCAACAAATTGGAACGTCTATGACACACGATGTAATGGATGCAGGTATATATATATATATATATATATATATATATATATATATATATATATATATATATATATATATATACCTGCATCCATTACATACACACACACACACACACACACATATATATATATGTGTGTGTGTGTGTGTGTGTGTGTATGTATGTATGTATATTTGATTTAGTCGACAGCATAGGCCCAGATGGACACTGTCTCGGAGAAAAAAACACCACATCGCTATTTAATCCGACAGAAATTTGAAAATGTCATGACATCTTGGCATTCGCGCCGAAAGCACTAACAGGAACCTTTTAGAGTGTTTTGATGTCAACCTTAGAACAGTGCAGAGAATTCGAAAAACGTTGGATGAGTCTAATTGGGATGATGAAGTTACGGCAGCTTGGAAAAATCACTCGATAGTTTCGATAAGAAAAACTCCCGAATTTGTTGGTGAGAACCTCATACACAACATGGATGTCTATTTTAAATGCCTTGAGGGGGTAGTGCTGACCTGGGCCGAGTGGGTGGTTGTTAGAAGACCCTATGTCTGGCAACGGGACTGTACCATGCCACACAAGAAGAAAAACCCAGTCATAGATGCCAGACAATTTCTGCGACCATATTATTCCTTATATCTGGCTACCTCTAGACTACCTTTTGATTATTATGTGTGGGGCGTAGTTGAACGAGAGACTAACAAAACACCTTGTAACACCAAAGATGAACTGAAGGCAAGGTCTATGGCAGCATTCACGAAATTAAACAAAGAGACCGTCCAGAAGAGATGCAGGGGATTCCGAAGTCCGTAGTTGATATTTTTGTTTCATTTTAGTAAATATATCTATTAAAATGAGATGTCAGTATTATTTCCAGTTTTGCGAAATTTAGACGAAAATTTATCCATCGCAACCTGTATATATATTATGAAACTCTATGACAATGGGGAAAACCTTCTTTAAGACTTCATCTGACTGTTTACGTTGATGTGACTAAATATACGACTGAAGCGGAGGAGGGAAGACTGAAATTTCGAAGTTAATTCTTTTCTTAAACATGTCTTAGCTTATACAGTCTAGCTGATTTCATTATGTTTGATTTGACGTTGTGAGAAAATCTGCTAAGAAAGAGGAAATAGTGTTAGAATCTCCCATATATATATATATATATATATATATATATATATATATATATATATATATATATATGTCAAAATCTTGTGAGTTTAAATTCTAACACCATGTAATTATGAGAGGATCTTATTAAAAATAAGTTATTTAATGAAACGTGTCTTCATATATATATATATATATATATATATATATATATATATATATATATATATGAAGACACGTCTCATTAAACAACTTAGACAAGTTTTGTCTACTTATTTTTAATAAGATCTTCTCATAATTACTGACAATTTGTTTAGTATCTTTAGTAAAGGAAGAAAGAAAATTATAATGTTGATGCATATTTATTTTATCCGAGGACTTTCGACATTAGCACAATGTCGTCATCAGGGTGTTGTTCTATCTAAGATAAAAGAATTATTGTGTTTATCATTTTTCTGAGACAAAATTGTTGTGTTCCTCTGAAAATTAATTTTTGTACTTGTGAATGAAAAACTCTATTTTAAATTATCTACTGTACAATTTTAATTTTTATCATGTAGACACACTTGCAAAAATCATGGGAGGTAACTAATTTATTGCAGTATCTAAATATTTAAAATTTGTAATGTCTAAATATTTAAAAAAAATAAAAAAATATTGACATTTACAGTTTAGTAAAGTTCGAGTTGAAAATACATCTATACTTTTTCATGAAAATAATAAACATAAACTAAAAATTCTTGAAGATCTACATTCAAAAAATGAACCAGCCCTTAATAAAATTAATTATGAATACTACACACTGTCTTAAAACCTTTACAGTAAATATTTTAAAATGTCTAGGTTTTAACTAATAGTTTTAAATAGTTTTTTTCTCTTTGTAAAATATTTAGACATTATAATAACTTAGTTACATACCTTGACTTTTTGAACGCGTGTCTTCGTGATAAAATTTAAAATTTTAAAGTAAATAACCTTAGCGTTTTTCACTTCACATGTAACAAATTTAATTTTCAGATGAACACAACAATTTTGTCTTACAAAAAAACATGACTCTGATGACGATATTGTGCTAATGTCGAAAGTACTCGGAACAAAATGAATATGCCTCAATATGGTAATTTTCTTTCTTCCTTTAATAAGGATACTAAGCAACTGGTCCTCAATTATGAGAGGATCCTGTTAATCATCTAATAAACCCCTTTCTGTCTCCCAAACAGGATGTTGACCTCAGGGAGAGTGACTCATTGCGTCTTCTCGCGCTAACATCCTCAGCTGACATGAAGTGGAAAAATTATAATTGAATCAATTGCCAAGACTGCTGCGAAGGAAGTTTAAGAAAGTCTGTGTCGTGTATCGTGCTAGACATTTTTTTCTCTCCAGAATCTAGAAATTAATCATAAAACCCAATCAGATTATCAGCAGTATTATTGGTCTTGACATGACATCTCGGTTTCAGTTACTTTCCCATTGCTGTAATGTAGCTACACTGCGCCATTTCTATAAAATACTTTCATGGTAATTGTTCGGATTTACTCACCTGCTATGAATTTAATTGCAGTACTAGATTGGCAACAAAGTCTCATTAATTTGCCGTTGAATTGACTTCGTGTAACCGTAACTTCTATGCTAACATTTTATTTTCTCGCACTTCTCGTTCGTGGAAATCTCTTCTGGCTTCATTCGTCTTCAAAAATTTAAATGCGATATGCATCGTTATCTACTGTCTTCTTGAATATTCACTTTCCTTGTCCTCGCTCCTTGTAGCTTAGTGGCTTTACTGCCTTGCTTCGGGAGAAATGATTAAAATACTGTTTTATTTAGCAAGAAACAATGAAGACTGTGACATAGAAATTCAAAGTTATCCAGAAATAGTGTCAAATAGTTTGTTTTCTTTTACGGCATATCAATCTCAATGGGTTATTTAAGATTTTTATTGCTGGTAATATTTTTTACCAAAAATGTATTGCTGGTAATATTTTTCTTTTTCAAAAATGTAATGCTGGTAATAATTTTTACAAAAAAAATATTGCTGGTATTAAGACTTATTTTTATACTTTCATATTGGCGGTTAAATATTTGCCCATAGCTGGGTCCCCGACAGATGCTACCACTCCAGATCACGGTAGACCTGGGAACAGCAGCAATTCAGACGTGGTTCCATGCCTCTCAAAACCTCCTGATCAGAGGCCTTGCTGTCGGATGTAGTTTATCGTCATACCCAGGACTGTAGTGGGAAGGATTTTTCGTAAGTGAAAGGAAGAGAAGACTACTGGATAGTTATATTTTATGTAAATACTTATAAGGCTGTGAATGCTGTATGTTTTAATAAAAAAAAAGTGAAGCAGCCGAGGCGTGATTCTTACGATGAAAGCTAAGAATACCAGAGAGCATTTTAAGGAAAAGAGGAATTATAAGAAAGGCGCCGTAGCCAGAAAGAGAGAGCTGAACATTTTGCACACATAATGGAGGAAAGACAGCTTGAAGAATTTAACACTCAAAGATAGAGAAAAAGAAATAGACAGATGGAGAGAGAGAAAAAAGACGGAGAGGGAGATAAAAACAAAGTCAGAGAGAGAGAGAGAGATACAAATATGAAGAGAAGGAGACACAGAGAGACTGAATAAGACGGACAGAGGGGTAAGGAAAAATCAGATGAAAAGAGAGAGAGAAAATTACACAGAGAGAGAAAAGACACAGACAGAGAAGACAGAGAGAGATAAATAAGAACACATTGGCAGATGGGGAAAAAGACAGAGCGACAGAAAGAAAAACACAGAGTGAACACAGAGGAAGAGAAAGGTAAAGGTAAAGGGAGGGAGAGAGAGAGAGAATACAGAGAGAGAGAGAGAGAGAGAGAGAGAGAGAGAAAGCGAGAAAAGACAGAAAGAAAGAGAGAAAATAGGAAGTGACAAAAAGCACGGAAATAGAAAACAGAGAATACGATAAAAAGAGACAAAAAGAGAAAAAGAAAGAGGGAGAGAGAGAGAGAGAGAGAGAGGGAGAGAAAAGACAGGGAGGGAGAGAGAGAGCAGAGAGAAAGAGAGAGAGAGAGAGAAAATACAGGGAGAGAGAGAGAAGAGAGAAAGAGAAAACAGATAAAGAATGATGAGAGAGGAAGATAGAAAAGAAAAAAGATATATATATAGTTCGAGGGGAATTTATTTTTCCTTGAATTATCTTAAATTTTTAATCATCACTTTACGTTTAAACGCGTAATGTTTATCCTGATCATGAGTGACCTAACTCATTAGGGTTGTAGGGTGGCAACACGAATGCTGCGGCCACAGTAGCACTGGTGTTTCCTGACAGAACCCAACAATGTTCAGAGTGGTTTCCCTTCTCCTAGATTAGTCGCCAACCAAGGCTATACGACCAAGTCTGCCACGCTATCTACCTTGGTGGCGACTGGGGTAGGGGGGAGAAGAGATGGATTCAGACCTCTCTCAAGGGTATTAGCACGTAAGTGAATGTAATGAACTCGACTCGAATTCAAACTCGGCCCTCCGATTCTCAAATTCTTTGCCACTATATTCAACCGTGTCTCCACGATTATGGCAAAATCATTATTTATTTCCATACACGTGATTACAATCGAATTATATCTTTTTCATAAAAACCATACAAATGTTAGTAAAGTTCTGTTAGAAGCTGTGGGGCATTGTCACAGTATTAGTACTGGAGGATATTCAAACTCCCAATTAAAAATATTATTGTTATTTCCTTTAATTAATGTTCTTTTTATCTACTGTTTCGCGAATCTCTTTCTGGTTTTCCAGGATAAATAAAAAAAAAAAATGTTTAATTTTGAAAAATCAAATTAAAAGGTCACTGTTATGAAATTCATTTCTACGCTTCAAAAATTCATATACACAAAAAATAGCTTTCATTTTATTTTCAGTAAACAAATAAAACTACTTGTAATTAACATAAATATTATGCCTAAAACCAAGAACTTGTGGTTTGTCTGGTTTAAATTTTTTGTTTTATGGCATATCAACCTAGAAGCGTTATTTAATGCCGATAAGATTTTTATTGCTGGTAATATTTTTTTTCAAAAATGTACTGCAGGTAATATTTTTCTTTTTCAATAATGTATTGCTGGTAATAATATATTGCTGGTAATTTTTTTTCTCCAAATATATATTACTGGTAATAATTTTTCCAAACACCTATTGCTGATATTAAAACCTATTTTTAAATAGTGTTTTGACCCCAGTTTGGGGGTTAACTATTTGCACATAGCTGGACTCTATCAGTTGGTACCAAACTGGGTCAAGATGGACTGGGAATACCAGCAATTAAGAGGTGGTTCTACGCTCCTCAAAACCTCCTAATCGGTGACCTTGCTGTCGGATGTAGTTTCGGTTTTTGACGATTTTAATTAAAGAATTGAAGATTTTAGCCAAGATCTTACAAAACCGTTTTCAGGCTGCCCTCTCTAGTCTGATTGGCTCCGAACAGACTTGTGATGTGAAGGAAATGACTATTTAAGACAACCTTTACGAGGTACGCTTGATCATCGAGAAAGTCTACAGTGAATTTATATCAGTCCAAGACATTCGAGAGGGCTGACCATCGATTACTGAATGTTGTTCTTTCCACCGCCGGTTTTGGGCCGTACGTTCGCACCTAGATACGACTTCTGTGTGCGTCAGCCCGATGCACTGGTGGAAGTGAATTGGGTTTGATCTTAGCATTTCGTATTGTCTCGTTCCTTTCGTCAAAGTTGTCCGCCTTCGCTTTTACTGTACGTTCATGCGTTGGAACCTTTCCATAGACAGTTAAAGATGAATCCGGTGTTACGCGGAATTTCCCTACCTGGTGCTACCACCTTGGTTACGTACTCTGCGTTTTGTTTTGGTCTCCTTCCTGTAGCGAGACAAACCTCCAAAGATAGTTTCGGAGATCTGTTAGCTCCACCCTTCTGAAGGCGGTCTGAGTATGCCTAGCGTTGAGATTCGTCAATATACGCTTCGCATCGCGTTTCTAGATCGAATGTGGTTACAAGTGAATGGTGAGGGGGAATTCTGGAAGGAAGGCGCATGTAAGAGCTTCACATCCTTGAGCAGCGTGCACTCGTGTGAGAAGGAGATCCCCCCCTTTGCCCCGTAACGAGTGTTCCTTCTATCATGAATGTCGGATTACTGTAAAACACCTCTTAGGGGCGACGGCTGACCTCGCCGTCGTCCAGTCGTTTTCCCGTAAGACATTATATCACGTGTTAGTTAGGGGTTCTGTTTAAGATGATCAGATAGACGAATTCGTTCTTAAGAAACAGGAGGCTAGCCCATATGCCGTTCGGTCCTCGGGTTAAAATGCCTCAAAATGATGAGGCATCACTCGCCTGGCTGGTGATACGAAAGGGCCTCTGGGTTAGTAAAAGACTTTGTTCGGCGGGTTTGTAAAAATCTCCTAACTGTGTTTACTGCAGTGAGTCGGTGAAGATCGTGTGTCACATCTTCTTCCACTGCAGGGTCGTAGTCCCATTTCGCATGTCTATTGGAGTCATCATCGTTTGCATGCTGCGCGGAAAATTCTTTGTACTGGAGGTCAGTTCTGTTTGTAGTAATGTTATACCACCGTTGACTAAGTGTTCTTTTGCTTGCTAGGCATTATGAGATTCGTGATATGGACGACACGACCGAAGGGTTTCTATGGGGACGAGAAGTTTACCTCTTCCCAACTGATCTTGTTCTTTAAGCATCAGATTAAAGTCAAGATTGGGACGGAAAGGAAACGACAAAAGGCAGGTGAGACTTGCGCGTCTGTTTCAAGTAAAAGGAGCTGACTGGGAGAGACATTTTGATACCTGTTAGGCAACAGGACATTGTGAACTCTGTGTAGAGCATTGGTAACCAAGTCAAAAATAGGGTAGTTTAGGTCTGTCTAATCCTTAGTCTCTTCCATCAAGTTAACTTTGCTAGTATACACATTAGTATATTTTATGTTTGGTCCCACTTTGTTTAGTTTAGCCTGCTCTGATCAGCAGTTGCATATTATTGGGGTTCTTGCAGTGTCATGTCGCACATGGACGGGTGTCTATTCAAGCACCCCCTTAACTTTTTCTTCTCCAACATTCGTGGTATTCGTACCAAATTCCGCAGTGTGGAATCGTTCTTCTTCGAAAGGTCTCCGGACATCCTAGCTCTCAGCGAAACTAACCTTAACTCTTCAATGTCTTCCTCTGATTTATCGATTCCAGGTACCTTCCTCTACTTAGAAAAGACTCCAAAGACCACATGCTTGGACTCTGGGAGTTTACACACAGGATCATCTCACACTGGTTAGAGAACTCTCTCTTAATTCTCCAGACCATTCATACATGTGTCTCCGTCTGCCTGCCTCTACTTAATTCAGTAAGCTATATCTTCTTTCTCTACCGTTTCTCTTCCTCTCAAGACTGTTGCATGCTAGATAGTATTTTCGATGCTATAGACAAGGCCATCTCCCTACACACGTTTGCAAAAATATTCTTGTTCGGTGACTTTAATGCCTACCATAACAATTAGCTTAAATACTCTATCACGGACCACGCTGGCATCCAAACCCTTAACGTTTCAATCATACAATCTCTCACTCAATTAGTTGACTTTCCTACGCGTTTCCCCAGTAACCTTGACGATAATATTTCTCTTCATGGCCTCTTTTTTACCTCTATCCCTAACAGTTGTCACGCTACACAGCTCGGCCCTCTTGGCAACTCTGATCACGCGGTAGTGTCTGTAAAAAAAATTTCCTTCCGCTCCTACCAATCAGTAGACTATGACTCGTTCTGTGATTTCCTTCGTGACGTTCCTTGGAATATAGTTTTTAATCATCACATGCAAAAGCATATTACCTCACATAACCTACTTTCCGACAAACAATATGGATTCCGTTTCGCCCAGTCTACCGCTGATGTGCATACGGCCATAACTGAATATGTATATCAAGCTCTTGATAATATCGACAAAGCACGAGCAGTGACTATAGATATCTCGAAGGCATTTGACAAGGTTTGGTATACTGGTCTTCTACATAAGCATCATTATGATACGTCATTACAGGACGGTTATGTGATTTAATCAAATCATAAAATGAAATCGTTTTGAATGGCATCTCTTCCAGATCCTTTCATACAAACGCAGGTTTTCCCTAACGCTCTGTCCTGTAGCCTCATTTCAGCTACAGTCACTTTCCCACCTCCGGAACATAGCTTCCCTGAACTGTTCTACAAATATTTTCTTAGTAATTTTTCTGATGAGCTTTCCTCTTTGGTACATTGACTTCACGAATTTAAGCGCAATACTGGATTGGCAGCTAGGTCTCATCATTTTACAGTTGAATTTGCTAAATGTAAACGTAATTTCTCTGCTAACGGATTCCTCTGACTTCTTGCTTTTATATCAACTACGATCTCCATAAATTTAAATGTAATGTCAAAAGTCGTTTTCTCTCTTGTTGTATTTTAATGTCCTCTATCGCCTCAAAGTTTTCTCTGTTTCTTTCACTTTCACTAACCCCTTGCCTCTTAAAGGCTTTATCGCCTTGTTAAATGATTATAAACAAAAAAACAAACAAAACTCAATAATTCAAAATAAAAAAGATAAAATAGAATAAATGATTTTTTTCCCAAGACTGTATACCTTTCTTTATATACAGAGCATAATGAGATATTTCTAAATAATAATAGTTACATTTACATATATATTTTACGTACTATACGTACGGTTATGAGACAGAAGTGATAAAAATAAGTAGTTTATCAAAATATACAACTGTCTCATAATAGATTTTATATTTGCAAGCACATTTTAAAAATTAAATACAACAATTATTATGATACAAACATCGTAATTGTTGTAACCTAGAAAGGGTTACTGAATGAGAAATAACCAAGACTAGGCCCAGTCGTTAATCCTACATAATCTACAGTTTTTACCCCTATAAAACAACCACATTCAGTAACTATCTTGGGTGACTCTTGTGCCTTGTATTATGTGAGAAATAGAGTAAATAATCGTTGATAGACATTCATTTCATATACTAAATTAAACAGTTATTATGAGAGCAATAGTACTACTGAACATTCACGTTAACAAAGTGAATAATAATAATAATAATAATAATAATAATAATAATAATAATAATAATAATAATAATAATACAATGAGTTGAAGAGCCTCCTCAATATTGTAAAATGTTTCAGTGACGACATAGGCACGAACTTCGGATTAGATAAATGTGCAAAAGTAACATTCAAGAAAGGAAGAGTTAAAGAAACACCCTCAATAGATTTAGACTTTGTCACAAAGATTAGGGAACTGGAACAAGATGAAGCCTATAAGTTCCTAGGAATTAGCGAAGGAGATGGTATGCAACTCACTCAAATGAAAGATAAGAAAGGAGTACTACGGACGTGTGCGTCTGGTACTAAATACCGAGCTGAACTAAAAACCAGAATATCAGCCATAAACACCATGGCTGTCCCTGTCGTGCAATACAGCTTTAACATCCTTAACTGGACCATAGCTGACATTAAGCGAATGGACGCCAAAACGAGAAAGCATCTCACTTGCTACTGCATGTATCATCCCAAAGGTGATGTTGTGCCCAGATCCGAAGGAGGCAGAGGATTAGTTCAACTAGAACTGTCCTACAAAACTACAATAATTGGCTTTCAAACATTCCTGGAAACTACAGAAGACTGGGTGATGATATGTGCCAAAGAACATGAAAGTATTAAGTGTCTTTATTCCGTAATAAAAGAAGCCAACAATTTCAAAATGGAGTTTCAAATGGATTCAGCAATACAAGTAAAGTACAATACACCGATTGAAGCTGCAAAATACATAAAAAGAAAGCAAAAACAAATGCAACCGACTAGATACAGAAACAATGGTAAGACAATCCGCTTCATGGCCAATACTCTGCCCGTACCAAACAAGCTGATGTAGACAAGCCTGGTACCCACCAGTGGTTACGTAGTGCAGGGTTTAAAGCTGATACGGAAGGTTTTATTCTTGCTGCACAGGATCAGTGCTTGTTAATTACAAATTATCAAGCACATATACCAAAATATTGTATTAGCCCTAAATGCAAGTTCTGTGATAATTACCCAGAAACAATTGATCATCTTGTATCAGGTTGCACGGTATTGGCCCCAACCGAATATGAAACCCGGCATGACAGAGTGGGCCAATATCTGCACTGGAAAATCTGCAACTTCTACGGAAAGTAAAGTAAAAGAAATTGGTATGAACACCACCCGGACTCGGTTACGGAGATAGGACCTGTTACAATTTTGTGGGACTACACAATACACACAGACAGAACAATCAAAGCTAACCACGCAGATATTGTTATTAGAGACCGCAAACAAAAATAGTCCCTCCTTATTGATATAGCAGTCCCTGCAGACTGCAATGTATATTTGAAGATCTTCAAAAAGCTATCAAAATACAAGGACCTTGAAATCTCAAAAATGTGGCACATGGGAACATCAAGTACCCCTGTTGTAGTTGAAGCCCTCGGATTGGTTGGAAAAGATTCCAGTAGACTAATTGAAGGGATTCCTGGAAACACATGCCTTAAAGAAATATAAAAACATTCTTCCCACGAGCACAGCCCATATCTTACGAACGACTTTGTCTATGTAATTATTTTTTTGTATCAGTGGATAATGTCATGATGCCATTTCTAACCTTAGGTCTCTGGGCGGAACCCGAGACGAAATGTGTACACGCCAGAAATCAAAGGAAATAAAATAATAATAATAAAAACAAAATAAATAAATAACATTTGTCCCGATTTTTGACGTCGGTCCGGCTGATAATTTTCGGCAGCCCTTCTTACAAGTATAAGCAAATATATAAGAGAAGCTGTGGGAAGCATAACGCCTAGAAGTTCGGAAAAATGAAATTTGAGTCGAGATAGTTGGTGTTTATTTAGCACTAATGCACTATGGATGTGTGGTTAGCATAACGGTTATCGGCGCTGAAAATGGGATTGGCGTGTCGATTTGAAATTCCAGCCGAACCTACTGTTCATTTTATCACTTTGGAAAGGTATGAATCTCCCGCCAGAAAGGTATTATAAACAGGACAGTTTTGCACTTCAACGTGGTGTAGTGGTTAACTTGTCACTACTGAGTTGTGAGTTCGATCTTCACCATACTTTCAGTCTTGTGGCACATCAAAACTTCGCTTAGTAAATCACTATAAAGGCGGTTTAAGCTTATCTAGCGTTTGTGTGGCAACCAGTCAAAGAGAATGAATGTGTTCTTCTGGCTTACCCTGGCTCCGATTGACCATTTGTACCTGAATGACCATAATCAATTACAAGACATGTCCCACTATCTTCTCTTCCACCCTTAAAGACATGCATAAAATAGCAATAAAAATTAGGATCTTTAGCCTCGTTAGCAGCCATATATATGCAGCCAAATAATTTTTTTTATCTAGGGAAAGCGTTTTGAGACGTGATTTATTTTGTATTTTTTAAAACTTTTTCTGTTGATTCATTATAGTAAGTTTCTTTCTCGATTATTTATCTTTCAAATATTTTATCTAACAACAATAATAAAAAAATGACCTTATATATATTTGATGATATATTGTATTTGACGTAGAAGTCTTCTACCTACAGAGTACCGACTAGGACACCTCGAGGCGGTGTAATGGTTAGCAACCTTGGCTCGCTAAAACGATTACGACTGAGTAGTGAGTTCGATCCTCACTGAGTGCTCCATACTTTCGGCCTTGTGCCACATCAGAGCTACGCTTGGAAAATTGCTACAAAGTGACGATTGACTTATTTAGCATCCGCTAAACTCTTATGCAAAATAGGGGGAGGTTCATTTTGCCTATGTGACTACATTGTTTTGTTTTTTTTATTGGGTGGGGTTAAACACTTCTCTCAAAAATAGATCTGACAGCAAGTCCTTTGATCGGGAGCTTTTGAGTCACAAGGACTCACCTCTTGAGGCTGCTTGGCCCGGGGGCCAGGATCAGAGCGTAGTATCTGTTCTCAGATCGCTCGCTTTGTCGGCCTTTTGGCTGAGAGTCTCACTTGATACTTACTGGGTGTAGGGATTAGTCCCTGCGCTGGTATTATCACGGCTTCGTGTAGCTATGACTAGCTAAGACCAGCTATGACTAGTTTAGACCAGCTCTGACCAGCTTGGGCAAGCTATGACTAGCTTAGACCAGCTCTGACCAGCTTGGACAAGCTATGACCAGCTAAGACCAGCGTTAAAAACCGACCTTGTGTCACAACCTGACTCAGTGGGGGGTCAAGTAAATACCAGGAATAACGTCTTAACTGATGTTGTTCCCAGGTCCACCCTCACCCACAGTGGTAGCATCTGTTAGAGTCCCAGCTATGGACAAATAATGAACCCCCCAAACTTGGAACAATTGATGAAAATATAAAAATACATATTGATAAAAATTAGCTGCAATATATTTTCATAGTAAAAAAAAAAGAATTTGCAAGCCATACATTATTGAAAAAAAAAGAAGAAATTACCAGCAATACATTTTTGAAAATAAATCCAAAGCTTACAAGAAAATAAAATGTCTGAATTCAATGACCCATAAGGAGTTGATATGCCGTTAAAAAACAACCAATCATAACCAACGAATCTAAAAGCCAATAAACGAGCGAAAATGGCAGCAAAAATTGAAGAATTTCAACTACAGATCTGAAAATGTAATCGCGTTTGACGTTATCTATTTTCTTTATGATTTTCATAAATGGATTAATTTCAGAAATAATGTTTATGATTCCGAGTCATTACGAAAATATATTTTCCGGCTAAAGTGTATTCATTTAATTGTAAGATAAGTTAAAAATTAAATAAGAACAAATAAAGAGTTATAAATCGTTTAAAACTTCTCTGAAAGTCATCGTTATTGTAATTAAAAAAAGTCAATAAACTTGAATTTTAAATTCTCAGTAATAAAGACGGTTGCTTCGAATAGCAAACGACGAAGGAAGAGTTTTTTTGAAGGTGTAGATTTTGCCATTTTTCTTTGCCTAAGACTTCTGAGATGTTCTTAAATTCACTGACATGGTAATCTAACGGTTTTTCTTTGTCAGTAAAATTAGATTTCTTTCTGTCAGTTTAAACTTAAACCCATTTATTGTTAGAATGCTGTGTAATATACAAAATGCGAAATTAAAAAAAACACGCACGTAGAAATATACAAATATTGGAAAAAAAATGTAACCAGATTTTCAAGCAATATCTCAGAAGCTAATTCAGACAAAGTAAATAAAGTTTCTACGTTAGCAAACCAAGCGACAATTGTCGCAGAAAATGATTATGTTTGCTGCTCACGTAATGATGTACTGTGTTGCTCTCAAGAAAACTGTGAAGTTGCGGATTAGAATAGTAAGCTTGATTTGTTATCGAGCATAAAAGCATTTCTCCAGAGATTCAACTGAGCACCTTCATTAAAAATCAATTCCCTTTGCATGAGAACCAATAAATAATCAGTTCATGATTAGGAAACTCTCCAAGAAATTACAGTTTTCAGATTTAAAGAATACGAAGGAGTGTAACGAAAAATAACCTCCTCTCAAATTCTTCTGTGCACTCCAAATTGTCACTAACACGCAAAACAATTTTCTTATAATTTTAACGATAAGTTTGTAGAATTCAATTCAAGTAATTTCGATGCAGGAGCTGATTTAAAAAAAAATAACACAATATTAAATATCCTGTGGACACTGAAACTTGCCACCTTGAAATAGAAGTCAATTTTAACATCATATGAAGCTCTTTCAAATTTTTCGCTCTCTAAAACGCAATGAAATATTTTGTTCTCTGTCGATATATCACTATTTAATCAGTATCAGCCCATGCAAGGCAGTTAAGCCACTAAGACACAAGTGGTTACAGGGTGCGGAAGAAATAAGTATAGCAACATTAATAATCAGCGGGAAAAGAAAACAGTAGTCAGGAGGGCATTACATTTACATTTTTGTAGATGAAATTTGGCTGAAAAGCATGGTACCGGAAGGGATTTCCATAAGCGAGAAATGTGAGAAAAGAAACTTTTAGCATCGAATTTACAGTGACATCTAGCCAGCTCAACTGTAAATTGATGAGATGTCGACGCCAGTCTAGTACTGTGCTTAAATTAATCAATCTAGCTGCCAGAGTGAAGAGCGATATTGATTCTGCCATGTACAGAAATGTGGCACAAGGCCAAAAATGGGGGATAGAGAAAAGGACAGTCTTCTTCTGTCTTAATATTAAACTTAGCTAACCACAAACACTGACCCAAACATACAAACAATGTTCCTAACATCAAAACAACACATTCTTAGTTAGCTTTCTTACTACATTCACCATAATACCTCATGTCTCTATGAAAATCCTAACTAGTCTTAATATGTACAATTCATTGTCTTTTGGGAAGGGGTACAATACAACAATTTAAAAACTAGCCCGAATGAGTTTTTACAATATGAAAAGAAATCTATTTACAAGAAACTAAACAAAATAAGGTAAGTAATGCCCCCCCCCAATCCTTAAATGTGGCCGAAACGTAAATTAACTGGACGAAATCATCATAGTGAAGAGTTCATTCGAACATTTGTCATGAACTTATTTATAGAAAAGACACAGAGAAGCAACCTTAAGGCCGTGGGAAGTTGCTGAAGCTAGGCGATATAAGCAGGACTAATAATATTTCTGATTCTTCTTTGGAATTTATCAAGGAGCTCAAGCTAATTACCAAAGACACCGTACTATCTGTGGCAGCAATATTCGAATCATAGACGAATGATAGACTTATAGATATGTAAGATACAGGGAACCAACTTTCTTAGTAGCTGACCTAGCAATGGATTCAATATAGCCTTTCCCCTTCATGTCACCTCAGAACGGTAGTCCGATAAGGCGCAACGAGTCTTTTCCTGGTGGTTAGCATCATTCATGCTGATGGAAGGTGTCATTCTGATGAATAATGGACAGAATCTGATCTGCAAAACTTTAGAATTGGCAAACTTGTATTCCCAAAAGACATTAATACGGAGGTTCCAATCTCGGGTCTTTGAAAAATTAAAACGTAGTTTTTAATCATTCACCCCCAAGGGACTACTGGGTGTGGAATTGATGAATATAGAAGTATACTGGACAGATTTTTACGCTGGAGGATGTATCCTTCATGAAAATAGTCAACAAATACAACTTTGAAGACAAGATTCTCAGTTGTGGAGTAATGTTATCATCTAGCCAGTATAATTACAGGTACCAATTCGATGATAAATCCAAGATCAACACAGAAATCATTGAAACATTATTGAACAAGAAGTTTTGTTAATGGCACAGGACATGTATGTCAAGAAGAAACAATGCTTCTTCACATTCTACAAATATGGATTTTATTTTAATCAATTTTCCCCAAGCAAGGCAATAATACCACTAAGACGCAAGGGGTTGCAGGTAGTAAAAGAGAATGAGAAAACTTTAGTTAGGAGAAATGACAATAAAAGAACACATTTCCGGCAGACAGGAGATAGTGATTGATGTTCCATTTAAATTTTTGAAGATTCTGGGTGACAAGGAAGCAAATAATCGGAAGGAAGATCCAGAGGTGAGAGGTGCGAGAGAAGAAACTATTAGAATAGAACTTACGGTTATATCGAGCTATTTCAATAGCAAAACGTTGAGGCCTAGTCTTGTAGTATGCTTAGATTGATATCGTCCATTTACCAAAGAGAACATTAGAATAGTTGCCATGAAAACATTTATAGAAAAGTCAGACGGAATCCACATCACGCCGGTGGGAACGCGACTGTAGTCGGGATACCAGGTCAGGATCGATAAAATTACAGACCATTTTTGGGCTTTTGTCGATAATCTTGAGATACATAGCCGCAGAACCAGATAAGATATGGAAACAATATTTTATGCATGAACAAATGCTCGATTTATAAATGTGAAAGATGGATCCTATTTTTAATTTCAAAACATAAATAAAAATAAAAGAGCATACATTTAGTCCAAAAATCGACAAATATTTTCAATTCAAAATTCATATTCTCCTACGTCAAATTAAATAAGAAAATCAACAAATACTTTCCAATTTAAAATCCATATTCTCCCGCGTCAAATTAAGCAAAAAAAAAAAAAAAAAAAACATCGACAAATACTTTTAAATTGAAAATCCATATTCTCCCGCGTCAAATTAATCAAAAAATAAATGACAAATAGTTTTCAATTTAAAATCCATATTCTCCGGCGTTAAATTAAACAAAAAAAAATCGACATATACTTTGCAATTGAAAATAACATATTCTCCCGCGTCAATTTAAACCGACGCCATTTTCTATACTATCTAAGAGAATTATATAAGATTGAAAATTTCCCTGAAATATTTTGAAAGTTTTGAAGGTTTTCATATGAAATCAAGATAATATGATTTTTAACAAAGCTGGTTACAATAATTGTAAAAGAAAGCTTCGTTAAAGACGCGTATATCTAAACGGAAAACAAATAATCTGTGACATTTTATTCAATACCGAATTTCGTCAATTTCAGTAGATGACTGCGTGGGCCCTGGACTCTCTCCGAAGGTAGACTTTACATACTTGCATAAACGTAAGAGCTCTTTAATCACTTGGGTTGGGTCTACGTCTCTTTTATGGTTCTTTCCCACGTGTGCACATTGCAGGCAAAGCTAGGTTCTTCATTTCGAGGTAGTGAAACGCGATTCTCCGGCCTGACAAGACGTGTTCTGCTTTAGATCAGTACCGCATTGTGTTTCTACGAAATACATCGAATGCAAATCTTATTTTAGTAACACCTTAGGGCAAGGTTTTAAACAAAGGCTTGGGTATTTTAAATCTGTATAAATATTTCAATAGTTAAAAAATGTCTTTAGATATAGTTAAAAAACCTTTTTAAACAACATCTAAAATACTATCGTTAGATTTACGTTAAAAATATTCAAACACAGTTGCATTCCACATCACGTGACGTCCGCGTCTCGCGACGGACGCTACTTGTAAACAAACTTCCGAACACAGTTATTTAATCAATTTCTGAGTAAGAACCGAGGCGTTCAGAAATATCAAATATATAAAAACATATAAATAAATACTTTCACAAAAAAACACCCAAACATTTTTTTCTTTTAATTTGCAACTTTTCAGTTGTTTTATCCATATTATATATATGTATATATATATATATATATATATATATATATATATATATATATATATATATATATATATATATATATATATTATCCAGAATTTCATTCTGCCATTATTGATAGAACTCTACTTTGGATTGACAAATGGTAATGGTAGAATTAGCCGTTTACTTATTAGGAAACATTCGGTATTGCTTGACTTGTGGGCTAGTGCTAGATTAGGTTGAAATTTATAAAATCTTTTATTAAAAGAATATTTTTTCAGAAACGTGTTGAATTTGTTTTGACAAATCTCTTGAGATGTTTTTAAGAAACCTATTTTCTGTTTTAATCAAGGATTTTATAAATTTCTGATTCAGTAAATGTTATCACTGTTTCCCGTTGCTTTTGGAAATCTCGAAAGCTTTTGACAGTGTTTGGCAAACAGGTTATCTTCGCAAACTGAAACGTTACGGTATCTCCGGTGAAATTTTTGAACTGATCCTGTCTTTCTTATTAAATCGTCAAATGAAAGTTATCCTGAATGGCCACTCTTCTCGATCATTTGCACCAAGCCAGGTGTCTCTCAGAGTTCTATCCTTGGTCCTACTTTATTCTTAATTTTCATCAATTTTCACAGAGCTCTCAACTCATTATCCATGCTTATGACACAGCCATTTACTCCTGCCTCGATCATAAGTCTAATCGGTCCAATATAATCACATTGGGCGCTCATTCCAGAAATGACCTTCAGTCTGTTGTTTTTTGGAATAAAGATGGCAGGTTAATATTAACGCCCCAAGACTAAACTGCTTTCCATTAAACACCTGAGAGGACATCCGCCTCCCATCAGCATGCAAACGTCCAGGAGAATGACTTCTTCCGCCTTCTCGGGCTAACAACCTCAGCTAACATGAAGTGAAAAAACTGGTGTAATGCGTATCTAGAGATTATTGATGAAATCCCAAAAAGGATCATCGATATTATTAGTCCTAACCTAGTATCTCCTATTCAGTCACTTTCCCACCGCCATAAGTTGACACACTGCGCTTTCACACCGCCGCAAAGTTGCTTCTCTCTATAAATGCATTTATGGCAACTGTTCGAATAAGCTCCTCGCCATGGTACTGTCGACGAGGTTTCACCAATTTACAGTTGAGCTGGCCAGACATCATATCTAGATGTAACCGTAAGTTATATGTAAAAAAGTTTATTTTCTCGTACTTCTAGCTTGTGGAACTTCATTTAGGTCCAATGCTTTCCAGCCTAATTTAATCTACAAAAGTTCAAATCCACTGTCAATTACTATTTAATGTCCTTCTGATTCCTCTTTTTTTTTCTTTCTCCTTCGTATTGTTTCTGTTTTCTAATTCTTCCTCAACCAGTTATCGCTTGTGTCTTAGTGACAACTGCCTTGCTTGTGGGGAAAGCGATTTTATATATATATATATATATATATATATATATATATATATATATATATATGTGTGTGTGTGTGTGTGTGTGTGTGTGTGTGTGTGTGTGTGTAAGTGTGTGTGTGTGTGTGTTGAGTAAGCCCATATTCACTACTTCATCTTTTGAATATTATTCCGATAGTTTACCACATTAAATTCCCACTACCGTGCAGTTGCCTCCCTGTGTCTTTTCTATAAATACTTTCATGGTAATGGTTCGAGCAGCTCTTGCCTACACACACACACACACACACACAAACACACTGTAAGCCCGTATTCACTATTTCATCTTTGGACTACGATTCGGAGAGTTTACCACATTTTTCTAGGTATTTTTAAAGATGATTTTCTCTTTATCACGTCACTAAAATGTCCTGGGTAAGACGATAAACTACATCCGGCAGCAAGGCCACTGATTGTAGGGTGGGGTAGAGGTTGAGGAGCGTGGAACCACCTCTTAATTGCGGTTGTTCCCAGGCCCACCATTACTTAGGGTAGCAGCACCTGTTAGGGCCCCAGTTATGGGAAAATATTTAACCACCAAACTAGGGTTAAATTACTATGAAATGTATAAAATATAGATTTTTATAGTAAAAATACTAGCAATACATTTAAAAAAAAAATATTACCAGCAATGCATTTTTGGAAAAAATATTACAAGCAATATATTTTTGAAAAATATTACCAGAAATACATTTTGGAAAAATAACATTACTAGCAATAAAAAAAGTTGATATGCCGGAAAACAAACCAAACTAAAATTGAAAAAAATATTACCATCAATAAATGGGGCACCTCGAGGTGATGTAATGGTCAGCAAACTTGTCTCGCTAGAACAATTACGACTGAGTAGTGAGTTCGATTCTCACTGGGTGCCCCCATAATTTCGGCCTTGTGCCACATCTAAGCTATGCTTGGAAAATCACTATTACCATCAATAAATCTGAGTCTTGACAAAACCCCTCTTTACAAAAATACGTCAATGAAACCTGCCCTACAAACTGATTCCTTACAAAGACTACATATTATATTGGGAACCTATGCTAACAATCTTGTCGGCATTAAATAACGCATAGAGATATTGATATGCCGTATAACAAAATAAATCAATCAAATCACTAAGAAATGATGAAAGTATTTCATGTGTTTACTTTAAACGACATTGGTTGCCATATTTTACAAATTGAATTATATTTGTTCAAATTTGAATTCAAATGATATTTAAAATTATCGTTCTGTCTATGCATTATTTTTGTTTCATCTAAAACTACGTATGCATATGCAAATTGAAAGGACTTTTTTTAATTTAAAGTTGGATCCGATGTCTTGTAATTCCTTTTGGCAAATTTGGCAACGCCAAGAGTAATATTATATTTCAGAAGTTCAATTGTACAGATGGGGATTGATATTAATGATTAGACTCACCATTTATTCTCGCATTTCTTTCAAAATCAATGCAAAGGATTATCTTTGAGCATCACAAACTAAGCATCTCACAAAATCGTGTTAGTAATTGGCATCAATGCAAGCAACGTGGGTTGGCAGTCAGAAAACTTTAAAGTTGTTTGTGGTAAGTTTCATGAAAGGAAGACATATCCTGTATGGGGAGAAAACTAAAAGAAATATGACCCAAGATTTCAAATTTTTACGATACTCATCATTACGCTACCTACATTGATTATGAGTCAAAAACTTGGACTATATTTCTGGTAATTTCTTGTATTTCTTCCAATTCATCATTACTCAGAATAGCAGTACCAGTATCAGAAATATAGAAATTTAAATTTCAAAGACCAACGTAAGTGGCAGATTAAGCAGATCTCAACTTCTTGAGTGTACACACACACACACACACATATATATATATATGTAATTTGGCAGCAACTTTTCTTTTAAACATGTAGTATTGAATGTTAAAGACAACATAGTCTTGCATATTTTCTTTTAAATTTTCTCATATTCTCTAATGAGACTTTTTATTTGAAAATAATTTCGAAATATGTATTGTCCATACGATGACCTAGCGCTTTCGAACATCATTGTTCATCCTCAGGGTCAATATTTTTAGTCAAAATTTTTTTTTTTTTTTTTTTTTTTGAAACAAACATTTGCCAATTATCTTGTAGCATAATCATGTTGCTACTTTTTTTACAAACTAAAAACATTAAAATCCTTTTAAATTCAAAAGACGCGATGATCACGTGCAGGGCGAAGAATTTTTATCATGTGACAGCGTGAAAAAGATTTTCAATACACAAGCCAAAAGATCTATATATATATATGTGTGTGTGTGTATTTGTGTATGTATGTGACACAAGCCAAAAGCTCTTTACAAAGATTGCCTTAAAGTGTCATTATTGAAGTGCAATGCTGATCTTGATAATTGGGAGACTCTTACTGAAGACCGGGTTTCTTGGAGAGCTAGTATTGCTGATGGCGTCAGGATCATCCATGAGGCATCGCAAAAATATACAGAAGTGAAGAGAGGAGTTTGGAAGAGATCCCTGAATTGCAAAGTCGTGCCAAACTGGCCATGTGCAATCGGTTATGTCTGTCGGTTATATTTGGTCAGTCACCAATACCAACACCAACAGTCTATTGTATATGACGATTTCGTAACGTCAAGCTTTGAATGCCCGATCTGCACGAGGGTGTGCAAGTCCAGGTCGGGGCCTGACAAGGCATATAAAAAGACCCATTGGAAGGGATGATGATCAAAGTCAGCTTCCACCACCCGGAGATGATTTGATATGCCACATATGTAACAAGACATGTAGATCGATGGCTGGCTTTATGAGCCACTGTCATTCACACAAGCAATGAATGCAGTGTTGGGGTGGAGATTTAACTGATGGACTGGACATATCAGTGATGGCCATACTAACTTATGTGTGTGTGTATGTGTATGTGTGTGAATACATATATACATATATGTGTGTGTGTATGTATATGTGTGTGGGTACATATACACACATATATATATATATGTATATATGTGTGTGTGGGTAGATATATACATATATATATATATGTGTCTATGTATATATATGTGGGTACATATATACATATATATATATATGTATGCAGATCTCATGTACTTTAGAGTTGGAAAATTTCGCGAGATGACATTGTTAACAATGGCAAACGCCAAGACACAAGTGTTATGGCGGCGTATTAAACACAAACATTAACCAGAAGAAAACGTTTCATTCCATTGTCTGTTACATTAAAATGCTGTTTTTTTTTATCTGAATCGACCTGAGGAAACACTGTAAATAAATGTAATTTCTCATCTTCAGCATGGCTGCTCGTTTCTAAGCATGCCCAAATACACAGGACCGTTTTTATTTCTTAAACACCAACAGAGAAACCCTGTGATTTATAGATCAACTATGCTGAGCAGATGTTAGTAAACGTTCAGTTATGCGACCCACCAGGTCCATATGTAGTTTTAAATTTAGGACTGTCCGCTTATACACCGGTTACGAAAGCAATACGGTTATTTATATGCAAATATTGTCATATCTTTTATAATTAATTTGTCTGATTATGAGTACGAGGGTTAGAACATTCACATTCTAACCATGAGACCCGGTTTCGAATCTCAGCATGTTCGATTTATCAGGATGGAGACTTCCTGATGTTATCGAACTGGAGGGGTTGATCCCAGCGTGCGGCACCTGTGGAAAGTGTCTGAAAGCCATACCACGGGATGACCCAAGCCTTTTGAGTGAAATTGGTAGACAGAACCCTTGGGACCCATCGATA